>JAVXUP010000679.1:0-377017 GCA_033070095.1 Escallonia herrerae | reverse complement strand
CTTTTTTTCACCGTCCGCAACATAATGTAGCGGACGATAATTTACCGTCCGCTACATTATGTTGCGGACGGCAAAACAGCGCTAGCAACTTGCTAGCGCTATCAATGGATCACGACCCTATATATATATATATATATATATATATATATGGGAGCTGATCCATTGATAGCGCTAGCAAATGGAGTTAAGTTGCTAGCGCGATCTGACCGTCCATCCTGAAAGATGGACGGTCCAGATCGCGCCTTTTTCCAAAACTGATCCCCGTCCGCCATACTGTCTCGCGGACGGGAGTTTTACCTTTTTGCCCTCCTCCCATGTCCGCGAGACTGTCTCGCGGACGCCTTTCTGTTCCTGACATGTGTCAGGAAAAAGGCGTCCGCCATACTGTATGGCGGACGATCTCTAGGCTGACACATGTCAGGGCCTGTCCTCTCGGTCGCCTATAAAGTCTCGGGCGTGTCCCCTCGGTCGCCTAGAAATCTCCCTAATTCTCGGCTCTTTCAGCAAAATTTTTGCGGGGCTTTCAGATTCACTTGCTTCCATTTTCAGCACCCTTCAAGCTTTTCTTGGAGTAACACACTTGGTTCAAGCATCACTCAAGCAAGGTAAAGTTTGTGATCTTGCTACCGTTTATCTTAGTAATTTTAATTTGTTATGTTCAGTAAATATATAATTAGCAAAATAGGAGACACTTTTGAGATTATGTATATGGTATCCTAAATCGGTCTAATCGTCAAGATAATTTTGAGATAATAAGCGTATTCTATTTCTACATAGGTCTTTTTCACAATGTCTGATTTCGTGTCGAGCTCCAGCACCCCCGTAGATGCTAGTGATCCGTATCTAGGACGAACCTTTCAAACGTTGGAAGAAGCTGGAGAATGTTTTCGAGCTTATTCATTGAGGGTTGGTTTTGGCATTAGAATAAAAACTACAAGAACAAGCAGCGTATCGAAAAGGATATGCTCTCGCTTATACGAGTGTCATAGGGGCAGAAACCCAGTGCAAAATGAGACACGCGTAGGCAACGATGACAGTGATGATGACGAAATAGGGTATGCGCGGAGAAGACGGGATTGCTTTGCGCGCACGAATTGCCAGGTCAAGATGTTCGTAAGCTATAAAGCCAAACAAGATCATTGGCTTATTACCAGCCTGGAACTGGCACACAATCACCCGTTAGTAACCCCTTCTAAGGTGAGTCAGATGCATCAACACAAGAAGATGGGTAAGGTCGCGAGGAGCCTAATTCACACAATGAGCGATGCGCGGCTAGGACCTACCGACATGATTAATGTTCTTGCTGAACAGGCTGGGGGAATTCAAAATTTAAACTTTAACACGACAGACGTTCGTAACGCGGTCCGAACCCATAGACGAGCCGCGTATGACCTCAATGATGCGCAAGCGACAATGAGCCTATTGAAACGGATGCAGATGGAGGACCCGCAGTTTACCTTCGACTATAAACTTGACGACGAGCATCGAGTTAGCACAATTTTTTGGGTCGACGGTCGTTCGAGGCTAGCTTATAAGCATTTTGGGGATGTCGTGACTTTCGACACCACATACCGTACCAACAAGTACTCGATGCCGTTCGCTCCTTTCACGGGCGTCAATCATCATTATCACTCCATCCTGTTCGGGTTCGCCTTGTTAAGGGACGAGAGCGAGAGTTCTTTTGAATGGTTGTTTAGGGTGTGGCTGGAAGCAATGAACTTCAAAGCACCGACTGTTATCATCACCGATCAAGATTTGGCAATGAAGAAGGCTATTGCTACCGTCTTCCCAGATACTCGACACAACTTGTGCACTTGGCACATAAGCAACAAATACCCGGAACGTCTGCATCACATGTACGCAAAGTATCCAGACTTTAAACAGGATTTTGACAAATGCGTCCTCAAGTCATTAACGATTGAGGAATTCGAGGAGAGGTGGGAAAAGCTTGTTCGGGATTACTCATTGCAAGACAACGAGTGGCTCCAGCACTTGTACGGGCTCAAAGAGCAATGGATTGGTGTTTACACGAGAAGTCATTTTTCTGCGGGCATGAAAACGACGGGCAGGAGTGAATCTATGAATGCCACGTTCGATAATTATGTGGGTACAGCTACCAATTTGAAGAGTTTCGTCACATCAGCACAAAAAGCGGTTGCGTCGTTGTTCGTGAAAGAAAGGGCTGCAGACTTTGCAACCACGTACAAGCAAAGGAGAAGGTTGCTTGAGACCCCGCTGGAGCTGAACGGTGCCAAAGTCTATACGAAGGAGATCTTCCTGCTATACCAAGTAGAGCTGCAAAAATCGGGCCGATACAGTATATATAAGGTGGCAGAAAAGTCGTCGCGTGAGTACAAGGTTTATTCGCTCGTGAATGACCTCGTCCCTGAGAAGCTGCGCAGAATTTATACGGTGACCCACGACACATTGACGGACTCGGTGACATGTGTTTGTAAGAAGTTTGAGTTCCATGGCATCCTGTGTAGACACATTCTGCGGTTTTTCACACAGAAGAATATCAGGACAATCCCCGATAAATACGTCCTGCCACGTTGGACGAAAGGTGCAAACAGGTTGCACGGTACCATTTCCTTTCCGGAGCACCCGTATACTGACTTTGAAGAATCAGAGACGTTGCGGTATAATCATCTGGTGACGATGTTCACCCGTTTGTCCGTAAAGGGTGCTGCTACAATGGTCGGATATAAACATCTCCTCGAGGTAGCTCAGCAGCAAGAGCCCATCGTCGACCAATTGGAAGCAGCTTCAGTCAGCAATGCGGTTGACACCGAGCCTACGACGGGATCAGAAGATGACGAGCCGGGGGAGGGAGCCGACAATGATATCCGGCCTTCGGATCCAATTATATCGCAAACGAAAGGCCGCAAGAGATCTACGCGGATGAAAAGCTCTATTGAGACGGCAACTCAACCAAAAAAGCTAAGAAGGTGTGCATTGTGCAACAAAATGACAGACCACGACAAGCGGAACCATTACAAGGCACTGGGGATAAGTCCAGTGCCTTTGCAAGACGGGGAAGAAGATGATGCCGAGGATGAGGACGAACAAGCTGCAGTGGAACTTTAGTGTACTGAATATTTTGTAATAATCTTTTATGAGCCATCAAAAGTGTCGGACATTTTGTAATAATATTTTAGTAATGACTCGTTTGTAATAACCTTTACAATCATTTTTTTATACGTGATTTCTTACACTGTCCGCTACACTGCGCAGCACAACATTAGAAACCTAAGGTATTAAAGAATACCCCCCTACAACACTTAGTTTTTTTTGTTTTGGTTTGCTTCTCTGCGTCCGCTATACTATGTAGCGGACGGCCCCGCAGAATACCCCCCCTCCAACACTTAGTTTTTTTTTTGTTTTGGTTCACTTCTCTGCGTCCGCTATACTATGTAGCGGACGGCCCGCAGAATACCCCCCTCCAACACTTAGTTTTTTTTTTGTTTTGGTTCACTTCTCTGCGTCCGCTATACTATGTAGCGGACGGCCCCGCAGAAACTTCTCTGCGTCCGCTATACTATGTAGCGGACGGCCCCGTTTTTTTTTTGTTTTGGTTCACTTCTCTGCGTCCGCTATACTATGTAGCGGACGGCCCCGCAGAATACCCTCTCCAACACTTAGTGGTTTGGGTTGGTGTCCGCTATACTATGTCCGCTATCTAGGTAGCGGACCCCGCAGAATACCCCCCTACAACACTTAGTTTTTTTTTTTGTTTTGGTTCACTTCTCTGCGTCCGCTATACTATGTAGCGGACGGCCCCGCAGAATACCCCCCTCCAACACTTAGTTTTTTTTTGTTTTGGTTCACTTCTCTGCGTCCGCTATACTATGTAGCGGACGGCCCCGCAGAATACCCCCCCTCAACACTTAGTTTTTTTTTGTTTTGGTTCACTTCTCTGCGTCCGCTATACTATGTAGCGGACGGCCCCGCAGAATACCCCCCTCAACACTTAGTTTTTTTTTGTTTTGGTTCACTTCTCTGCGTCCGCTATACTATGTAGCGGACGGCCCCGCAGATACACTGATTATCGAACACTTGTTTATTTTTTGAACACTTGCCCTGCAGATAGACAGATATCCAACAGACAGATATCCAACACTTGGTTTCCCACCGTTAAATCATATCGGTCAATAAAATCAATCGCATTCAATAAATTTTTTTTAAAAAAGTGTTGTAACGTTACAATGTGAATTGGGGAACATCATCTCTCGCGGGAATGATGTTCCTTACACGGATTTACAATAAACCTAATAGCTCTAGGCCGGCCATTCATAATTTGCCAAGCAATCCTATACCTAAAGTCTTGTATGCATTCTTCGCTCCAGACAGTCTTCTTGAGGCTCTCAGACCGGCAAATGTAATCCATGTACATGCAGAGGAAGACGCCGCAGTCCGAGGAATTATGTTGCTTGGGCCTACTCCTCTTCAATCGGAAAATGAGGACCGGCCTGCGCGATACCTTCTCCCGACGCCTACCATTGACCAGGGCAGCAAAAAGATTCTGCGAGAACCATAATAAGCATTAAACATAGCTAGCAAAATAAGATTAATCAGTTTTATAATATGCAAGTTACAACAAGAAGGAAACAGGATCTTACCATGGCATCCAACTGGCCTATGCCTCGGTACATATCAATCACAGGCATCACGTCGGTATCATCGTAGAGACTGTCGACGACTGAAACCGTGCTCTGTAATGGTTCGTAGCAAACCAAGTACCAGTGGGCATTCCCTAAAAAGGGGATTAGAAACACGTCGGCAACACTTGCGCTCACTGGACTATCCCTAGCAAGATATGCTTGTAGGTTAGGGGACGGTTTCCACTGGGCCATGCCTCTCCCCTTCCTTGCATTGCCCCAGTCGTGCCACTCTTGTACTAGGAGCTGATGAAAAAAAGCATCCAAGATAAACACGCGCGGACCGATGTTTGGATGCTCCCGACACCTTCGCCTCAGAATTTGCACGTAGTGCGAGATGACACCGCTGTCTAACCAAGCTCCCGGCGCCAGCGAGGCGATCTCTGTCCAAGAGGCATTGTAATCCAAGCCCTCGGGGTGATCCATGTCATACGACGCTCCGTCTTGGGGGGCCCCGCTAAAATAACGGGCTCGGATTAGATCGCATTTATGCGGCTTTAGGGGCCTGGCTGGATGCCCTTTCGGATATTGCCCTCGGGGGTCGATCGGGGGATATTGGCCTCCAATTCCTTCTTCGGCCGGCTGATATTCCCCTCCGGGGCCGCCAACTGGTCCCGCCCACGGGACAATGGGCAGTGCCTCGGAGAAACCGTAGTTTCCGAAAGGAAAGTCTTGCGTGACTTGAGAGAGGGGTTCCGGGAACAAATTGAAGGAGGGGCCGCTGTAATCGCCCCACGACGCTTGAGCCTGTCCCATCCCCGCTTCAGAGGTACCACCAACTCCCTGACTCACCCCTGAAGCCTGTCCAGAGGGATCACCGTATCCCTGGCTGACGCCCGTATAACCCATTCCCGGGCTTACTCCCGAAGACTGGCCCGATGCTTGGCGCAAAAAATTCCCGCAGCCTAAAGCCAATGTCGCAGCCTGTTGGCAAAGATCCTCGCCCATTGCGCTCACCAGATCCCTCCGCTCACTCAACTTCTGGAAGAATGCAAGCGAGGCATTAACCTACATCCAAAGAGATAAAAAATTAAGTAACTTCAATCAGACATTTATATTCAACTAATTTGGTTCAAGTCAGACTTGTTGGGCAACTTACGAGATTGTATGCCATACGCTCATCGATCTGACCCCTAGGCGCATACCTCTCCCCACGTTCAAAGTTTACAGGGGCTACTCTCCTCCGCGTGATGCGGTAGTACCACTCATCGTACTGATCGATGCTGATAACGGGGTCTGGCTCCGAGACGATGGCCGCCAGTGTGTCCTGCCAAGAAGTCCAAAGCTCTATTTCGGCCGCGCACAATTCGTACGCATTGGCGGTGCCAAACACTCCGACATCCGGTGGGTTCCTGTTAACCCTCATATCCGGGGCATCGACTGGCAAACCCTGCTCCAACTCAAAATGGCGCATTGCTCGGTCGGGCAGCTGCCACTCTGCGAGCTCGAAATGGATCAGGGGTGTGCGCTGCAACCCGGAGAGCGTGAAGACGAACGACTCTCCCACCCGTCGCGCCAAACGTATGTACGGTGCCCAACGCATTTGGCCCGGAGATAGACGGTCGAACTCCCCTCGATAGTACGTAATGTTGTGATGGGGATCGACTCTCCTCTTGTAGTGGCTAGCCCTCCGGCTGTACTCCCAAGCACACAACCGAGGCCAGACTTTGTCGGTTCCATCCCTACGCGTTGGTGCACCGGGAGCAAGGTGTTCGTAAGACCACACCTGAGAACATCAAAAAATTATATTTATATCGTCGATTCAACAAAAATAAAACACAATAACGAAGACATGATTTATATGATATACCTGCAATAGCGAGAGACATGCACATATGGCTTTGGAGTTGGGCCTCGTTGCCTTGTGCAATGCTCGGTACAGATACGAAAGAACCGCTGCACCCCAGGCATAATCCCCAACCTCCGACAGGTTACCCAACAACGGTAAATATTTCACGCTGACCGTGTTCTTCGACGTCGTTGGGAATAAAATTGCTCCCATCACCCACAAGAGGAAGGCCTTTGTGTACACCACAAGCTCACGGCCCGTATAGTTTTCCGGCAAAACCCCGTAGGTATCTACCAACCACTTCAACTTTATACCACCAGTGCTAAATTGATCCTGGGGTATCGAAGTGAAGAAGTCTCGCGCTGTTCTCTTATTCGTTGCGTCTGACGGAGGAGCAATTACCGGCCGCCCCGTCACCGGCAACCCCAAGATGAACCCTACATCTTCTAGGGTAATCGTCATCTCTCCGAGCGGGAAGTGAAACGTATTCGTTTCACTTCTCCACCTCTCAACAAGGGCACCTATCAAGGCCCGGTCAAGCTGTTGAAAGATCTGCCCATGCGTGAAAATCCCAAACCCAATTCCACGCAGTATTCTTTTCTGGGACTTGTTCAAGGTCCATCTCGTGAACTCGCGAGATACTTCTACGGTGGTGAGAAGTTCTCTTTCCTACGAATTATTAATAAATACAATTTGAGCAAAATGAACGGTAAAACAACGTTCGTAATAATAAGAAAGTTGATAAATAATGTATCTTACTCCACCATCCCATATGAGCGTACTGATATGGTTGGCTTGGTCGTATAACACGGATGGATCTTCTGGTCCAGGGATAAATTCCATTTTTTGCAACTGAAACTATGGAATCGGATTTTACAAACGCTAGCACATGAACAAATACATACATATATAAATCCTCATCATCGCTAGCACATGCTCAATGCATAATCAAAACCACGCATAAAACGCAATATTGATCACAACTATAGATTAGAAACATGTAAAGGATTGATTTTGTGAACTTACGTGATCTATTAGGGGGGGATTAAAGCTGCTCTTATGAAGAAATTGCGCAGATCTGCTTGCCAACGCCGCTGGGAATATTTGTGAGTAGGAAGAACGGAGAAGAAGAGTGTAGAAGTTATAGGGGACTTTCTTTTGGGTTTGAATATATATATTTGCTGTCCGTTGGACAATATATATTTGCCGTCCGCTATATAGTATCGCGGGTCTGTTCCTTGTCCGCTATATAGTATCGCGGACGCTAGACTTTTGGTTGTTTTGGTAGTTTTCTCTACGTCCGCTATACTATGTAGCGGACGGCTACTACACTTTCCTACACTTAGTCCAAACTGTCCGCTATATAGTATCGCGGATATACTTACCGCAGAAAATGGTTAGCACAGACCAGACATTTAGTTCCCGACCTTCCCGAACCCCAAGGCCTAAGCGGAGGGCCTTATATCCGCTATCTATATATATAGAGCTATACAATGTAGCGTAATGTAATAAATTGGAATAAATTGGCGCCCGTAATGCAATTTTAATAAATTGAAATAAATTGGCCCGAAGACTTGTTTTAGCGACATAGTACGTTAATGCTATTTTAATAAACTGACGCCCGAAGACTTGTTTTAGCGACGGAATCAACAATCTCAATTTTTCCAAAAAATAATGTACGATTCATAATCAACGATCTCAATATATCAAGGCAACAAAAAAAGGCACAATTAAGCAAGAAAAAATTTGAAAACATAATAAACAAGAACATAAATTTTTTTATTATAATAAACTATGGTTCACAAATGGGGTACGAAAGCTTTTCACAAGCGCTCCGTTCAAAGATTACAACTTGAAAATCCCACCACCCAAGGTGTTCGAACACTACAAAGTCCCCGAGTTCGAGGCCATGCTGGCGCACGAAGACGTTCCAACCCTCTGCGAATTCCTTTTTTTGGGATCGGCCGGGCTTCAGCTTGATTTCAACCTGCCATGCCCCCTTGCGGCTATATAATCTTGCACTATCATGAATTGTTGTAAATTGATTGGTAAATGCTTCCGGTATGTCCTACCAAACACAAAATACAAAAAATAGGTTAGTTTTGGTTAAGAAAAACAAAAGATCAAACTTTTAACACACGAAAATACAGAGAAAGAGAAAGAGGGATAGCCTACAAGTTCATGCTCAAATCCCGGCATCATGACTTTGAAAAAGTGTTTGCCTACCAGGTGCAAGTTGCCAATATAATCGTAGGCGTAGGTGGTCTCCGATCCAGAAGCCATCGAGATCGGCGTTGAGGGGAGGACGGTGGTGTCGGCGGAGATGTGGGTGACCGGAGATGTGGGTCGCCGTAGATGGGGTAGCGGCTTTAGGTTAGATGTTCGAGAGAGGGGACGCCGTCCGCTACAATAATATATATACCCCGATCTGATTAAATATTTATAGCAGGAGAGAGTTGACGAAGGGACGCCGTCCGCTACAGATACCAAGGGGACACTGTTGACGCCATACAGATACCAAGGGAACAGTTCTCGGGGCTCACGCCCGAAACTTTATAGGCGACCGAGAGGACAGGCCCTGACATGTGTCAGCCTAGAGATCGTCCGCCATACAGTATGGCGGACACCTTTTTCCTGACACATGTCAGGAACAGAAAGGCGTCCGCGAGACAGTCTCGCGGACATGGGAGGAGGGCAAAAAGGTAAAACTCCCGTCCGCGAGACAGTATGGCGGACGGGGATCAGTTTTGGAAAAAGGCGCGATCTGGACCGTCCATCTTTCAGGATGGACGGTCAGATCGCGCTAGCAACTTAACTCCATTTGCTAGCGCTATCAATGGATCAGCTCCCATATATATATATATATATATATATATATATATATATATATATATATATATATATATATATATATATATATATATATAGGGAGCTGATCCATTGATAGCGCTAGCAAAATGGAGTATTTGCTAGCGCGATCTGGGCCGTCCATCCTGAAAGATGGACGGTCCAGATTGCGCCTTTTTCAAAAACTGTCAGTCGTCTGCGATACTATGTCGCGGACGGATTTTTTTACCTTTTTGCCCCTCCACTCGTCCGCTATACTGTATCGCGGACGGTCCAAATCTTCTTTTACGTTTTTTTTTAAGTTCATCCGCTACATAATGTAGCGGACGTTTTTAACAAAAATACCGTCCGCTACATTATGTAGCGGACTATTTTACTTTCTCGAAAAGAGACATCCGTGTTGTCAGCTCTGGAAAAAAGACAACCAACTTTTATTTTCTCTTTCCCCCTCATCTCTCATCTTATCTCTTCTGGATGAGCTCCTTCAAGACGGTGGTTCCTTCGGGGTAGTTGGACAGCACCTCCCGTGTCCGGCGATGAAGAACACAACGATCTTTCCCCCTCATCTCTCATCTTCTCTCTCTCCCTTGTGAGCGTGCGAGTGGCGATCGAGGCCACAACCATTTGAAAACTCTTCATTCTCTTTCTATCTTACCGCTTCAAATAGTTATGATGTTCTTTGATCTAGTTGTCATGGGTTTGAGAAATTAAGTTTTTTTTTTAAATCTTTTCGTTTTTGATAAAGGGTGATAGAAATGGAGGAGGTTGAAGACCCTAGAACAAAATGGCAATCTGTTGCCAGCCAATTTCATGAATGGTTCCAGCCTGCAGGTGGATGTGCTAATTGAGTGTGCTCGTTTTGGAGTCTTTTTTACCAATGGCAATCTGTTGCCAACGAACTTCATGAAGATTTGTTCATCAAGATCAAAGTAAGAAGAGAGAGAAAAAGAAGAAGTCAGAATGAGAGAAGGGAGGGAAAAAGAGAAGACTAGTCCGCTACATAATGTAGCGGACACATTAATGACACAGAAAAAGTCATACCACACGTGTGGGCCTGTCATTCGTCCGCGATACTATGTCGCGGACGGCATGGAGGGGCAAAAAGGTAAAAAATGTCATCCGCGATACTATGTTGCGGACTACTTTTTTTTGACATGCGTCAGGTCCTGTCAGTCGTCCGGGATACTATGTCGCGGACGGCATGGAGGGGCAAAAAGGTAAAAAAATCCGTCCGCGACATAGTATCGCGGACGACTGACAGTTTTTGAAAAAGGCGCGATCTGGACCGTCCATCTTTCAGGATGGATGGCCCAGATCGCGCTAGCAAATACTCCATTTTGCTAGCGCTATCAATGGATCAGCTCCCATATATATATATATATATATATATATATATATATATATATATATATATATATATATATATATATATATACGGATTGAATTTTAGATAAGAAACTTGAAAACAAAAAAAATGATAACCAGTGTCTATTTGAAATCACTTATAATTTTGATTTTTATTTAAAAAAAAAAAATCAAAACCAGTTTAGTTATTATTTTTTACAGAAACAAATGAGTGTTTGATTAGCTAGTTTTTATTTTTAGTTTTTTTTGTGATAGTTGCAGCGGCGATAATGGGGTGCCGCGGTGGCCGACGGGGCAACGGTGATTGATGGCCGATGGTGGTGGTCTCAAAACAAAAATCAAAACTCAAAACTTCAAAATGAGAGTTTTAAAAAACAGTTTTGATTTTCAAAACTGAAAAAAAAAGTAAAACGAAATTATGTGTCAAATGCGTTTTTTTTTCTCTAATTTATAAAATTGAAGAATAAAACTGGAGAAAAAATTATTCAAACGGTACCCAAATATAGCCGAACACGACTTTTTCCATAATGCGAATGTTATTTCATCCTAGATATTTTGCCTTCTCGTCAATGCTGATCGGGTCAGACCCGTTTCGTCTCGGACCAAGAAAACGAACAAACAGAGACGAGCATCAGCCGAAAGCAGCTGTGGAGTGGACTGAATCCGAATCCGAACATAACAAAAATGTCTGTATTACTACCAGCCACTACACTTTCCACTATCTCCACTCCTTCCATTTCCACTCGCATTCCAATACCCCTGGACAAGAAGCAACCGAGTTCCTTCACTCGCCACAAACTCGGCCTCAACTCCGCTGTCAAAACCCGGACCTTCACACGACCAACTCATCGCTGTCGCTGCTGCTTGGCTATGCCCGTTGAGCCGACGACGACGTCTTCTTCTCAGGTTTTCTCTCTCCTCTTCACCCCCTCTGTTTGGTTGCAACTTGCAAGAACGTTAAGGAAATATAAAATCATAAGAACACTGTGAAAATCTATTTCCACGTCCTATTGTGCTTGTCCACACCTTGTTTTATTGCTAAAAGCGCATCAACTGTAAGCTTAGGGACAACTTGAGTTGTGGCCAAGCATATGCAGGTTCGTATTTGTGCTATTGCAACACCATGTCATTGTTTAGATATGACACATTTATGCTTTTGGTCGTTGGGAAAATGATTTTCCTGGTTCGGATAATTTAAGATGCTTCCAGGAAGTTTAGAGCTCAATATTGAGTGATTTTTCGGCAATTATAGAGTCCAATGGAAGCGCCAAAATGCTTGTGAAAGGTTCACTCGGGCGGTCTCACTGTTTTCAACTCCCGTCTTGGACATCTGATGAAATCGTGAAATTAAATTATTGACTATGTTGAAAAATCTTATTGGTTTTCTAGGAGGCTGGTAGCAGTTTCGCTTGTCGCACTGGTCATGTCAAAGTAATGTTGATCAACTGTACTCACTTAAGCATGATATTACTAGTTGCAGGATGGCTGCATGCATTCCAGAGCATGCTGGGTGAGTAAGTCGGTAATTGCTTGGAATGTGGATATGCTTGATGGCTCGTGTTATCTGCATGCCAGCAAAGCTGCTGCTTTATCTTTTTCAAATAGTGGAATTCAAGGTATCGCTCAATTGTGCCTCGTAACCAGCGGATAACTCTTTCAAGAACAATACTATGCTCTCATTGCCCGAGGAACTGTGGTATAATGGCTTGACACTTATGTGCAAAACAGGTCATGACGTGGAAATTAAGCTTGAAGGAGACGATGACAGGCTTCCAATAAATGTTAGATATGAATTCTTTCATGCTTATTGTTATGAAACCTGTTAATTGTTACTGGTCTCTTATTACATGTCGGTGTTGCATTTAATTAACTGTTTGAAGTGATACAGCTTCCATTGAGGTTCAGGCTAACTTTGTTATTTTTCGCTTGTTATATCGTGTTCTAGGTCATTGATAAATTTCCCCATTTGCAAGATTATAATACTTTCAAGTTACCTCTGGCTTTGGATGACAAAATTTTACTCAAATGCCAATTGGCCATCGCTGTCTTCAGTTGTAAGCTCTTGTCTGTATATCTGTTGTTACTCTTAAAAAGAGCACCAGTGCTGCACATTAGGAAGCAGTGTCATATGCATTTATTAGGGAATTTGGCAACCTACAAAAATGGTTGTCCATCATCATGTATAATGTTTTGCTTTCAAAGATTGACTAACCTTATATCTTTGCGTGGTGCTGGGTGAAGGAAGTAGAGTTACATAATTCGCATGAATAAAGTTTAGTCCAGCAATAAATTATTGGCCCTCAACAGTTTGTTCAGTATAAGCTTTGTCTTGTTTTTTGCGGAAGTTGCTACTGTATAGTTCTGGAATTGATTGGATCTGTCTTCATTTGGTTATATACGTGACACTGTTTTGCTTCTTCTCTTTTCCTCCATCATCTCGTTCAAATTTCTCGCTGTCCTGCATTGATACTTCACAAATCCATTTCTTTCTTGGTGGGCTTCATAGTTTTTCAGACTGTGCAGCACGTCTGATACATTCTGACTATGAACAAATGACATTTCTGTGCAGCTGATGGCAAATGCATCAATGCTACTGGCTTGCAGCTGCCTGGTGTCCTTGATGAGTTATTCTCTTATGATGGTCCACTTGGTGCTGTTTTTTCGAATGACGCTGTCTCAGTTCACCTTTGGGGCCCGACTGCTCAAGTACATGTCCCCTTCATAGTTTTATTCGCCTTGATTTCATGTCATTTTTGCTTATTCTCTTATACGCGTATTGACAAACAGGACGTTCACGCTTTGATTTATTCAGACCCTTGTGGGGTGGAACCTATAGATATTGTCAAGCTTGAGGAGGCCAATGGCGTTTGGACTTCTATTGGCCCAAGAAGTTGGGAGGGTTGTTACTATGTCTATGAAGTCTCTGTTTACCACCCAAGTACATTGCAGATTGAAAAGTGCATAGCGAATGATCCGTATGCGAGAGGGTATGCTGGTTGTCACGTTCAGTCAACAACTCTTGAAATTACTTAAAAGTGTTTCAAGTCCGATGGTTCTGCATAAAACTAAACTGCCGCTATGTCTACGCATGCAGTCTACTTTCAAACAGACGTATATGTCCTTATATTGTGTTCACACCTTGCGTTGTATGTGTAGGCTTTCAGCTGATGGCAAGCGTACTCTTTTGGTCAATCTCGAGGCTGACGGTTTAAAACCTGAAGGATGGGACAATTTGGCAACCGTACTCTTTTGGTCAATCCGATGGTTCTGCATAAAACTAAACTGCCGCTATGTCTACGCCTCCCTTGTCAACCTCTTCCCTGGAAGCTAATCAAGTGAGAGATTTGTCTTCGGCGTTAGGTTGCCTTCGTCAAAGAGCCCTCTTTCCCGTTAGTTGACCATTAATTCTATTGGAGCAAAAGGCAAGTATACCATCTACCGTTGGCTTTGCCCTAGTCTTTCGATTTATGAAAGAACCTCAGCTTTCCCTTATATTTCACCATGACCCTCAAATTAAGTTAACAAATGTGCAGTTCTAGTGTTGGATACTTTTGCATAAGGTGCGGATACTTCTAAGTAAGGTATCCAATACGGTATCCGATAATTAAAAACCAGTAGAAAAACATTCAGACACTGCTGAGAGGTGTCCGACACGTGTTCGGAGGCATCCGAGGGGTGTCCGGTTGTCGGTAGGTGTCGGACACGAAGCCTGAACCCGTAAAAGGTGTCCGTGCTTTCTAGGAACCACTGCTTTATATCTATGTCGGATCACCAGTTTCTCTTAACCTTCAGTTATGCACATGTCCAGTAATAACGATATTGATCATTCATTATGTTAAGTTGTCAAATTCTTCATATTTTTGCCTGTTAACTTGTTTCAAATGATGTCCCAATCTAGTGGCAGTCCTAGCCAAAGGGAGAATTTATGTCCTACATTTATTTTGAGCAAATGGACCATGAGCTTTTCTGTTGCTGCTTTTGTTCAACTTCTGAATAGTGTATATGGAGAACCTTATCCTCACCAAAGACTTTTTGAAAAATTCTAAACTCTCTCTCTCTCTCTCTCTCTCTCTCTCTCTCTCTCTCTCTCTCTATATATATATATATATATATATATATATATATATATATATATATATATATATATAGATATATACGCACACATGTACACACATATATATATGTATATTTATATCTATATCTATATCTATACATATATAAAAGCACGTAAAATCTTAAATGACTAATCTTTTCTTTCCTTAAGGTATCATTTTCTAATTGATATTTTCATAAAAGATTAAGGGTGGGTAAGGATGTTTTGACCTTTAACATTTCTTTTCCATTAAATATCCTTTCTAAATTAGAGTTTTATTTAAAAATGAGAATATTTTGGACTTCTCATAGGATATAAAGCTTCTTTCCTTAAAATACCCTTATTGGGATATATGTTTTGGTTAAAATTAAGGATTGCTTTGACTTTTGACTTAAATTTTTTTTTCATTAAATACCTATTTTTAATAAAAGTGTGACTAAAAAATAAGGGTATTTTTGACTTCTCATATGGTAACAAGCCTCTTTATTAAAATATTTTTATTAGAATATATGTTTTTGTTAGAGTAAATAATTGTTTTGACTTTTATTAAAAAAATCCTATAAAATCACCCTTGAACTCCTGCATGCTCTCTGATTATTGAAAAAAATCATATAAAACTCTACCATCTCCATTCACGTTAAAGCTAAATTATTTTAGAGTTATTACAGGTTCTTCATCATATTTGATTAAAGAAATAACTTGCAGAGTTTTTTATAGCCTTTTTGGAGAAATGATATACCTAAACTAAATTGAATATTTTGCCAGAAACTCAATATTTTTATTTTATATTTGTATGTTGATGCATATACTACGCATTTGAATTATTCAGTATATATATAGATTTTAATTCAAACATATTAGTACATTGAAATTGTTGTAAACCTGAAAATTGTTTTTAGATTTTGAATACACACATATTGGTATAAGGAAGCTGTCATAAATATGGATTTTTTTTTAGGATTTTCTAAGTTCATATGTAATCCTAAATAAAGTTAAATGACTATTTTTTTAAGATGCCCTTTTTAAACTGAAGTCTTCATTCAAAATTAGTATTTTTTTAATAGTGAGAACTGCAATTCATATGGCCTGTCGATATGGGACTTCGAACTCGAAACTTTGAGGTCATTCCTCAAGGTCCTTTGCCACACCACCACCCTTTGGGGGGTCAAAATTAGTGCTGAATTACGGGTGTTTTTTTACTAAAAACTTTTTTCCCATCAAATACCCATTTTGAATTAGAGTTTTGTTAATAAAAAAAATTAATAAAGGTGTATTTAGCTTCTTTTAATATATCAAGTATCTTTCCTTAGAATACCTTTACAGGAATCTATGCTTTAGTTAGAGTTATTGTCTTTTAGTAAAAAAAGGAAAAAAAATTATGAAAACCTATAAAATCACCCTTGAACTCTTGTATGTTCTTTAATTACCGATTTTGTTTTTATCAAAACCTACAACCTCCATTCACATTAAAGCTAAATAACTCATAGCTACTACATCTTTTGCATCAATTTCGATTAAAGAGTTAAATACCTCTGAGCTACTAAAACTTACTGAGAAAGGTGTTTCCTATAGCTTTTTAGAATAAACATAATCTACTTATACTAAATTGAATATTTTGTACTTCAATCCTTTTTTTAATTTTGTATAACATAATTGTATGTTGATGTGTATGCTACAAATTTCAATAATTTTGCATGTATGTGTATAACATAATTGTATGTTTAATTCTAAATTTAACTGCTGATACATATTGGTGTAAGAAAGTTATCATAAAAGTGGAGCTTTAAAAATTTTAAATGCATATAAATCGCTAGATCGTCATAGCTTCAGAGTACATAATTCTATATTTGTATTAGAATTATTGGAATACCCTTATTTACATGACAACGTATCCTTCATATGGTTATTGTCTTTCTATGATCTATTGTGTCCTGATATATACATGATATATTTACATGATTATATATTAGCTATTGTGTTTGTATATTTCACTCTTATAAGTGATAGGATTAGATGAAATTCAATTGATAAATACTCAAATTTATTTCGGCTCAAATGATTGATAATTTTTTTTGAGCTTAAAAACTCTCAAGTTTTGATACACAAGGGATTAAATGACTAATTTTTTTCTTAAATTATTCTTTTCAAGTTTTCTAAATAGTTTGACTTTTTAAAAGGTGAGACTAAATTACTACCGTTTTGGCTGACTTTAAATATTTTGACGCCAAAAGGTTCACTAATGCATCTTTTAGTGACAAAAGATTATGAATATAACAAAAACTAGTAAAGAACTGGCTCCAGCATATAGAATAATCTCAAGGGATCAAAATGGCTAAACCTTATGTCATGGGTAATATTTTTTGACCTTGAATAATCATCGCTAAAAGAAATAGTCATTACTGTTCAGAAAGAAACAAGATGGATACTAAATGATATTGAAAATCTTAAGTGATGAAATTTTAAACTTTAGTGGGTCTGCTTGCAGTTGCAGGAAAAACTCTCAAGATTCTAAAAGCAAAGATAGGAAAACTTTGGAAAGATCATTGAAAGTTAGGGTTATGAAATTTGTTACCTAAGTAGTTCAATTTTTGTATGTGTCCTGCTAAATCTCTTAAGTTCGCTTGATTCTTGATTTTAAAGATGCAATATTTTAAGCTCCTAAGGCATTTCTTCTTACACACTTGTTATAGTCATAACTTCTTCCCGACATTTTACTTTCAATAATCCTTTTTAGGTTAATGTTTGAACTTTTATTAATATCACTTTACTATAATTCAATTTCTTCGTAATTAATTTCACTTCTTAGACTTATGTATATGCCATCAAAACATATTACATGAAATTATCTCTAATCATTTTCTTTACTTTTATTAATGTATAATCAATCTTACAGGATTTCGTGAGAGTTAGATATTTGTGAAACATGTTTGACACTAATTACAATATGAGTGCACTTTCAATAACAAGGCATAATGTGAAAAAGACAGAATTCTCTTTAGCGGTAACTTGATGTGACGAAAAAATAATTATGATAAATATTAAAAAATATTAGTGATAATTGGTGTGAAAAATTCGGGTTTGAAAGTAAGACCATGTTTAATTAACTTTTCATATTTCGAGTATTTGATTAGCAGTTAACAACTGATTATTGTTATAGTTTAATCATAATAGTTATATTGATTAAATTCAATTTTATTTTTCACCAAGATTCATAATATTTTTATTTCAAATTATTATATAACTTGCAAAACACGTGATCCTTACTAGTATGTATATATACATGTATATATTTAAGTGTAGATTTATATATAGACATACATAAATATGTCTCTTTGATGTCGATTTCTTTGAACCTGAATTCGTCTCACTACACCAAAACTGACCTATGGTGACAAGGAGGCCTACGGTATAAAAGGAACCGTAGGTACAAGTTATGTATGCTTACGGTTAATATTGCACCGTGGCTATTCGTGCTGCTTCAGTTTGGAAGAGCAGTCACGACAGTGCTTACCGTGGGTCTATGTCTCTCTCTCTCTCTGCGACTTGCCCAGTTGCCAAATGCCAAATACTCTCACCCATTCCCAGACAGGTAGACCGCAGCACTCACCGGCGACGGGCGACAGAGACACACAGACACGGCAGGGGCTCCTCGAGTTGACTCTTTTTGGCAGAGCTCAGCTCAGATCTGGAACGAACAAGACAACTAGGGGAGGACTTCACCGGTGGACTCGACTACCGAGGTCTGAGGCCGTCTTCAAATTCAGATCTGGAACAACAATCGAAGAAGAAGTAGTGACCGGTGAGGGGAGAACTCCACCGGCCAATGACCATCCCCGGTGATGACGCGTTGATGAACGGTGACCTTAGAAGAAGCAGTGACGGGCAGACTGATCAACGAGTGTCGACGGCGAGGCGAGGACTCCAGCGGCGACGACTCATTGACAACTGGTGTGGCAATAGTGCACCTTCCCCTGTCTGTCGAAAGGTCATCTTTCTGGTTTCTCTCATTTCCCATGCCTGTGGCAACAGTGCACTTCTGATCTCCTCTTCAGCCTAATTAAGCCACTCCACATGTAACAATTCTTATTCAATTCCAATTTCACTGTAAAGATCACATCTGGGTCTCTGTTCCTTGATTGCATAAGTATTAAATTTAGTTAATTTCGTTCATGTCACTGTTGAGTGCTTGAATTTGGAAAATCTTGTTATGTCAGTTAGTGATGTCGTATCTGTTCAATCGGACATCTCATGGAAATTGTAGTTGTTGAATAAACTTGGCTATCTTATGATTCCATCTTTATTTCTCTGCTTACTTCTATCCAGCTGGGTGTTGATTGGAAATCACGCTAAGCTGTCACTAACCTAGCAACGATATTGTTTCCTTGGTCACATGTAAATACCACTTATTGCCTTCAATCAGTTGGGTACGATAATCATGATATATTTCAAGCATCGCTTGCAATTGGTATTGTTACATTGGTTTTCACGACGTTCGCCAAGTACTACGTCAAGTTTCTGGGATGACAACACTACTATGCACTACTATATGTTGACATGCATTGTGACTTTTAGTAACGGAAGTTTTTGCTTTGAAGTTACACTTGCATAGTAGCAGTATATCAATATGTGTTCAAAAAATCTTTGGTTGCAACTAGGTCACACAGAATTTGCTGTTGGTTTACATATGGTCTATAATCTACATGGACCTGCTCCACACCACCAGAAGCCCTTTGTAGCTCGATGGTTTCTGATTTGGGTCGACTTTTCTTTCCTGGGTTTCCGGCCTTTTCCAGACCCCATTGTTGACTGAGTGAGGCCTTTCATATAGAGATCAAGTCACTGGTAACTATTTGGGCCATGAATTTGTCTTTAGCCAAGTTTCATTGCATTTGCTTTGTGCCTATGGTAAATGGAGCTTTATTTTCTTCGTTGTAGTCTGTGCCATGATAGGATACTTTGAGAGACAAGGCTTTGAAAGTATACCCATTGGAACGGGCTTGAGTCATTCTATCATGTTTTCTTTTTGCATGGTAGTCACGCGGAGTTCTTGGTTGATAAAGAGCCCAAGAAAATAGGTAGTGGGGTGTACCTGTAAGGCATGTGCTTTAAGAAAAAATACCAACTAAAATGAGTTTGCACCGTTCTGTATTGTTTTCTTTTATGCAGAGTTGTTGGTAAATAAATAGACAGAAAAGAAGCAGTGGGTTTTTGTTTTTGACTGTTACACATGCAAATTCATAGTTTGTGGATGCTAAATTCAGCATCTATAATATGAATCTCCAGGTAGTTAAAATTGAGGTATTACTCCAGGTAGTTGGATCCCGATTGTTGTCGTGGATTCAGTAGTTTGCAATGGTTTGGACAATTATGTGTAGAGTATGATAGTCCCCTTGTGAAACTTTGAGATATTTTTTCAAGAAATAACACTTAATTAATAGGAATCAGCATCAAAATATTTCATCTCTCATGTCTCGTTGTTTCACCCAAGTAGCCCTAACTTTTCATTGCAATCTTTCTTGCCAATGAATTTGCCGTTAAAGCTTCATTTTTATCATTCCACTGTTCTCATTTATGTTTATTTGGTAGTTAAGTTGATAAAAACTAGCACCACTGTAGTCTATCATACTAGTGTTCTTGCTTTCCTTGTGCGCATTCCATATATAGTCACCATATGATTTTGCTAAGAGGGGCTTTGTTGTCCTAGAGAAACCAACAAAACAGCATACGTGTGAAGCCCAAGCTGTCATCTGCCAAAATAAGAACGTGCCACTTCAGGAAGGACTTACACCCCTGCTGCTACATTAATCAGTAAACTTATCTAAACTTCTATGTTACTTTGCAGTTCTTTTCTTGCTAAAAAGATAACTTTCATGTGTAACTATTAAGGGATTAAAGCTACTGAAATTGTTGGGTTCTCATAACATACGTGCATGTTAAAGTTTTGATCTCTGTATTAAATTGGGTCTTACTTCTGAGACATGTTTACTGTATTTTGCTTTTGGAGATGCCTTCTTTAATGAGTCAGTGTAGTCAATCCTAGAGCTTGGGTGCAAATTCCTTGTGGACTAATGGTGAACGGCCAGCTGAGTTGTTAAAAGTGGTTGCTATTTTTGCCATTGATCGAGAAATTTGAAGGCATAAGCTTTAGATTTAAAACCTGTAGCTACTGTTAATGTATTTGGCTTGAATGCAGCTATTGTTTAGTTAATTGGCTTTAGCATGACAACAAAACATTCATGCATAATCAATATTAACACCAAGGTTAAGTAGATATAGTCTTGAGTTTTGATAATAAGACATTGTGTTACAACATTTGAGTCTCTTATATAGTAATTTTTGTCTTCTTGATTCTGCAATTCGTTGATTGAGTATACCTTAAAGCTTGGGATATGCTCCTTCAAACTTTACTAGATGTTTGTGGTGGCGTGGGTATTATGCAGTGTGTTAGTTGGCTGTGTAGCTAGCAGGGGTTGTGCGGTGGTGGGGGTGTTTTTTTCCAAAAATATTGAGAGTTGGAAGATGTGCGCATCTCTTCTTCTCAAATTTAGTTTCAGTAAGAAACAAATGAAGGACTTAGCATGAGCTGTATCATGCTTAATCCCTACGGTTTAAACCATAGGGAAAGGCTTAAAAAAAGGGCCATGGTTTAACCTTAGCCTACGGAAAGTACCGTAGGTATAGCTTAAGGTACCTATAGGGTAAGCATATCCCTACGGTATTACCCGTAGGCATAGCATTCAAAAATAAAACTTATTCCTACGGTTATACCGTAGGCTAATTCTCAAAAAACCGTCGCTATAAGTGGGTTAATACGAATTCGACATAGGTATATAGGCTACGGTATAACCGTAGGGATAACTTTCAACCCCGTAAGCATAGATCTAGGGCATCGCCACTTATGACTACGGTATAGTACCGTAGGGATAGGCTATACCTACGGTACATGGCACCTATACCTACGGTACTGTACCGTAGGCATATATTGATTTTCTTGTAGTGTCTGTCTTATTTTTGGCATAGTTTTGTCGCTAGCTGTTTTCCCATGGCGTTTTCATACTGAGTAATAAGGTAGCTATTGGAAATTAAGAGAAGAAGCAAAGCATTTTTCTATTGGGAAGGCATAGCATAAAAAATTGAAGATGACAATTGAGGAGCAAAAAGTTATGTTAACGATATTGCCTAATTGCAATTGACAGTTGAGATTAGTGTACTACGAGGAAACCCAAATACTATGTTGACTTTAAGTTGGCCTTGGATTTCCTTATGTCAATTCTCTTTTAGAAATCTGTAATGAGGTTACTCTATTGCACATGTAGCAATTCTATTCTTTCTGATTAAGGGGATATAATACTTCAAGGCTTCCAGATTTTGTTATCCTGGGACAGTAACGTTATCAGATTGGTTTTAGGTTTGCAGGATTAAGACCTAACAAATGTAATTTCTGGCAAAGAAGATTTGCAAACAAGGAGGCAGTGAAGATCAAAGACAAGGTGATTACCACGAGATGAATGCTTTGGTCACCTAGGTTTATTATTACGCTGAGTGAGATAGGAAATGCTTCATTCATGAGTTTGAAGTTGAAGGGGGAAAAAACAATGAAGCAATCACATAACCAGCTTCTTGTTGTAAAGAAACATGCTGCTTATCTCTAATGCATGTGCGGTAAGACAAAACCAGTTAGAGATGGAATTCTCGTAAATCCATAAGTATGTTACAATAGCACCTATTCGCGAACATGAGGGATAACTGATGATGATTGTGACGATGTACATTTGTAACATCTAGTCTTTCGAGATGTCATCTAGAGTTTAGAGTTACTTTAAAATAATTAGTCGAGAAAACACCAAAACCTAAAATTTACCCTAGATCACCAATAAAACTAATCTAGTTTGCGTAACCCTGGATTTAGGTTTGGGGACTAACTTATATTACGAGAAGGTCTTAGGCACCTCATCATACCCTAAATAGGTATACATACTTTTATCTGGTTTTGATGATTTTATTGAAATAACAACAAACCATAATTCTACGTACTCAACCGGACTAATCGGGATCTAAACCTTGTAGAGCATTGTTTTTGATCCATGGACCTACCAGAATTTGATTGCCGGGATATGATTTGCTCTAACTAACCAGTAAAGGAGTTTTACCTTTCAATCTAGATTGTCTAATTGCTAGTTTGGATGTATCCACGATGCAAGAAACTGGAATGGACAAGTGTTTGAATAATAAGTGTATGGGAATGGAATCACAACATATTAGAACATTAATTAAAAGCCGCACCGCATAATAGCAGCCTCCGTGGGACTTTTCAATGTATCTAATGGGTACATAGTGGCTGTTTATATAGAGGCCTCGGGGCATAGGGCTACAGAAAAAAGGCACAAAAAGATTTGGGTGAAACCCTAGCCGCCGCTAGAGAAAGACTAAAAGCCGCCACTAGAGAAAGATTAAAAGACCAAAGTACCCTTTGTCAGCCAGTATGCTTCAGCCACCATGGTATATCTGACAGATACAAATGTACCAGTTGGTAAACATTCCCTTAGAGGTGTCAAATGGGCCGGGCTTGGGCCGGCCTAGCCCAAGCCCATCGGGCCTCCAGAAAACTGGGCCAGGGCAGGGCCAGGGCAGCTGTCAAACGGGCCGGCCAGAATGAAGGAAATCTGGGCCCAGTCCAAGCTTAGGCCCTAGGCCTAACATCTAGGGCCGGGCTTGGGCAGGGCCCGGGCCCAAAATTTTTTTTTGTTATTCAAAGTAACAAATACACCTTAGTTATTCTCATTAATGATCTAAAAGTAATAGATTTCTTCTATATTTTAGTTATAGAAGGCAAGCAAATACACCTTAGTTAAAAAAAAAAAAAAACTGAAAATGCCATTTTTTGGGCCAAAAGAGGGCCGGGCCAAGCCCGGGCTTGTTTCTCAAAAAGTTAGGCCTGGCCTTGGCCCTGGCCCAAGCCCTAAGGGTTAGGGTTAGGGCCGGGCCCGGGCCAAAAAAGGGCCGGGCTGGGCCAGCCCGCGGGCCGCCCGGCCCATTTGATACCTCTACAAATGTAAATGCACGTAAAAATGGGCCGGGAATCTGATCTAAGGTGAACCAAATTTACTAGACCAGGATCCAGTTAAGCCCAACATAATCTGACCAGACAGGACTAAAATAAAATTAACTAAAGCCTATAACATAATCTGACTGGATCGAGCTAGACCGAAGACTGGACTCGACTAAAAGATTAAAGAAAGTCTACAAAAAAGGGATATCTACAATGATGCTTTTGTAAAGATCTATAGTTGTATCATTTGGAAAGAGTAAGGCAGTCCACGTAGGTGGGAATTCTAGGGAAAGGGAAGACCGAAGGCTGACTTTTTGACTTGCTAAAAACATCATGCTACTATATATTCAAACTGCTTAAACCATTGTACTATGTATTAATCCTTTTTCTACTAGTACTAGTATGTGTATAGGCCTAAGCTTTTGTCAAAAGCTAAGGACTACTGATCTATCTGCAGAGCTCCTTTGCAAACTTATTACTTTGTTTCGAAGGTAGGTTTCCATGCTGTTAAGAACTTAAAATTATTGTATATTTCAATAGGCAAAAATTGTTGCCTTGGTGGTGTTTTTCATGGACAGACTTGATATAGTTGCTTGACTCGGTTCTCACATGTTCAATGGGCATATGCCTGCATTGTTTGGTCTAGTTTTTATGCTTTCTTTTGGATTTCTCTTTGCTGTACAAATTTGAGGGGGCTCGTGGTTCCTAGGGGATAATGAATTCAACGCAGTCAATTTTTGCAGAGTTAGGGACCTAGGGTGCCTGGACTCTGTTTCATTCATGACATTTCTTAGCATGTTAAAATTTTCTAAACAATATCAAATAACAGTTTAGACATCGTTTCTCTACGTGACATCTTCGCTAACAAGTTCGATAAGTATAACAAGGGATGTTTGCTGAAGAAGAAGAATATTTAAGACAAAAACAGGCCACATAAAAGAAACTACACGCACACTTAATAGCATAAACGAAGATAGTTCAAATGTGAATTTGTTTAAGCACATTTTTATTTCAAAGGTCATGGTACTAACTTGATAGTTTCTGCTTGAAGGACTCAGCAGGTATACTTCATCTGAAGAGATTATATCTGCTGCTGGTTTAACCCATGTCCATCTGCTACCAACCTTTCAGTTTGCTGGGGTCGAGGATGAGAAGTATAAGTGGAAGTGTGCAGGTAAGATTTCTAACTTATTTGTTTTCACTGATCTGATTTTATGCAGTCAAGATCTTATTGTTTGATTGTTCACATCTGAACTAATATGATGATTACGTTAGTAGTTCAAGGACACAAACATTGCACTTAGAGAGAACGGATAACAAACAACTTGCTTAACAGTATGTTGCTTAATCTTGTTGATTCTGTCAAATGTCTGAAACCAACTTTAAAGATCAAGTGCCTGAACTACTGAGACAGGTTCATTCTAGCATCATATTTTGCACTAGAACGGATTTCTCGATAAAAGAAAGTCCTTGAAGATCTGAAGAAGGAAATTCGTTGAATCTGTAGAACAACACTAATAATCGTATCATTTAAGTTATGTTCCATGAAAGTGCAGGATTGTGTTCAGCTGTGAACTCGGATCTTTTCTAATACTTTTGGGGTATTAGGATAGTATACACATATTAAAAGAGGCAAATTTCAAAAGAGCCAAAGTTCATCAAATATAGGAGAGTAATGAAGAATGTCTTGATTGGCCGGGAGTCTGAAAGGAACTTGCAAAACCTTGGCGGCTTTACCCACCTGCTCCCTTTTCTCAGGCTGGACAGCTTTGGTTTAGTCGTTCAGCATTAGTGTATTGGAAAATGCTAATCTCTGCTCAATCCGAGCTTGTTAATAGGCCACTTCCACTTGCTTGGCTGCAACGCCCTTTTGGAGAAGTGGATTTGATAGGCTTTCCTCCAGGTTGCATTGCGTGGACGCCGTGGACGGCGACATGTGCATTGAGTCTACATGGTCCTTGATATTCTCACCAGATGCTACATGTGCTTTGAGTCTAAATGTGTCCTCAATATTCTCACCAGAGTACTCTGCTCATCTATAGCCAAGTGGACTTACGTCATACGCACACACAAACTCATCTATATACAAGTGGACTTACGTTATATGCACCCACACAAAAAAGCACACACCTACACCCACACACACACACACACACACACACATATATATATATATATATATGTATGTGTGTGAGGCCGATCTCTATCTACCGGTAAAAAAATAGTTATTTCTCCACCAGATCTTAGACCGTCCACATGTGAAAGTGGATGACACAAATTACTTTTTTTTTTTTTACTCTAACTAGCGAGACATCTACTCTTTGTAGCGGTTAAGAATTATACCCAAAATGTCCCTCACGCGCTCCCCGAAGACTCCCCCGCACGCCTCCGAAGACAACATATATTGTCTAACCGGTACAATTTGTAGCGGTTAGCAGAACACCATTTCATTCTATCTCTTCGTCTCTCTCTCCAGCAATTCAAAACTCAAAATCAGTACCAGTCAAAACCCTTTCTCTCTCAATCTATCCCTCTGTGCAATTCAAACTCAAAATCAGTACCAATTAAAATCAAACCCAATTACATGTCTATAAAACCAAAAAATTCATACCAATCAAAATGAAACCAAATTACATGTCAATTACGCCGAAAAATACATACCAATCTAATTCCAAACTGAATAATGATACAAATTGGAACATTGAAATAGATCTGAAGAGAAGAAAAAAGAAAAAAATTAATAAAAGTATTTTCAACTCGGGCCGTATGAACAGTTGATTAGGCGGTAGAAGGCGGATGTCGGAGATGGCGATTCGGTGGCAATAGATGTGGTGGCGGTAGCATGGGCTACCGCCGGATCCGGCGGAGATATGGGCAAATGGAAGATGAGATGCGACGGCGGTGGCATCGGCGATGAGATGCGACGACTATGGTGACGTGATGGCAGAGATGGTATCATCAGACTGGTGGTGTCGTGGCCGGGGTCTTGGTTCGGAGCCTCAGAACGAAGAGCCTAGAGAAAATGAGGAGATGAGAGGATAGAGCTCTAGGTGGAGAAAAACGAGAAAGTAGATCTTGGAAATGATATGGATTAAAGGGTAGATTTTTAAAAGTGACTAACCACTTCTAAGATGGGCGGTTAGGCCAAAATTTGTAAGAGAAGAATTGATCTGAACCGATTATTGTGCAATGTAGGGATCGGCTCTCATATATATATATATATATATATATATATATATATATAAACACATGAATGTGGGGCTTACATTGCGTGTACACCTGTATATTATTACATAATGTATAGATGATCCAATTGAGTGCTGGATCTCTCCTGGAGTGTCCCACAGATCTTTGGCCATCCACGTCAAATTAAGTCATGCAAAAAATAGACATTCATTTGAGCACGTGTGACGCCCAGAATTTCAAAACCCGTGAACAAAATCAAAGTCCGAAAATAAAATAATATTCGACTAAAATAATAGTCCACCTCGCTTCCGCTGTGCCTAGGGGTGCAACTTGGGCTGGGCAATCCGTGGACAACCCGTGTCAGCCCGTAAAAATATGGGCATGGACTTACTTTTATAGTGATCATGGTGGACGAGGGTTCAAAATTTTGAGCCCGTAAAAAATATGAGCTAGACATGGACAAATGTTTCTATGGGCCAGTCCAGCCCGTGGGAAAACGGACCCGTCTAACTATTATATAATATAAATTATAATATATTTAGTGTGTGTGTATATTTATGTTACAATATATTTATTTTGTTTCCTTTAGTCATTAAAAATTGTGGATCACATAAGTCTATGCAATCTCGACCGTCAAACTCTTAACATAATAGAATACAATTTCTTTTTTATACTTTCTGAACTCTCAAACCCCACTTTGACAAAGTCAAAACCTCAAAACCAAAAGTATACTTATATTCTTGTCTTATTTTTTTGAACTAAGTTGAGCGACGATTTTTACTTTTCGTTCATGTTTGGAGATCTTTGAAGACTTTATTTTTTTTACTTTATTTTTTATTATAAAATTAAAGACTCTTGTCTTTTTCTCTCTCATTTTGTCCCAAATACTTATTTTCATACTTATATTTAAGTTTATTTTGAGACTTTAATGTACTTTTTTCATTATCATGAATAAATTGTAGAATTGGATGATCAATGATATATTTTAAGATCGTTTTAAAAAAAGATAATTCATAACCATGGACAATCCGTGGACAGCCGGCGTCTAGCCCGCGCCTACCAAAATTTGGATGGGCTTGGCGTGGACACATATTATTTGGCCCATAGATGGGCTGGGCTGGACATGGACACGACTTTTGGAGAGTGGGCTGGTCGTGGTCTAACCCTTGGGCCCGTCCAGTCCGCCCAAGTTGCACCCATAGCTGTGCCACTCTTATTATATACCAAACCGTACCCATTGCACAATCTGCCTAACATCTACACACTTAACTCCAGGCGTAAGGTGTACCAAACTAACAACCAATCCTCACATCACATAGGGCTTGTAATCTGCAAGGTCAAAACCATGAGATCTAACTATCATCCTGATCACCTTCCTAAGCTTCTAAACTTAAATCAACATCATATTCCTAAGCCCTAGACGTCTGATTCCAATCATATCCATATATGCTCGTGAATTCCGACAAGGAAGTAACGACCCGGTCTACAGCAGCAACACAAGTCAATGCCTCCTTCAAAAGGGCTAGCCAAAGTAAGTAGTTATGAGTTCATGGGCTGGGTCCTATAAAGTCAATCACAGATTATCTATATCTGGTATGGGATATCACAGCATGGCATATTTGTAGGGGGATGACATGTTAAATACTTAAATACAGCTTTTTTCTTAAACGTGACGTTACATCTTTACATTCTTTGTTGATCTTATCATTCACAATTTTGATTCAATTCCCGGAAGTCATTTATCATCTGTTCATCTTTGGACTCCTTTACTGAACTCCGCTTGAGACCACGCTAGTTATTGTTTACCTCACCCAGTTCTATGTGTTGACTGCTTAAACAACATAATGAACATAAACGGTTTAGTGTCTTAATTAGAGGTAAGACCATTGTCTGTTACACTTCATAAGTTCTAATATAATTCGAGGACATTGTTTTCTGCAGTTGTGATCATTACTGTTCTAGAAGATAATGAGAATATTAGTTCAAGATTATCTTGAAATGTCTAGATTCTTGGCATTGTTGCTGCAAATAACAGCATAGCCTTAACAGATACGCTTGTGCTGGAATCTTTACCCCCGGCTTCAGCTGAACAACAGGCGCATATCACGGCCATCCAGAATGAGGACGGTTATAATTGGGGGTAAAATAGCATGTTCCTAGATCTCAATTCTACTATTTTTACGTTGTATGTAATAATGATGTCTTGCTTCATAGTTGATATGATTATTTGTTTGTTTGATTGTGTCTGAGAAAGATATAATCTAGTTTTATGGGGTGTTCCTAAAGGAAGCTATGCTAGTAACCCTACCGGTCCTTCTCGTATAGTTGAGTTTCGGAAGATGGTGCAGGTATAGAAGAGATGTATTGATTCTCGTGTTTCTTTTATACCAATTTTGTTGCTTGGTAACACATTGAAATGCAGGGACTGAACCGAATTGGCCTCCGCGTTGTGTTGGTTGTTGTTTATAATCATGTGCATGGAAGCAGTCCTTTTGATGAGAACTATGTTCTTGACAAGGTTAAAAGTTGATTCTTGAGTTCCATCATGACAGTTGCTTTCTGAAAAACTGAAGTGGTTCTATGTACTGGTGCAAGTATCCAGCCTATATAATCTTTTACACTTCCTCAAGAAAATTGATACACTAATTCCTATCACGAGGCAAAATGCTTTACAGATTGTTCCGGGCTATTACCTCAGACGGAATACTGATGGTTTTATTGAGCATAGCACATGCGTCAATAATACTGCGAGCGAGCATGTTATGGTTGAACGCTTGATTCTTGATGGTCTTTTATCCTGGGCTGTTCACTATAAGGTACCTTTCTTGTGGCGCTCGTTCTAAATTTTTTCTTTTTTTGATTTTTCCCACGGAGTACGTTTAAACGAAGCCGTAAAGGATGCTAAACAATGTTGTGGGCAGTTCCTGGCTTAATGTCTCCTAATTTAAGTACATACCAATGGGCTGATTTAAGTGAGTCATTAATTTTGATCCTTAGGAGGCATGAAATGTATAGGGCTTTCCTGTTTTATGTCCTTGTGCCTGTAGATTTTCTTGTTTAACCATTGAAGTATCAAACTAACCTAAGTCTTTGCAACTTACTATCGGGGCCGTGGCTCGTTCATGGTAACTAGTTCTTACTTCGTTTAAGTCACAGATAGCCCAAGTCATTGGAAACAACTCTGGCTCATTTTATTCTCCAGTCTGACAAGGAATTGAATTACTTTACCGTGCACATTAAGCCATTACGAATGATGCATAACTGTTTTCACTGGTCAATATTGCTCCTGCAACTGATATGGCCAGTTACTATGAACATGGGTCGGGGGGAAGGGCGAGGAGAGAGGGAGGGAAGAAAATAGCTAGCTACCTTAAAGAGGGAGGGGAAAAAAATAGCTAGCCAACTTAGCTAGCTATTTTCTTCCTTCCCTCTCTCCCTATATTAGTTAGCTAAGCTAACTAATATCAGTATGTAAATTTTAAAGGCAGTAGGCTTGAGAAATTCCTTGAGGTTGACCCTTTTGGATGGGGCATGGATGCTCCAATTAATGCCTTCTAATCTATTTGAAAGTCGTAATGTAGAAATAGCAGGGTGCAGGTGCTCTCATGCTCGTAAACTGTTATACTGCTTATAGACAAGCCCCTCACTTAAACTATGCTTATACTAAGTTAGTTGGGTTTTTTAGAAGTAAGTATGTTCTAAAAGTGTCATTGCTTGACTAGTTTGGTCTGAATAGATTTCGTTTAGCATAGTTTTACTTAATGTGTCTGGCTTGCAGGTTGATGGGTTTTGGTTTGACCTGATGGGCCATTTGATGAAACGCACCATGGTATGATACTCTGACTCTTGCGACAATTACATTAGAACTCGTAATAATAGATGCTAGTTGTAGTTTTCTAGTTAGTTTATCAAATCTGCTTGTACAGTTCGAGTTGGCTATGTAGATGACCTGCAAAATAGGTAATTCTTCATATCTTTTCTGGTACATTTTTGAATTACCAAGCATGCTTGATTTTGTTGTCATATGCACGTATAAAATATCTATAGTGATACTCATAACATGTAAGGGGACGAATTTCTGTACACCGCGGTCATCCTCTTTTTAAGAGGACCGAGGTCTGTTCAAGGACGAAGGTCTGTCGTATAACATTCATAACAGAAGACCTCAATCCATTTTGGAGCAATTAGGAACATATCAAATACGTGAGTGAGCTGGGTAATGTAGCCTATATTACATGGAACCTTCACTTTGGGGTGAAGGGGCGGTGTCGACACTACTTAACGCCGACACGGGTACAGGATCCGTGTCAGATCCGTCATCTGCCGGACGGATACGCCACGTCTACATTCCGGCCAGATAGCGACAGTAAGGATTAAGAAGAAGCTGTGAAGGTGGCCATCAACCTCCGAGAAAGAAGAGAAGAAGAAGAAGAAGAAGAAGAACAGAGTACCTTCTGCTGGGTCACGTGGGTCTCCGTCTGCCTTTTTGGTCTTCTCACTTCTGTCTACTTTTTGACGGCCTTTCTTTTGCTTTTTTTTCCTTTTCTTTTTGTTTTTTTCCAACTTTTTGGCATTAACTTATAAAAAGGAACAAAAAATATCTAAATCGAAATAAAATGTATATTATCCAACCAAAAATGAAAGAATCTATTTATTCTGAGCAGTAATTATATATAATTTATATATACTCGTAAAAAAAGTATTTAACACTCAATCTCATTTAAAGTATTTTATGTACCTTAAAATTTTTAGCCGTGTCCCCGTACCCATGTCCAACTTTTAGACGGTGTCCACGTATCCTAGAATTTTAAAAAGAGGCGAGTCCGACACTCGGACAAGTATCGAGACACCGACACCGAGTCCATGTAACATAGAATGTAACTTGCCAAACTTCAAGAGGCAGGTACTCCAGGACCATGTACTATTTCACCTCCTCCAAGTACCATGAATACTGATACTGATGATATACAGAGAAACTCCATAGACAGAATGAGAGGAATAAGATGGGTGCTACAAGCACACACCCAGGGAACAGTAGTGTGTGTGTGTGTGTATATAAATTTATATATAATCTAACTAGGATAATTACTGTACAATTACATATGTGCCCCTAAGATTAAGTAAATAGAGAAATATGAAAAATACAATATTACAGATTACATACAACTGCTACACTGCCCCTCAAACTGTGGTGGACTAGACAACAACAGTTGTCAACTAATAGTCGTGTCAAGCTTGAGTTACTCGCTTGGTGAATATATCTGCAATTTGATCTTGAGAAGCCCCATAAGGGAGAGAAATCACGCCATCCAGATATTTATATGCATAAATGGGCAAGCAACTTATATGTGCTTCTTGCGCTCCTGAAATATAGGATTAGACGCAATACGTATAGCACTTGTGTTATCAGCATATAAAGGAGTTGGACTCACAAGGTTGACATGCAGATCTTGTAAAACACCTCTGATCCAAGAGATTTCACTACAAGCTGAAGTCATTGCTTGATACTTCAGTAAAGGACTTAAAAACAATGGTTTGTTTCTTACATTTCCATGATATAAGAGACTCACCAAGAAACACACACCATCCTGTGGTTGAGCGCCAAGTGTTCAGGCAACCAGCCCCAATTAGCATTTGCAAACGCGCGAGTTCAATAGATGAGCACTAGGAAAAGAATAGGCCTCTGGAAAGAGTTCCCCATAGATAACATATTATTCGGTGGACAGCTGCGAGGTGTAAGCATCGTGGATCTGAGACAAATTGGCTAACAGTGTTTACCGCATATGAGATATTGGGTTGAGTCATAGTGAGGTAAACAAGGCGTCTAACGAGTTGGCGGAAATGTGTGGGATCAGAATGCCTTTCTCCAGCATCTTTTTGAGTTTGAAATTATCCTCCATTGGAGTATCAACGTTTCTGATTAATCAGATTAGCACTTGATCAGGTCAACCGTTGGTTAACTGTATAGCCACAAGAAGAATTTTGAACCTGTAATTCTGGTAAGTATGTCTATGGACCTAAATTTTTCATCTGGAAGGACTGACAAAGAAGTTGCTTCAACTCTCTTATGCCTTCAACATCATTTCCAGTAACGAGAATGTCACACCCCCAAAACGGAAGCCATCACTGTTATCAAAGTTCCTGAAATATCGCTATAACTCTGGTGACAGCGGTATAAACAGAGCAACTAATCCTTTAAAAAATAAAATATCTCCAAAACAATGACATTTTAATACAATCCTTCCACTTAATATTCCCTTACAAAACAAATTACTAAACGCAACTGCTAAACAAATTACAAAATCAATTCTATCAAATTGCCCTCATCCGGGTAAAGTTCTCAAAACAAACTGCAAGTCTAATTAACTACAAAGGACTCTCAAAACTCCAATGCCATCATACGGATCCGTAGTCACTTTCTTGACCTGTGGCAAGGGGCAATGTAGAGTGAAAGGGTGAGCTCAAATAGCTCAGTAAGGTACAAAAAGACAAGATATCAAAGCAAAAACTAACGGAGTCAAACAACAATACTTGATTGAAATGGGCAAACCAAATTCTTATATCAAATACCAAAACAAACGTGATTAAGTATTAACCCTAAACATATTTTCAACATGCCGGGAACGCTACACAACAAAAATATACGATGACTATGTTGGTCATAAGACCCAAAAGTTAACCAAACGTACAAACATCAAACGTGTGCTACCGGTAGCGTTCTAGGTGTCCATTGATTGCCAGCATATAATCAAACGTGTGTCCAAAGGACCCTCTCAAATTTCATCAGCAATTGTCAATTCACGAGCACCGTAAGAAAGGTTCAATGAGATTAAAGCCACTTAACTCTGAAATTTGATTGAACGGGACACGCTAACAGTAGTACAAAATTACAAAAGATAGCAAAATGTTGGCAATTTGGCTGTATGCCCAAGAAATGGCAAGCACACACTGTCTATGCATTAGCAACCGAACACTAACCGGACTGCAATGGAATAAAACAAATCATGAAGAGGTGATTTAGGACAAAGAAGATTACCACCACCTAAACCAGAAGAAACTAGACCTTATGCTAACACTTGGTTGTATTAGAAATGAAAGAAGACAAGAAATTAAAAGTTTTACAGTAAACATGTGTAACAAAAACATAAAACAACCAAGAATTTCCAGCAATTAAAATAAGGCACCTTGGTCCAATGATTTCAACGTGTGGGGCAAGGTGAAGAACAATCAGTAAGGTGCATTGTGTGAGGAATCAAAATATGGGTTAAACCAAATGCACCTGTATTCATTAATCAGAATTAAGGCACTCACGAAATGTTGTAAAAATAGCATGACAACTTCTTTGGCAACCAAAAGAAACCAGTGGGAGTGTACAGATTCCTTGGCTAACCACAAGTTGAAAATAAAAGAATGCAAAAGGGCTGGGAATGAATGGCAGAATGTCCTACACTCCTAGGTGTGGACTTTTATGTCTCCAATTACCTGATGTTTTTTGGTAACAAGTATACTCAAATATGAGTCAAATCATGAAGTAATATAGGCTTCAACTGCTGGAAAAATAACAGGTAGTTGCTGGCCATGAAAATATAAAAGCACCGGCTAGTGATGGATGGGTTAGACACAAATAAGTGGTAAAGTTCTTTACAAAACCAAGGTGGACAGCCCAGTAGCAATTCAGCTTTTCAGGAAGTAAATTCTTACCAAGTGCAATGGTGTCAAGGATAATTAGTTTGAACGACTAAACCTTTCCCACGGATGAACAAACATAGATGGCAAGGAATTGGAGCCTGCGAACACTGGTTTTCATGCATGTTCTTTTGCCACACTAGAATGCGAAATTTCCCTTACCTTAGCAAGAATACAAAACCCTTACAAAACAAGATTGATCAACTCCAACAAATTTTCTTTTTCAGGTTTAAAGAAGCAACCCATATCACAGCAAAAATGTTACAATTGCTTACCTTATACCAGCGATTCGACGAAAACTCAATCCCCCCAAGCCACGACACTTGACTTAGACCGCAAATCTCCAAAGCACAAGCAAGTTAGGGCTGAAATGGAGAAGAGAATGGGAGAGGCGGAATGCAGAGAAGAAAGAGGAGGCTGGAAGGGGAAAAAAATGCTATTTATATCAAAACCCTAATTGGCAAATTACACGTGACCCCCTGAACTTTAGCCTCTTATTCAAAAGGCACCAAAACTTTCCTAATATTACAAAAAGACCACAAACTTTTTGAATTAGTTATTTACTTATTTATTTATTTTAAAGTGATAGAAAATTATTAAAATATGGGGTATTACAAAGAATGTCATCAACGTAAAGTAAAAGAAAGGTGACACTGTGTGATGTATGATGTGTAAACAAAGAATAGTCATGAGTGCTCCGTGTATAGCCAACATCAAGAATGACATTCCGAATGCATTCAAACCATGTCCTTGGAGCTTGCTTCAAGCCAAGGACATATCAAAGACTTGCCATGAGAATATCAAGAAAGGGGGTACATATAATTTGTTTTGTTTGAATGGCCATGTAAGAACGCGTTGTTGACGTCCATTTGGGAGATAGTCCAATGTTGCACGACAGACAGTGCAATAACAAGGTGCACCGTGGTCATTTTAGCAACGCGAGCAAATGCTTCTTCATAATAAATCCCATATTCTTGCTTGTACCCCGGTGCAACAAGTCGTGCTTTATACCTTTCGATACTACCATCTGATTTAAGTTTGACAGAGAAAACCCACCTACTACGAATTACAAAAGTATGAGGAGGTGAAGGCACCAGATCCCATGTATCAAGTGTTAGTAAGACATCAATCTCGGAATCCATGGCCTCCTTCCAACAAGGGACAATGGCAGCTTGCTGGTAAGAGGTAGGGACAAATAGTCTCTAAGGAAGAAAATGAGTCGTGATGGGCAAAAAGACTAAGGCGATCAGGTGGCCAAGTGGTACGATTTGAACGTTCCAACGGGATAACTTCCTCGGAAGCCAGCTGATTTGGTAAAGCCGAACAATTTACAGAAGAACTTACCTGAGAAAAAGATGGACTCTGCTTTGGTTGGTGAACGAGAGAAGCTGGAGGTTGGTCTCGATTGCTTCGGCATTCATAAACCAACACTGGTTTGGTCGTATCACCGGTGGTTGAAGTAAGATTACAGGAAGGGGCTGGAGATGCATCTATGGAGTCAGAAATGTCAGGTAAGAAAGAAAGCTGAGAATTTGTGGATTTAGCAATGGAGTGATAATAAGGAACACTTCTCATAAAAATGACATGACGTAGAATGCGGACACGTCGAATGAGGGGATAATAACAGAGAAAACCTGTTTGATCGGCACTATGTCCAACAAAAACACACATAGCAGCTTGTTTCGAGAATTTCTTACGTTCATGAGCAAGCAAGTGAACAAAGCAGATACCACCAACACATGGAGACAAGAATAGTCTGGAGAAGTATTAAACAAGGAATATTTAGGAGAATTACTTTTCAAAACGGAAGAGGGAAGACAATTTTTTAAGATGAACAGCAGTAGACGCAGCTTCTGCCCAAAAGGTATAAGGAATGTGAGAATCAGACATGAAAATCCTTATGACTTCCAAAATGTGTTATTTTTTCTCTCTAAAACCCCACTTTGCCGAGCGGTATTGAGACACATCCTTTGGGATTGTATACCCTTTCCAGAAAATCTTGAAATTCTTTTAATGTAACCCTTGAATCAGAGTGAAGAATTTTAATTTTTGGTTCGGACGGTTAGTAGAACTGTACATGAGAGTCAAATTGAGTTTTGGTCATGGTCAATAAGGTTTTGAAATGGGAAAATACCTCAGGTTTATATCTCATGAAATATATCCATGTATAACGAGTAGAATCATCAATAAACATTACAAAAATATCTACAACCCAATCTAGAAGAAATAGGAGCAGGCCCCCAAACATCACTTTGAATCAAATCAAAAGGCTTAGTTTTAGTATCTGAGTGCAGCGGAAAAGGCAAATAGACACTTTTGCTAAGGGAACAATCAATACAAGATTTATTGACATTACTCAACGAAACAGGTTTAGTTTAAACTAGAAGAAAACAAAGCTTCCAATTTTTGGGAACTAGGATGACCAAGTCCATGTTGCCACGTATGCCAAGTTTTACGAGGAAAAGGTAGAATCAGAAGGAGTAAGAAAAAAAGAGAAAGAACCTGGCTTCTTGAACTCCAAAGCAAACAATAGACCAATCCTAGGCCCCTTCCCTTTAATTTTCCCAGTGCGACGGTCCTGAATCATACAACCATCATGAGAGAAAGAAACAATGTTATCATTATCAACAAGTTGGCCAAGAGAAGTAAGATTAGTGGCGAGCTTAGGAACTAAAAATACATTGGACAAATATAAGGAAGTATTAGGAGCGATAAATAAAGAAATATTATCGTTACCAACAGTATCCATCTTCTCGCCATTGGCAGCAATAATTTAACCGATGTGGCCTTTAGATTAAGTAAATAGAGAAATACAGAAAATACAATCTAACAGATAACATACAACTGCTACACATAGCTGGTAAACTTCAGTTTCCTTTCCACTAGCAAACACCTCTTTACTCTTTAAGGTTCAATTCTAGAGCTTTCAAAATAGAGTATAATGTTGAATTTTTTTCTTCTCGTGACTAACCAAAAACTTAAACCCCCTCATGTAAATAGAGACATTAATGACCGGATATGTATATGAACCACTCTTCATGATAATAATGAGTTTAGAGGAGTCATGCACAACCCTATTGCCCTTTCACCAACTCCACACCAGGCATGGACCCCTGCCTGAAACACATTGTATGATATGTTATTTGGTGAGTGTTCTTTCATATCAATGTTTTCATGTGTTGGAGGGGATTAATGTCGCTGAAAGTAGTGCTTTATATGGTCTTGAGCCGAACACTTTGGTACCTGGCTATTGTCACTCATGTACTATTTTTCTGTTGCCTACGCAGTCTCAGTTTTGCCTGCTCAAGACCTATCCACATAGCCAGTTACCAAGTTGATGTTCCCTAAAGCTGCATGGCCCTTGGTTATAAACAGAACAATTGCTCAATAATAACTCTACCCTGATTAAATTGACATAGTAGGCATTATATGTTGTACTTATCACCAGCCTACAAAGGCTCTGAAGGGGATATAGTACTAGTGACAAGACCTCTTTATGAAGCGGATTGACGATCGAGCTAAACGTGTGATATTTTACTATTCGTAGTTATAATTATGTGAACATAATTTGCACCTTCAACATATGCGGTAATCATGCTCTGTCCTGAACTTTTGTTATCTTAATATATATGCTTATATTTTCTACTATTGCAGATCATATATCTCATGCAAAAGGTAGCAATCTTTTGGAAATGCTTGTATTTGTGTTGCTAAATTGGTTACCCTGTTCAAATTTATTTCAAGAGCTAAGAATGAGTCATGTTCTGTGACTCTGAAGTAGGGAGGTGCAGTTGCACCCCAGTTGAAATATGAGTTCCTGGATATAATTTAGAATGGAACATAGGATATTCTTAACCTATTAATTTCTACACTTTTACATACAATACAGTTTTGTATTTCATGCATGCCTCCTATTTTGAGCACAGGTGAAGGCTAAGAGCATGCTCCATGGCCTATTGAAGGAGAAAAATGGTGTTGATGGTTCGAGTATCTATATGTAAGGATAAAATCCTCAGATAGATCGTCTGCCACACTTGCATTTCTCTTATCATAATACATTTTTATGTTTGCTGTTTCTGCATACTATTCAAGCAGGTAAAGTACTCAGCGCTGTCGGCGGGTACTCCAGTTGGGCATGGGTGTGTGTATTTTTTGGATGTAAATGTACGGGCCAAGTCTCTGGAGATCCCTTATTTGTTCCATTTATATTGTGGATGCTTCAAAATAAGTGAAAATGTTAACCAAGATAATTTTCTTGACAAATCTTCCCGAGAAAATAGATGAAATATGTAAAAACAAAAAAAAGGATATAAGGATCTCATGGTCCTTGTCGGATTAGTTAATCTGGCGCTTTACCCACCTGCACATAACACGTAATACAATGTGTTATGTTTCTTGTTTTTATCTCTGTAAACTTTTGGTTGCTGATGCTCTTTCTCAGATACGGCGAAGGATGGGACTTTGGAGAAGTGACAAAAAATGGACGTGGAATAAATGCAGCACAGTTCAACCTTCATGGAACTGGAATAGGAAGGTACAGTGTTTCCATTGTTTTGCAACTTTTTTGGCTTTTGCTTAGCATTGTTTTCACTCTTCCTCCGTATTATGCAAGCCATAGCTAATTAACTTTAAGCAGCTTCAAAGATCGAATTCGAGATGCGTTGCTTGGTGGATCTCCATTTGGTCATCCTCTCCAACAAGGTTTTGTAACGGGTCTGTCCTTGCAGGTAATTAGTATTTTTAAACTTAGTTGTAGTTATGAGAAAATACTTAGGAAGTTGCTAGCTTGTGATGGCATTATTTTTCTGTTGAGAACGGAGAATCTTCTCATTTCATGGTAAGTTTGGCTGCTTCAATAGCACTTACGGTTTTGTCAAAACTATGTGCTTCGACAGCCTAATGCCCATGACCATGGTAGTAAAGTTGCTATAGAGCGAATGCTTGCTGTATCAATGGATCACATTCAGGTAGACCGCGTTAATAAATTCCTTTTTCTGGTAATCTTTTATTTCAAATTACAATTGGCACAAGACATCACTTCAATTTTGTATGTGGATCAATTTGCTAGGCAATACCTACACATATGGTTCATGATAATCTTGACTAACTTTAGCATAGTTATTTTGAATCTTTTGATCTTGTTAGTTCTTCTGAGAGACACTCATGTAACACTCTTTTTGTGCACACTAAAGTAGGCAATGCTGTGTAGCTTTAGTGTATAAAAAAGAAAAGTAATAGTGGAATAAGAATTGGGGTAGTGAAAAATTTGTAACTACCCCAAATTTTTAAACAATTTTTTTTGCTCTCGGAATTTATTATCTTGGAGTGGGAGACACAAGATTACCTATAATCTAGAGCCTATATGAAATAGTGAAGTGTCTTTAATGATAGCTAGTTGTACAACAGCTGCCGAGGTGACCTGAATGTTTGATAGAACCTTGATATGCCTTTTTCATACATAACAATTTAATCTCTGGTTAAGTGGTCAAGTTAACTGGTTGTCCAACATGAGGATCTTGGAACCAACGCGGGAACAGCCACTTCGCAAAATTATATTAGAAGTCAGGTCTTATCCAATCTACCTGAATTAAGCAATCATTCGGTAGCTTACGACATTATGTTGTGGGTATTTAAGATCACGTTCCAAAAATTATTGATGGCGATGCTGGAAAAACTAGAAGAAAGAGAAAATTCCTCTGATAAAGTCATAAGTGAAAGTGTTCCCGAACTGGATTCGTACATTCCTAAGTTGTTGATGGTGGTTGCGAAGGGTGACGTGACATAAGTGGACAAACTCAAAAGTCAAAGACCAAGAAAGTGACTAGAATTAAATGGTCCAAGGGTCATAACTTGACCTACCATGACCAGTTGACCACAAAGAGAGACAAGATGCAAAGATAACACTCCTAAACTTATACTCAAGTAATTCCTTGAGGGCCATTGGCCCCGAAGTTTGTTACCTTCGAGATTTCCCTTTCATGACTAACCTTGAAATGTAGTTCATCAGGGGAACTTGAGGCCAAACCTCGCACCAGCAGGATGCGAGGTTGCACTTGATTCCTTAAGGATGAGGTCCCTCGAATTCTAGGTAATAAGTGGCTAGGTGGTTAGTATCACAATGGCCAATGCTTATATGAGCCATTCTGAAACGAAGGACTAAAAAAAAAGGTCTCTAAAAACCATGCTGCTTCACCCCCATTATGACGCGTTGCCCCCACTTCTTAGGAGGAAAAGGTCACTTAGTATCTGACTGACTGTCACAAAAGGATGTCGTCCAAACTGCCCCTGTACAGAGGCGGCATGATCTACCTCCCAACTGCTCTGTACTGTTCATCAATGTAAGATGGCTGTGCAGAGAATGGTGCTTGAGGCCCAGCTTTCATTCACTGATTGTTAGGTAAGACATATATGCTCCTCACTTTGGACTCTGCCCAATCTTAGTACAAGTACCTTGCCTTGGACATAAAATAAGGGGAGAAAAAGTTGAGGAAAAAGAAAGTAAGATACAAGACAAACAACATAAAAGTTGAGAGAGAAAGGACCACTTAGGACATCCTCACACAACTCCTTTCTTTCCTAAAGACATAGAGACATAGACAGTAACCATATTCCTAAAAGAAGAGAACAACCTTGACCTAATCTCCTCATGCCGGATTTAGTCTTAGCTCTGACCTGGTCCTCACCCTCGCTACTCATCCCTTCGGTCATGTATTCTTTAGTGTCACGAGACCAGTCATCCACAGGGACACAGGAGACGCCGTCTCCACGTCATCAAAACAAACCCTCAACATGTTAGCGTCTCTGCTGGCCTCATGTATCTCTGAGTACATGCCACTTGAAACGCGCATTAGCAAGATGGTGACTATCAGAGCTAACTAGAGAATGAACGGAGGAATTAATGGAGCAACAACTTCAAGAGCCAACATCACGGCTGTCCAAGGAAATAACCTCAAAAAGTTGCATAATTCAACGATGAGGAATCAGCCCTGGACCACAAGAATCCTATAAATCTCCACCGCACCTTGAAGTCCCCTATAATACGACCCGCCCAGAGAAGCAATCCTTCTCCTTTGGTGTCATGAAATCCTTCTCGATACGATGCTTTCCATCTAGGCTTGTCTTAGCACAATCTCTATGGAAAACAACAAAATCAGTGAACACCACACTGACAAAGCCATCCCCCTCAAAGCATCACCTCCAAGCGGCCATAAAGACTCGACGGCCAAGCTAAAAGACATGTTTTTGCCTCAGGCTCAGCAGAAGGCAAGACACCCCACACAATTGAAACTTGGAGGCTTTCTTTCAAAAGCACTCAACTCCAAACTGATTTGTCACCTCGAGTTAAATCGTCCTTTCTCGGTACACATCTCAACCTCTGTTTTTACTCGGGGTTTTTAGGAAATCCTAGAACTTGACTGTTAAGATGGTGAAAGTTACAATTTTAAGGCACACATTTATAAATTCCTAATGAGATATAGCATTCTCCACCACAATTCTACACCATACTACTTGCAAAGTGATGGCCAGGTTGAGGCAACTAATAATACCCTCCCAAAAATTTTGAGCTAGACACTTCATGACTATCCAAGGGGGTTGGACAATCAATTACCTCTCACACTCTGGGTGTATCATGATATGAAGAGGGTGACTCACTCAGTCAACTCCCTTCTCCTTGGTCCATGGAGGTAGAAGCTGTCCTACCTGAGAAAATAGCAATCCACTTGGTAGTTGGCACGACTTGCCATGAGAAGTCGGGTCACCATCACATGAGGAGAACAACTGGAGTCCTTAATGAACATAGAGACTGAGCCAGGTATGCCACTGAGCATCAGCCTATGATCAAACTATTCACCATGGAGATTTGATGAAGGGAACTTGGTATTAAAAGCAGCATCTCATGTTGTTAAGAATGTGTCCTCCCACATGTTTGTAGGAAACAGGGAAGGCCCTTTTGAAGTCATAAAAGTAAAAGAGGCTGGATACTATCACTTAGTAATAGTAAACCTCGAGGAAGGACAGCCTTGTGGTGGGCATTGTAACCAATTAGTCACTTTACATGCTCGAGCCTCGGGGGCTACCACTCAAGATCACAGCCATTACCTTTCAGGTCTTCAATCATGTCCAAGGCAAAGTCAAGTTCATTTTGAGTAGCATGGACAAAACCCAATTGAATATCTTTCACCGTAGAATAGAAAAACTCAAATTCATAAACTTCATAAAGAACTATGAATTGCTTATTGCACCCCACTTCAAAAATTGTCGCTAAATGTTGCCGATAAAATATTGGTTATGCAAATCGATGCTAATTATAGAGTACAAAAATTGTCTCTAAACAAAATAAATTAACTGGTTAAAAGTATCAAGGTTCGGGGTATTAAAAGTAATCCTGAGGGGGTGTAAAGCATTCATTTGTCTGCACGGCTAAGGGAGCATAGAGCTTCTACCTTGGAGGGAACTCGTTTTCTCAGCTGGTCGAGCAGAGAGCTTTTACCTTGGACAGAACTTTTTTACTCACTTGGACGAGTAGAGAGCTTTTACCTTAGTAAGAGATCCTCAGCTCAGCTGGAAGAGCAAAAAGCATCTTCGTAGTAGGGAGCTCGTCTACTCAGCTAGATGAGCATAGAGCATTTACCCTTAAAGGAGCTCATCTGCTCTGCAAGACTAGTAGAGAGTGTCTACTTTGGTAGGAGCTCGTCTTTTCAGCTAGATGAGCAGAGAACGTCTACCATGGAAGCAGCTCGTCTACTTAGCTAATCCTCCTCAAGTCCAACAAATGGCTCCTCAACCTTGGGTTTCAATCCCTTCATTCCCTGACTGCTCGGTGACCACCCTCGCATTCTCAAGCTTTTCAACCTCTAGCCTCTTCATCATTTTCTTTGTTTTTGGCCGCGCAGCCAAATCTCTAAGCGCTTTCCTCTTACGAAGCCTCTCTGCCCTGGTGTCCTCGATAGCCTAAACCTGACAAGAAGCCTCCTCGGTAGCCAACCTCAAAAATGCCTGAGCATCCTCCAATTGTTTCGATGCAGAGGCTTCTTTCTCGAACTCAACATCGTCCAGCTCAATGAATTTTGTTGCCAGAGGCTCCTCTCCCCTATTAACATCATGAACATCTCCCTGGCAGGAGCCTTGTCGCCATGGCCTTGGCTGCTTTCCTCTGCGAGTATCATGGGTCAACATATCCCTCAGCGAGTATCAAGGTCATCAGTTCCTTTTGGGGTGGGAACTGTGACCTTCACTAAGGTTGCCTAAAAGTACATAATCATGTTCACAATCACACCAAATCCCAGTTTGTCAAAAAATAAAAAAAGGTCAAATTACCTTCACTGAGAGGAATGTCTTCTAAAGCATCAACAACCTCGGTCGAGCAGGACACCCTCAAGGGGACAGCACGAATCCTAGCACGAGGGACACCCTCAAGGGGACAGCACCAGGAATCCTAGCACGAGGGATAACCTCATATGGGGCACTGAAGTTCAACCTCGTCAGGAAGAGGCTGGAGGTTGTTTAGCCTCGAGGTATAAGAACCTTGAAAAGAAACGTCCCTCTTTGGGACATCCTTTAAGTCTGATTAGAAGCCAATATCACCAAGGTACTCCCACATCTAGGGTTGAAGTAACAAAAGCAGAAAGGCTACCGAAATGCTTCCTCCAGAACTTGAAAAGTAGTCGCTCACTTGACCAATACACGCTGTGACATTGTCAGAGTTGACTCGCCCATTAGTTAGCTCAAAACTAAAAACTCACCGACCTCTCATCGTAACTTTGATATAAGGCATCTAACGCCTCAGCGCACTGGTCATAGCTGAATCGCCGGGGAACCCTATTAGGGTTATAACGGGCATTCCTAATGTTTAATTGGGTGAAGAACAACATTCAACAAAGGGTAAGGGTAGTGAGGCTTTAGTGACGCATAGGTTGTCTTGTATGACCGATGAGATCCCAAACCGTCATGTGGGCGAGCCATAAGGCCTGAAATTGAAATTGCCAACAAAGTCCAAACTAGGCTCAAGTCCCTGAGGCCTGAGGGGGCTGAACCAACAATGGGCTCGGAATTAGCCTAGCTCACTAACAATTCATTTTAAGGAGAGGGGAGTCAAGGGTTTGGAGCATAGTATCTCAAACATTCATACAAAACAACTATAAGAAGGCCGAGGAACAATAAGTGGCAGTGTCATACTGCCCCTTGAATGCCGAAAATCGTCAGATAACAAATCGAGCTTCGTAAACAGGCTTCCCAAAAAACATAAGAGCAAAGGGAAAACTCTTACCCCTTGAAAGAGCAACATCAATGGAAAAATCCTTGGTATTGATCCCGTCTAGGGATCACTCTAAAAAACGTAACGAGTAAGTCATAGTGTGATGAATGCAACTAAGTGGTGAGGGCTATTAGCAGCAAGACATGCAACGTCGCTCAGCAAACCATCCTTTCCAACGAGACCAAAATCAGCAAAGCAGTAACGGATTCTGTTCAGGTTATTTCCCTTAACCACACTTTGAATAGGGTGCGAAGCCGAAGACACCTCGACCACTGTCTTGCGCTTCACCTGTTTTCTGGACCATACTTAGCCGCTATAGCGGTAGAATTCCCAGAGGGCCTCGACAATAGCCTCATTCGCAAGAACCTTATGTTCCTTAGGCAAGCTCGCATCACTAAGAATCTCCAAATTCAAGAGCAGTAAACGTCTTCGAGGGTAGGTGCAAACTCGCCCATATAGCAATAAAAATGTTATTGTCCTTAGACCACTGTGATACCGGCAGATATAAAGAAGACGAATTGCGCCTCGCGCTCATGTCCCTCTGTTACTCTGGACCTAGGAGATAAGTTACTGCATGGTTAGGACCAGGTAAGTGTCATAGTGGCTAATGCGTTATGTGAACCATGTTAAGACTAAGGAACAAAACAGAGCTTTTCAAACACTATGCTGCTCCACCCCTGTTTTGATCTATATCCCCTCCTCCCCCCTCCTTCTTCCCCCTTTGGTAGGAAAAGGTCACCCATTCTGTAAGTGCCCACCCTGAGGGAATTCCATCCAAACTGCCCCTCTACTGAGGTGGCAGAATCTACCTCCCAACGGTCGTGCACTGTTCATCGATGTTGGACGACACTAAATTCCTTTCTTTCCAAAAGACAGGTGCAAGACAGATATTAACCCTATTCCTGAGAGAAAAGGGCAATCTTGACCAAGAGAAATTCATGACCTAATCACCTCTGCCCCCCTGAGTCTTAGCTCGGAACTGGTCCTCACCCTCACTGCTCTTCCCTTGGGGCTGTGCATTCTTGAGTGTCACTAGACTAGCCAGCTTCAGGCATACACATCACACCCTCACCACACTGAGGAAAATTCTGGAATTCCCTTATCTGAAAATGATTCAGTACAAGACCTTTACACATGAAGGTATTGCTATTCTAGGAAGGTTTGACATATTGCTATCCTAGGAAAGTTTGACATGTTGTTAATCTAGGAAGGTTTGACTAATTTACAGCTAATCTCCTATACTTGAAAATACAAATCTGTCCCAGAAATCTTTGGATCTCCATCAATTCTGAATTTCCAACACTCCCCCTTAAGTTGGGGAGTAGATATTTTTCATCCCTAACTTGCTCACAATCCAGTAAATGCTGAACTTGCCAACCCTTTAGTCAAGATGTCTACTAATTGGCCCTCCGTAGATATGTAGGGAGTGTAAATCAATCTACTTTCAAGCTTCTCCTTTATGAAATGTCGGTCAACTTTCACATGTTTAGTTCAGTCATGCTGAACTGGACTATGCGCAATGTTGATTGCAGACTTGTTGTGACAATAAAGCTTTATTGGGGTCTCTAATTTAATCTTCAAGTCTTTGAGGATAATCTTGAGCCATAACAACTCACAAATACCTTGCGCCATCGAACGAAACGCCGCCTCTGAACTAGATCTTGCCACAACTGGTTGTTTCTTACTCTTCCAGGTTATTAAATTTCCACCAAGAAAGGTACAATACCCAGAAGTTGATCTTCTGTCGGTAAGAGAGCCTGCATAATCAGCATCTGTATATGCTTCTAGTTCCATATTTGTGCCCTTTCTAAAGAGAATCCTTCTTCCTGGGCTATCTTTCAGATATTGTAAGATCTGGTATACTGCATGGATATGGACATCCTTAGGGTTTGGCATGAACTGACTCACCACACTCACTGCGTAAACAATATCAGGTCATGTGTGTGACAAATAGATTAGTTTCCCAACAAGTCGTTGGTACATGCCTTTGTCTATTGGCTCTCCTTCCATGAACTTTGCTAGTCTATGATTTGGCTCAATAGGCGTGCCAATGGTCTACTACCAAGTTTACCTGTTTTGTTTCTTGTAGCAGATCAAGAACATATTTCTACTGTGAAGCAAAGATTCCTTCCTTGGACTGAGCTACTTCTTTTCCTAAGAAGTACTTTAATTTTCCAAGATCCTTTATTTTGAATTCTTCTGCTAAATACTTGCGAAGCGCTTCCTTTTCATCTGAATCATTTCCAATTACTATAATATCATCTACATAAACTATCAACGTCGTAACTCCCCTTGAAGCTGAATGCTTGATAAATAATGTATGATCGCCCTGGCTCTGTTTGTACTTCATATTCAACATAGCTTTAGTAAATCTTTCAAACCATGCCCGAGGAGATTGTTTGAGCCCATACAATGCCTTTCTCAGTTTGCAAACTTTGTTTTTACCCAGATTTATGCCAAAGCCAAGTAGAACTTCCATATAGATTTCCTCCTCAAGATCTCCATGTAGAAAGGCTCTTCACATCGAATTGTTCTAAAGTCCAATCATAGTTTGCTGCTAAAGATAACAACACTCTAACTGTATTCATCTTTGCCACTGGAGCAAATGTCTCCTGATAATCCACCCCATAGGTTTGTGTATATTCCTTGGCTACTAGTCTCTCTTTGTACCTCTCAATGATCCATCAGATTTATACTTCACTGTGAAGACCCATTTGCACCCTACTGGTTTCTTCCCAGTTGGTAATTCCACTAGTTCCCATGTCTTATTCTTCTCCAAGGCCTCCATCTCTATTCTCATGGTATGCTTCCATTCCTCTTTACCTAGTGCCTCAGATAATGTTTGTGGGATGGCTACAGTGTTTTGATGAGCAAGGAAGTTTTTGTGTGAGAGAATTTTTCAAAGGACACAAAATTGGATAAAGGATGTTGTGTGCACTTTCTAACACCTTTTCTTGTGGCTATAGGCAGATCCAAATCAAGAATAGTAGGTGGTACTCCATTTGAAGAACTTACCTCATTCCCACGTGATGATTCGGTTTCTTGAACTTGCACAGGATTGATCACGGGCTTAATTCTTCTTGAGAAGACCTTTAGTGGCATCGGAAGTGTAGGGTTTATGGGCCTGGATGGTTCTTCAGAAAGATTTATAAATGATTCAATCGGTTCGGTTTCAGAATCCCCTATAGAAATGAGTACTACTTCAGGAAGGGATTTAGATTGCACGGGAGATGTTTTAACTAACATTGATGGTTCTTTCAAAAATAGATCCTTATTTTTCATAGATGATGTTTCCCCTTGAAGATAAGGACTAGAAAAGTAACTTTCTTCTTCAAGAAATGTGACATCGGCTGAAACATAAGTTTTACGAGTGGTAGGATTGTAGCACTTATACCCTTTCTGAGTAGGTGAATATCCTATGAAGACACTTGACAGCTCTAGGATCAAGCTTGCTCCGACCACTAGAGTGAACATGAACAAATGAGACATCCAAAAATTTTAGGATCTAACTTAGTCTACACATTGAAGTCTGGAAAATATTGAGAAAACACCTCCAATGGACTTTTAAAGTCCAAGACTCGAGACGGGATATGATTTATTAAGTGAGCAGCTGTGGGGACAGCTTCCCCCCAAAAGATTTTTGGAACATTCTTTTGGAACAAAAAAGCACGAACAGAGGCTAAAAGATGACCATTTTTTTCTTTCAGCAACCCCATTTTGTTGGGGGTGTGTCAACACATGATGATTCATGAATAATTCCCTCCTTTAGAAAGTATGGAGACAAAATTTGATTAAAGTATTCTCTAGCATTATCTCTCCTCAACCTCTTGATTCCAACATTGAATTGGGTTTTGACCATTGTATGAAAAATAGGAAAAATGTTGCTAACATCAGATTTTTGTTTTAGCAAATAAATCCATGAAACTCGAGTGCAATCATCAATGAATGAGACAAACCAACGAGCCCTTGAAATGTTGGGGACTCGAGATGGACCCCAAATGTCATTGTGGATCAAAGAAAAAGGAACTGAATTCTCTTATTACTCAAAGGAAAGGAAACACGTCGTGTTTCGCAAATTTACAAACATCACAGTGAAAATCGTTTGCATTGACATTTTTGAACAAATATGGAAACATGACACTAAGAATGCTAAAGGAAGAGTGTTCAAATCTAAGATAATGAAGCCAAATTTGGTCTTTGTTGGAACGAGGATTGCTGGAGAGAAACGAGAGAGGTGAGTTGTTCCCATTATTTACTTGGCCACTAGGTAACTCAAGATAATAAAGACCATGTCTTACCCTAGCATGTCCAATCGTCCTCCTCGTAACTTGGTCCTGAAATACACAAGAAATACGAGAAAACACCACACTACAGTTTAGATCCTTTACAAGTTGATGTATAGACACAAGATTTGTGAATAACTTAGGTACATGCAGTATGTTTTTAATGGTAATGGATGGACTTAGGATAATATTTCCTTGGCCGGCAATAGTGGCAAGGGATCCATCAGCAATGGCTATTTTTCTGTTGCTAGGACATGGATGGTAAGTGAGGAATTTGTGTGAAGAATGGGTCATATGATCGGTTGCCCCAAAATCAATAACCCAGGAATTTGAAAAATCTGAACTAGAGGCACTTAAAACATACGAGGAATGAAGCTTACCTGAATATGCCAAGGAATAAGTACCTTTAGACTTCTCTAATGAATCAAGGAGTGATCTGAGCCATCCTATGTCTTCTTTGTTGAATTCATTCTCCTCTCCGCCGCTGAAATTTACATCACCATGTGACATGTCTTCCTTAGATTGAGTCAAGTGCGAGTGGCTTCGTAGTTTTTCACTTCTAGGTCCTGCATTCCAGTGAGAACTTTGTGGTTTTCCATGAAGCTTCCAACACTGCTCTCTAGTATGATGAGGCTTTTTATAGTAAGTACAACACATTTTATCCATGTTTAATGGCTGAGACTCCATTCGCCCAACTTCTGAATTTGCAATATGTGAGGCCGATGTTTTTTCAGCATTAAACTTCAGGTTCTTATCAATAAATTTCCCTAACATTGCTGATTCTTTAACCGGTTGAGCATAAAGCATCACTCCCCTTCGACTTTCTTCAGCATTAATGATGGAGATGGTCTTATTCAGCGAGCGAGGGTAACTCCTCTTTTCCAAAATCTGAATTCTCACTTGATCAAACTCCATATTTAAACTGGCGAGAAAATCATAGGTTTGATCATTTTCAATGAAATTCTTTAACACAGCTGCATCGTCGATGCACTTCATCTCAATGCACCTATAATGATCCATCTCTTGCCATAGATTCTTCAAGAGATTTGCATACTCCTTAACTAAGCGATCTCGTTGTTTAGTGTCCGAGATTTTACTCTTAATCTCAAAGACTCGAGCAGCATCCCTTACCTTAGAATAGATCTGTTGTGCGGCTTCCCATAATTCTTTAGACGTTGGGAGAAACATAAATGTATCACTAATTTCTGGCAACATGGAATTCCATAGCCAAGACATGACCATGGAATCCTCTTCTTCCCAAGCATCAAATCCAGGATCTCCCTTCTTGGGCCCAGTACCAAGGAGATGAATCAATTTTCACTTTCCTTTTAGAAAGGTCCGCACCAGTTGAGACCACTTCATATAATTTTTGCCATTCAATCTGTAGGCAGATTGAATGTTTTGTAATTCTCCTACAGTTTGATTGAGTGTTACGTCTTCGAATTGGGCACTGGGAGCTCTCCCAGTTGTTGAAGACATGGAAGACATGTTGAAATCCTTTTTGAAATAGGAATTAAAGGGAAAAGAATGGTGATGAAGATCAATGGGGAAGAAATGTTGGACAAAGGGCTATAAATGCCAGAGAATAAGAATGGAAACTGCTATAAGAAATTTCAGCAATGGAGGCTGAACATAACTGTGTAGAAACTCTGTTTTTGACCTCAAAACAAGGTTGAAACAGAGCACAAACAAATAACACTATGGTCTCGGCAATGAAGGCCTGTGTATCGAAGTTTCTGATCCCAGAAAAGAGCCTAAAGCTCTGATACCATGAGGAAAATTCTAGAATTCCCTTATCTGAAAATGATTTAGTACAAGACCTTTATACGTGAAGGTATCGCTATTCTAGGAAGGTTTGACATATTGCTATCCTAGGAAGGTTTGACGTGTTGCTAATCTAGGAAGGTTTGACTAATTTACAGTTAATCTCCTATACTTGGAAATACAAATCTGTCCCAGAAATCTTGGGATCTCCATCAATTCTGAATTTCCAACACACACCATAAAAGATAACCCTCAGCATGAGTACGTACATCATACCAAGTTTCATTGAGAATATTAGTGCTTTAAAGTTAAGTAATAAACTTCTAAAGCTTATGTCCTCATTAGGATCTAGAAGCATAAATATTTATATCGTTTGTGCTTGCATGCACATGTAATTTATCGTAATATGTCATTTATTGTTTATGCCTCCTAACAAGTTCTATTCATGAATTCAGGTTGGGATGGCTGCAAACCTGAAGGACTTTGTGCTAACCAATTGTGATGGGCAAGCAGTATGTATTCCATGCCATGTAAAGATTGGAAAAGTCATTCTATCTTTGACATTATAAAAGGTTCTTCGAAGTGGCTGTAGTATGTATGAGCCTCTTCCTAGGTTTCAGTAACATACACAGCTTATTCCTGTCTATACGTATCTGTTACATCCGATTTTTCCTTTTTCCCTGTCGAGGCTAAATGGAAATGAATTTGGTACATTTCAGAAGTCGATTGTTGAGGGTTGTGAGCCTCTCAAATATTAGGTTGCTCCATTATGACCTAAGGGTCACGATTTTGAAATTCAAAGTAGCCTTGCCACAGATAGTGGGGGTAAGACTGCGTAGGTTAGTGGTCAGCTGGAAATTTGTACTACGTGGGCACCTAAATTACTATCCTGCTTTTGGAGAGGTCAAAATCCACAGCCTTGTATGCCTGTCCACTTTTCATCTTGTTGCTATTGCTACAAGGTTAAAAGTTTACGTTCATATAATTCTTAGCCATGCATTAACATCCAGTAAAACCTTCTATTGCTTTCTCCAGATACTCAATAAAATAACAAAAACCTACATGCAGTAGTTAGAAAGTCTTTCATCTACAACAAAATATCTTTGACATTTTCAATACATATCTGTGACTCATTAACAAACGATGCTATTTTAATTTCTAGTTGAGTATTTGTTGCGTGTTTATTCTTGGCTCTGTATTTTGAAGATATACAGACTCCTTTTACTTTATGTTTGTTCTCTTTCGCCTCCCCTGCTAGGTCCCCTGGGGCTTCACTTTTTTCCCTTCTTGTGTGAACAATGAATATACTGCTGAAAAGGAACCATCATCTTGAATTCGCTCAATTATACTATGAAACTTAGTCCTTTATCAGCGGGTGCACCCTTTTGAATTTACAGTGTAGTTGCTGGTCTGCTAATCTAATTCATATACAGTGTTATAGCCTCGCGTTGTGATTATATGCTTCCACCTCAGGTTAAAGGATCTGAAGTTTCAACTTATGACGGGGTACCCGTTGCATATGCTTCATGCCCTAGAGAAACTGTAAGGACTCCAGTAAATTTAATTATGGCATCAATCTGCTTCATGAATGACTACTTACTGGAAGTACGAGTATGATGCTCAGGCATTTGGTGTTCCCGTATACTTAATTGCTTTCTTACATTTAGTTCTCACTGGCACAATCTCGCTATTAGTCTCCATGTGATATTCTGTTTGGCATTCCCACTATCTCTGCAACCATAAGTAGACCATCTTTATTGTCTTCCAGATTAATTATGTTTCTGCTCATGATAACGAGACTCTGTTCGACATCGTTAGTTTGAAGGTACGACTTGATCTGACAATTCACTGCATCTCAAATTATTGGACACCTAAACCCCATATATTAACTCTACTCTTTCTATTCTATAGACTCCAATGCAAATTTCTGTAGATGAGAGGTGCAGGATAAACCATTTGGCGACCAGCACAATAGCACTTTCACAGGTTATATATAGTGTGTTAAACGGTATCTGCCTATGGATTTGCGCATTGAAGCCTTTGTGACTGCAGGTTCTAATTTTTGAAGTTAATTGATGCGTGTTCAACTAGTGTTAGTTAAGTCATTTCAGCCAAAGTTTGCGATTCTTTACATCTGTGTCCTGTCTCTCCCACTCTCAAGCTAGAGCATAAAGATGCCCCATAGATGTCTGCTATGTGTGAGGTTCAAACAGATGAAAATAAATGGTGGATTTAAGTGGCCAGATTCCTGCTTAGGCTGAAAAGGTAGCTTGTGAAGCCTTTCTTCAATCAGATCATACTCTTCAATATCCCTTCAGAGGCCCAAGCTCAATCTTACTCATAGGTTGACATTCATTAATGTCCCTGTTACGCTAGCTTTTAGGGCTAAGGGTATGTGGATCTTTGTACACATCACACCTAACATAAATAATATGCCGCAAGGTGTGGACTACTTAGTTTAGATTCTCATTCTTTCTAGCCGATATCTGTCTCTTTTCCTCTCTCCTCCCCTTAACATGGTACCAGAGAGTTAGTCGAAGTGCCTTAAGTTATTGATTTCTGTTTCCTTCTTCCTTTTCCTCTTTTCTTTGTCCTTGTCTTTTTGATTTCGGTTGTAAATGCATACTCTGCTTAGAGGGTCAAAATCCAGGAGGGTCTTCGTACCCTTGGCTATTGCTTTAGGGGGTAAATTCTAGGGATTAAATGCAACCTTGGTGAGTTGTGAAGGGTTCAGGAGGCTGCCCAGGGACTTTGTCGGCATATTTGGGGGTTTTGCAGCCTTGTTTCCTTGTTTCCGTAGAGCAGAGTACTCGAAAAGTCTGTGAGTTCATTCCAAGTCACTTTTTGCTTGATGCAATGGTTGCACGTGCTCTTTATATGCCATATCAAATTTCGAAGCAACCATCCACCTTTCCACAGCTACTCTAGCTCAACCAGAACCTACCACGTGTCTTTCCTCCTCTTCTCAACCCTAGGTTATTGGCTCGGGTTCTAAAACATTACGTGAATGGGGATACAAGTATTTTTTCTTCTCCATGACTCGTTCTGTGTCAAGCGTCACCTTGGCAGATGGTTCCACTATTTCTGTTCAGGGCAATTGTTTGCTGGCCCAACTTCATCTCCCCCATTGTCATTTATGCTATATGTACCTTCTTTCCCCTTACGATCTCTTGTTCGCTAGTAAACTTTCTTGTGCTTCTAATGTTCTGTCACATTCTATCCCGATTCTTCTGTTCTCAGGATCTTGTGTTGAGGAAGACGGTTGGTATGGGGCATGAATCTGGTGGACTTTGAGGATGTTCCAGTTTTGATGCAGGACGATATCTCAAGAGGGGAATTTATGGCTGCCCTGCAAAGGGCGTAGTCCGTACGGTTTGTAATAAAAAAGTTAAGTTAGGGTTTATTGGCTGATTTGGTACTGTTTTAGGTTGCTTTGAACAGTACATGTAAACAGTACTTTTCTGTGTTAACATAGCGAACGAAAGAAGAAAAGCGAAGAAGAATATAACCGAACTTCAGAGTGTCACTAAGGCCTTCTAAGAGTATCACCTAGTAAAACCTCACATCTCGGTGTCTCACCATCGCTAAGAGAAAGAAATTTGTTTCAGACAATTCTATTAATTAATTTTCCCTTAATTGTTCTTGCAATGCTTGCGTATATACATAAAAAGTAGAACTTTCTTGCGAGGAAGGATCTAGAAGATTACTATATGTAAGGCAAAAGAACTCGTAACAATACAAGGAATCCTAATTAAGTAAAAAGTAAGCAGAGATGAAACCTAATAGATCTAGCTAGCCAGCCATAATGATCAGAATACCAGTAACTACCAGAGTTACGGAAGTACCTGGATCGATCTAAGCTTGTATTTCAGGTCCACGCGTGTTTCTCTGTTCTTCCGTTTCCACAAATACGCTCTAGCTCTAAGCTATGAAGCATGGGTATGGCAGTTTGGGTGAAGACCCAGCGCGGGGTGCGCATTGGGTGCGGCATGGGTGCCCATTGGTGTATCTATGTAATTCATTTTCTGAATTTCTGGTGTCACTGGAATACGGCCTCGATATGGCCGAGACATGCACTGGAGTCTTTAGGTTCAATGTCGAACCTTTAAAGATTTTCTCCACCCAAAAAGATTGCATATTACTGTTTTCTGGGAGGGAGCATAATTGCCACCCATAGCTAGAGGTGTATAATTTAGATGGAGTCAAAATTTGTTTCTCCGGCTCCTACCACAGAAATATCACGAGGCCTACAGCGCTACTCATTATTTAGGTGCATCTTTCTCTCTCCTTCCCTTCTATCTCTCTTTGGTTCATTATGTAAGACAAATATACACTACAAGAAAACAGGCTTTTAGCGACGGAGAAATCCGTCGCTAAAAGAATTAGCGACGGATTCACCGTCGCTAAAAATCCCTCGTATAAAAGCCCGTCACTAATAGTTTAGCGACGGAATGTTTTAAATCCGTCGCTAAATATGTCATTTTTTCCGACGGATTTATTTTTAATTAGCGACGGATATTCCGTCGCTAATTATATTTTTAGAATTTTAATTTATTTTCTTTTTTGTCAAATTAGCGACGGATAAAATATTTTAGCGACGGAATTAATCCGTCGCCAAAAGTCAATTTTTTTTTTATTTTTCAATTACCCAGACCTGTAATACAATTTTCAATTCTCAACAACAACGCGCAATAATCAATACAGAAAGAAATATATATAATCAATTATAAAAAATATTTATTATAAAAAAAACTCATATATGTACAAGCCGGGAACCGGATACAGCCGGTTAGGAGAGGGGAGAAGAGTACAAGCCAGGCGCGGGGGGCGGGGGGGGGAAGCTAGGAACGGGCACGGGAAGGGGCTCATCAGGGGTTGTCGAGTCCCGGATCTGGATCCTGCTGATCCGGGGCCGGCTCGGCCTGTCCAGCAGTGCCCTGCTCCCTGATCATCCTCACCACCACTGTAGCAATGCGCTGGATCTCCTCGTCGTCCAACTGAGGACGAGGAGCCGGTGTCTGTGGAGGGGCAGCAGGGGGTGAGGACGCTCCTATCACGGCACGAGCAGTCGTGCTAGGCAGGCCGCGTATGCGGCCTTTCGGCCGATTCACGACCTCCGGCGTATCCAGCCATCGCTTCAACCCCCCAGTACTCGCAGCCGTACTAGTGGACGCTGATGGCTGTCCGGACTGCTGCTCGGACCCCCTTAGCTGTTCATACGAGGCCTGCAAAAATAGTGGTTTAACGATATGTTAGGGCATTAATTAACGAAACAGACATTGAGGATAGAAAGAAAAAACATTAACAACTTAAATAAATTGACTCACATCGATCCGCCGGGCAATATCTGAAATATAGTCGCCCGCCCGGTGCGTCTCGTCCTTGTCCTTCTTCCGCACGTGCGTCTGAGTATAGGTCAGAGCTATGACCTCATCCTCCTCCAGATCCGGGTGCTCGACCGCGTTCATGTGTCGGACGATGTCGTGTGGCACCGACCCCCCCGTGTGCGTCGGATCTCTGTTCTGTCTGTTCTCAGCCCCGCTCTTACTCTTGGCGTCCCAACCTGGATCCGCAGCCCACCGATCTATCATCTCCCCCCATACACGGTGAGATATCCAATGTGGGGGATATCTCGTCATGTCCGTCATCGGGGCACCCGCGGGCAGCGCCTTCTTCGCCCGGTCCCGTGCATCGTGGAGCCATCGGCGGTAATTCTTGCCGATGTAGGCAAAGAAAGCCTGCTGCCCCAGTACCTGCTGCTGAGGCGTGTCAAACGTGAACCCCTCCTGTAAGGCATTCAATAACACAAATTAACAACATAAAACAAACTGTAATTAAACATTTACTAACGCTGAAAAAAATACTTCACCGTACCAGCCACTCCTCCCATAGGGCCTCCCTCGCAGCGGCATCCCAGTCCTTCCAGTACAGGCGTGGCTCGAAGAATCGGCCCTTCACAAGAACGCCGATCTTCGTCCTCGCCTGATTCTCCAGGATCCTGCCAAAGAAGTAAATAAATAAATTAATACAGTTCAAATATAAATTAACACCCCAAAATTTTAAATATAAGGCATGAGGTGATATTTTTAGTACTTACAGGCCCTCCTGCGTGAGCGTAACTCTCTGTTTACGCTGGGGGTCGATGCGTACCCCGCGTGTCGGACCACGGCCTCGTCGAGATCCTACAAAACACAGACATTAATACAGTTCAAATATAAGGCTAGCGAAAATGTACAAAACACCGTTATCAACTATACCTGAGGTAGAACCCACGGAAGATGGAGAATGCACGCGCGTGTGGGATGAATCTGCGTCGGGCTGGGGCGACGGCTCGAGCTGGGGCTGGGGTGACGGCTGGGGCGACGGCTGGGGCTGGGGCCCCATCTGCTGTCCACGATCACTCTGTGCCTCGTCATCAGTAGGCAATGACGAGGTGGGACCCACCGGGGAGGAAGCAGCTCGGCGTCCCACCCGGCCACGAATAGCCCGTATCCTATCCATATCTGACTTCATATAGATAAATTACAAAGACATTAACACGTTAAAAACAATAATTTGGCAAAAATCATCATCGGCACAATAGTTATATATATACATATGAACGGATGTGCAAAAACACATCAATAAACACCAAGTTCTAAAAGTTACTACATTTTTCCCGTGATGTTACAACATTACAAGTCAATCATTTTCAGTTTGCAAATCATCTTCATCACTTTCCCCGCCGTCCTCTTCTTCGTGGGACTCGTCGTCCTCTTCATCTTCTAATTCATCCTCTTCATCAGTAGACTCGGTCACATCATCTCCAACACTTTCCACGTCTTCCGCGTCATCATCTACGACTTCTTCTCCTACAAGAAGTGTTGTTGGAAGAGGAAGATCGTCCTCCTCGTTGTTGACCTCAACAGGGAACAAGACACGTGGTTGGTCGGCTTGAAAGGAGTCTAGCTCACTGTCATATGTCACGGGCAATTTCTTGGACTTGATAGTTGTATACCAATGAGATTTGGGATTGGCGACGTCCTCCGCGTAAAAGACTTGTACAGCTTGACTAGCAAACACAAAGGGCTCGTCTGATGCAAGTCTTGACTTGACATTGACATCTACAATCCCTTGAGAGCTAACACGGATTCCTCTACTGCATGTGACATCGAACCATGTACACTTGAACATTACCAGGCAGTTTTGGGAACCCAGATATGTTAGCTCAACAATCTCATCTAGCTTTCCGTAAAAATCCATGCAATTCTCGGCATAACAGTCGCCGTTGACCAAGACTCCACTGTTTTGGGTTTGTTTTGTTCGGTCATCATCTTTTACGTTAAACCTAAACCCGTTGATGATATAGCCTCCGTAACAGGATGTTTGTTTGTTAGGGCCTTCGGCTAGTAATTTCAAGCAGGAGGCCACTGGTCTATCCATTGACTGAACCTATTGTAGATGACGGTAAAAATTAAGGATAAATCAGTATACTAATTGGCCACAGAACTGTATATAACACATAATATAATTTTGTTAAACAATCTTACACGGATTTTGAACCATTGTACAAATTGTGATTTCCGATGAGATTCAAGTCCAGCGGGATCAGTGATTAAAGATTCCGCATCGAACTCACTGCAAACCAATATAGTTGACTCACTTAACACACACTTTCAATTATGTACGGTAATGTAAGTGAATTAAGACTTTAGCTTACTCAATGAATGCCGAAACTTCATCGCAATTTAGAAGGGCATATATTGTTGCAGCACTGTACTCTTCATCCGTTAGCCATCGAGTATACGTTCGGCCGAACGGACTCCCTGGCTGCTTGAATATTGACAATTGCCCTTCCAAATTTGTGCTTGCTCCGGGGTCATTTCGGCCTAGTTGATTTAACCTTGTACCAACATCAGGCCCGAAATATTGACTACAAAAGTTTACAAGTTCTTCCATTACGTAAGCCTCTGCAATTGAGCCCTCAACCTGAGCCTTATTACGGACTTTTTTCTTTAAATGGAACATGAACCTAGAAGTTTAGCGAATCGAGTTAGGTGGAATATGAATGATAACAGATGTCGCATTAAGTGTAAACGAACAACTGTAACAATTTAAGGATTACCTCTCGAAGGGATACATCCACTGATATTGCACGGGTCCACCCATCTTAGCTTCATATGCCAAGTGAACAGGCAGATGCTCCATTGAATCAAAGAACGAAGGTGGGAAGATTTTCTCCAGCTTGTAAATTGTCACCACAATGTTCTTCTCAAGCACTTCCATGTTACTCACCCGGATCGTAGAAGAGCATATATCTCGAAAGAAATGAGATAATTCAGTCAAAGTCTCGCAAACAACCCGTGGCAACAGTCCCCGGAAGGCAATAGGAATGAATCTCTCCATGAATACGTGGCAGTCATGACTCTTCATCCCTTGGAACTTGCATTCCGATACATTGCAACAACGAGATATGTTGGACGCAAACCCATCCGGAAGCTTCAAATTCTTAACCCACTGACAGACCTTCTCCACTTGTTTCTTGTCTAGACAGTAAGGTGCTTTCGGAAGTATGGTCCTCCCACTGACTGTCCGAGGATGCAATTCACGACGTACACCCAACTGTTGTAGATCCCTTTTCGCTTTAAGGTGATCTTTTGATTTGCCCTTGACATTCATCACTGTATTGAACACATTATCAAAAAATTTCTTCTCAATATGCATCACATCCATGTTGTTTCGGATAACGAGCGTCCTCTAGTAGGCTAACTCCCAAAAGATACAAAATTTTCTCCAGTTGTGCTCTTTCCCGAACCCTGCATTCTTCTGATCTGGCACACCCTTACCGTGTGGTATGTCAGTATCAAGTGCCTCCAGGTGTGAGAGTACTTCTTCACCAGATGGGTAGTCCAGTGTGACAACCTCACGCTCGATTGTCCCGTCAAATTTATCCTTCTGCCTACGAAACTGATGGCCCGGTGGCAAAAGCTTACGGTGACATCCGAACCACGAGGCCTTTCCGCCGTGCTTTAACGTATGACCGGGGTTCACGCCCATACAAGCAGGGCATGCTAGCTTCCCATGTGTGCTCCAGCCACACGTCATTCCCAATGCAGGGAAATCATGTATAGTCCACATCAAAATAGCCCTCATCGATTAGGTGTTCTAACATTCATCTAATCTTGCTTAAGAAGGTTTGACGGATGTTAGAAAACCAGATCTGTATGCACATGGAGAAATACACGAGAACGTGTACCAAATATCCACGACATAGAATACAAAGCATGAGTCAAAATACTATTTTATAAACAATTAGCTTTTCCAAATTGTCCAAACTGGACATCCAAAGGCTCATTACAAAGCATTACTTTGTAATGAGTACCTTTGAACGGGAACTAAGGATTTCTATGCATGCATGCGTTCAGAAATTGATAACATATGCAAGAATCTTTCCGAAATATCAAAACTGCAAAAAGATCGTTATTTAGTCCTAATTATGGTTATTTAGTCCTAATTAGGGTTTAATCGTGCCGAGTAGTGTTGATGAGTCCTAATTAGCGCTAATTAGGCTTAATTGGGTTATGTTAGTGCAAATTATGACTAATTAGGCTAACTATAATCAATATGCACGTTATTGGGTTCATTTTAGCTAATTTGGGGTAATTACAGCTACTTTGATTTTCATTAGGTTCTTAGGGTTAATTAAAACTAATTAGGCTCGTTAGAGCTAATTAATTAGGGTTAATTGATTTATTAAAATATTTATTTTTTAAATATCGAACACCGTCGATCAGACGTGGTGTCCGTGTCTGCGCTAACTAACAGGTATCTCAATCCAATTGGGTCCCATCATCCGTCAACATTCTCAATTCTCAAATGCCGCCCAATGCAATAAAAATTAACAAAAATCACACATTCAATCCAATTGGGTCCCATCCTCCGTCAATAATCTCAATATCTCAAATGCTCAATGCACAATTAACAATCTAAAATCATCAATTAACAACCTAAAATCATCAATTAATAATCGCAATTACTTCAAATGCACAGCTAATAACCTAAAATCATCAATTAACAGCCTAAAATCACATATCAATAATCACAATTCTCAAATACACAATTAACAACCTAAAATTATCAAACAAATTATCAATGTTCAAATAGGAAAAAATTGTTCAAAATGCACATATCTGATGCGCTTGAATTATTTCAATTTAGGGTTCGATTATATTAAGGCATTCAATTTAGGGTTCAATTAGTTTAATTTAGGGTTCGGTTCGATCACGGGCATTCAATTTAGGATTTAATTAGGGTTCAATTACATCAATTTAGGGTTCAATTAGGGGGTTCTATTGAATCAATTTAGGGTTCAGTTGATTTGGGACATTCAATTTAGGGTTCAATTTAGGTTTCAGTTGGATTAGGGCATTCAATTTAGGTTTCAATTAGGGGTTAATTTAGGGTTCGATTCGATTAGGGCATTCAATTTTGGAGTTTAATTAGGGTTCAATTACTTCAATTTAGGGTTCAATTAGGGGCTCTATTGATTCAATTTAGGGTTCGGTTGATTTGGGGCATTCAATCTAGGGTTCAATTAGGGGGGTTCAATTATTTCAATTTAGGGTTCAGTTGGATCAGGGCATTCAATTAGGGGTTCAATTACAATTAATTGGTTCAATTTGGTTGAATCGGGGTTCATTACCATTAATTGGTTAAGTTAGGGTTAATCAGGTTTAATTGGGGTTAATTCGTTCAATTAGGGTTACGCGGGGTTAATTACTGTTAATTGGTTAGTTTAGGTTGAATCGGGGTTCATTACAATTAATTGGTTCAGTTAGGGTTAATCAGGTTTAATTGGGGTTAATTCGTTCAATTAGGGTTACGCGGGGTTAATTACTGTAAATTAGTTAGTTTAGGTTGAATCGGGGTTTATTACAATTAATTGGTTCAGTTAGGGTTAATCAGGTTGAATTGGGGTTAATTCGTTCAATTAGGGTTACGCAGAGTTAATTACTGTTAATTGGTTAGACTAGGGATAATTACGGTTTGATTAGGAATAATTGGGAACAAATTAAGGATAGTTAGGGTTTATCCGGGCTAATTACGCTTTAATTAGGGTTTAAGGTTAACCGGTTCAAACAGGTTTAATTGGAGCTAATTACGGTTAATTAGTTCAATTAGGGCTAATCAGGGCTAATTAGGATTTATTGGTTCAATTAGGGTAAATCGGGATTAATTAGGGCTAATTGGTTAGATTAGGTTGAATCGGGGTTCATTACAATTAATTGGTTCAGTTAGGGTTAATCAGGTTTAATTGGGGTTAATTCGTTCAATTAGGGTTACGCGGGGTTAATTACTGTTAATTAGTTAGATTAGGGATAATTACGGTTTGATTAGGGTTAATTTGGTTCAATTAGGGTTACTTGGGAACAAATTAGGGATAATTAGGGTTTAATCGTACACTACAATTACATTACAACAAATTATATTCAATTACATTATAGCAAATCAAATACAATTACATTACAATAGATTAAATACAATTACATTATAACAATAGATTTAATGCGATAAATAATTTCTAGCATACAATTACATTATAACAACAGATTAATTTATAGCATACAATTACATTATAACAACAGATTAATTCAATATGATAAATAATTTCTAACCGGGAAAAAAGTGAGTTCAGGCAATGGTGGTGCGAGGCGGATGACGACAGTGGCGCACGGAAGGCAGCGGCAGAGGGTGGTGGTGCGGCGGAGGGGGAGGAAGTGTGACGATGGTGGTGCGACTGCGAGGTGGCTGTGGCAGTAGTGGGGTAGCTGCGGGGCGGCGGGTGGCAATGGGGACAGGCAGAAGAGGGGAGAAGGAAGGGCGGTGTGGTGGTGGCGGGGGGGCCTGTCGCCGGCGTGGGGGGCTGGTGGGGAGGGACGGAGGACGGGGGCATGTCGCTGGCGTGGGGGGCTGTTGGGGAGGGACTTCATTATCAAGAGACTTGTAGTTTAAGTTAATTGAATCTTAATCAGTTGTCAACTGGTCAAATTGAGTAAAATTCTGACTATTATGTACTGTAATCGCAAAAAGGGAGCAGGGTAGTCTCGTCTTGTCAAAATTTTACAGCGTTAATATGCTTTCAACTAAATTTTCATCCTTAGATGGGAATGTCGCGAAATCAAAATCATGATATCTCGGAGATTCTCTGGTCGTGGAGGAACCTGTCTCAACTAAGATTTGCCTCAAACAAAACAAAAGACTGCATGTTTAAAGAATTTGCACTGTCCATAGCTCTATCCAGCAAAACCCTTTTGATTACGACCATTTACTGTTTACTAAACTGTTTTTTATGTTTAACTGTTCATTTTCATTCAAGTCAGCAGTAATATACTCGTAATGCACCTGTTTAATGGAGTTTCCTATGCGTAGGGTATACCCTTTTTCCATGCTGGTGATGAGATGTTACACTCAAAATCCCTGGACCGTGATTCATATAATTCTGGGGATTGGTTCAACAGGTTCGCAATTATTAGTTTTTCTCCTTTTTGTATTAGTAACGTATCTTCTCGTAGTTCTGTCAAATTACAATTCCAACTTCAAATTTGTGAAAGTATGAATTATTCTGAGCCAAGTTGTCTACCAACTCAAACTTTTAGAACTTTGAGAAATGTTAAAGCTTTGGTTCCACAAGTTCCATCGGTCGGTTGCACTCTATTTTGTTTGTGCACTTGGTGCAGCTTGGTCCATCTCTCCAGTTAAAAGTGGGATCAAACATGAGAGGGAGTGTTAAAGCATGATATACATTAGCAGGTCCATTTTCCTAATTGTTTGAGCTTTCAGATCAATTGATAACTTGACGTACCTGATACCTAACTGTAACATACTATACAGTAAGATAATCTGATCATCATAGAAACATCTCCTTTTCAAATGTCGCATTCTTATAATTACTTCAGTTTTACTTGTAGGATGTCAAGGTGATACCCCACTTGTACCGAATACTGAATTCAAATGATTTGTTGTTTTCAGGTTAGACTTCAGTTACAGTTCTAATAATTGGGGTGTTGGCCTTCCTCCAAAAGAGAAGAGCGAAAATAACTGGCCGCTGTAAGATTGATATCTATCCACTTTCACCATTCAAAGGACTTTTCACTAGATCTTCTTTTTCAGAACTAGCTTTTGCAACAACAGCCTGCGAGATTTGCTATTATTGACTGCATTAGATTAGTAATCAATGATTCGCGTTCCTTTCTTCTTCAGCATTAAACCTAGATTGGGAGATCCATCCTTCAGACCATGGAGAAGTCACATTGTTGCTGCTGTAGAAAACTTTTCAAACTTACTGCGTATTAGATACTCTTCACCGCTCTTTCGTTTGAGGACAGCGAATGCTATCCAGGTCAGAGCATATATTCATGCACCTTTAGTCTTAAAGGTAAACTGGTGTGTGTTAAATAGGAATTAAAGTGTGATTTAAAGGAAGATAGGTTAGCTCTTTTTGGCAACCAAGTACTAATAAAATTAGTGTGCTATGAATGCTTATTTCTCGACAACAAATAAGCATGAAGAGGCAAATATCCTTCTTCCCAAACATACCCCCCCCCCCTCCCCGCCCCGGCCTCGCCAGCAATTTAAGGAAATTGAATCAGTTTCATACTTCTTAACCAGTCTAGCAACATTTTCCTAGTGAAAATCTCTCTCTCTCTCTCTCTCTCTCTCTCTCTGGGGCGGACCACCCACCTGACCGGTGGGGGCCATGGCACCCCCCATTTTTTGGAAAATTTTCTTTTGATATATAGATAATGCATAAATATATTTAAATAAATTACAAAAATATTATTATAATAATTAATTAAGATTTTATTTTGTTGTGTTGTTTACTCTGTGTCACCGGTTATTATATATTTCTCTTTCTCATTTCCTTGTTCAAATTCTAATTTTACAACTTCATATTACAAAAAAAAAAAAAAGAAGAAGAAGAAGAAGAAAGAAAGAAAAGAGTAGGTCAAGATTAGTTCTTTTTTTTCTTTTTCTTTTTTTGAGTTTAAATTTATATGTAACTTTTGTACTTATACAATTGATAATAACATTCGTAAATTCTTTCGTGTAAGTTTAGTAATTTGTTATTACTAATATTACCAAGTTAAATAAATCACTTTGAATAGTAAAATTATATGATTAGTAATTAAATTGAGCAACTATTTTGTATATATTGATGTTAATTACATTATGTTTCTGATTTGTTATGCTTTATGTAAACTTGAGCCTTTTACAAATTCTTTTAAGTGAGCCAATAAATTATTTTTTTTGGAGATTTTTTGGCCACCTCCGATTAGACTTTCTGAATCGGCCCCTGCTCTCTGTATGTGTGTGTGTGTTTCCAACCAGACTTCCAAGTTTTGACATCATCAAACGATATTCACCCAGGAACGAGTACGATTTCAGAACACTGGTCCATCACGTGTCCCTGGAGTTATAGTCATGAGCATTGAAGATGGCCATAAAGGTCTCCCTGGATTATCCCAATTAGATCCCATGTGAGTAATTTAAATATCATCCCGGTCCTTCCTGATTTTGATAATTGAACAATAACGTTACTTATTTGGTTCCCAACAGCTACTCATACATTGTTGTTATTTTCAATATGTGCCCCACCGACATCTCCTTTCCGAGCGCTGCATTAAAGGCAAAAGCTCTTCAATTGCATCCAGTGCAGGTATGCTGCATGAACTCAGTGCAGACTATAGATTTTAAGCTTCAGTCATACTGGCTTTTATTTATTACTGCTTTTCACCACCATAATTCTGGGAGAAGCTCGTATAGCTGGCTTTCCACTTTCCATCACCCTTTTCTTAGGTTATAGAAAAGGGCTAATTACACCCATGTCCTTGAGGTTTGGGAGTAATTACACGCGAGGACACAAAATTTCAAAATGTAACACTTATATCCGTTGGCAAACGGAATACAAAAATATTTAACGGTTTTGACAAAAAGACTTGATTGTCCTTTGAGAAAAAGACTTGATTTCCCCCTCCCTCACCCCACCCTAATTTTTTCCAGATCTGTCGCCCACTCCCTCACCCCACCCCACGCCGCCGGTAGCCCAAACCCCCTCTCTTTCCCCCCAGTTGCAGAGCAGAGTGAAGCTGAAGCCTACCTTTTGCTTCTGCCCAAAAGGTCCGGCCCTTTTACGGCTCGGATAACAGCAAGACCTCGGTGGGGAAGAGACTACCGCGATGCCAGAGATAAAGGAATCACCGACGGAAGATCTGCCCGAAAAACCAAATGAAATCACGCCGGAAAGAGAAGATAAAACCGTCGAAAAAAAGCATTACTGCACCTGAAAGCCACCGAAACCCCACCCACCCTCCCCCTTCCCGTCACCACACCTACCTTTCCCCTTCCCCTTCCTTATCGCCACAACACAGATCTGGACAGATCTGCAGATTTGGGCAACCGGCTACTTTGCCGTTGTTCTGATGGTAACATAGGGCCAATCACGGTGGTGATGGTGACGGCATCTTTGCTTTGCAAATTAGGGAAGGTCAAATAAGGGAAGGTGATGGCATCACCGTGACTGGCATCTTTGCTTTGCAGATCTAGACAATCAGTAAGGTGCTGTTGTTCATAGGCGCCGGCAACTTTGCTTTACAAATTAGGGTTTTGAAGCCCTAATTTGCAAATTAGGATTCTGAAGCCCTAATTTGCAAATTAGGGTTCTGAAACCCTAATTTGCAAATTAGGATTCTAAATCCCTAATTGGTAGATTGAAACCCTTTGAGAAATTGCAGATTGAGAAATTGCAGATTGAGAGTAGAGTGCAAAGATAGAGAACAAATTAATTTTAGGATTTTAAAACCCTAATGTTGAAATTAAGGTTGAAATCTTAATTTAAAATTTTAAAAATATTTTGTATATAAAGTACAAGGGGTAGTATTGTCATTTTAAAAATACGTATTACTGACATCATTAAAAAAGTACACTTTTTGGACGGAATCCTAACGGATGGACACGGTTGATACACTTTAAAAGTGTTTGGTCACGGAATGTTACATTTTGAAACTTTGTGTCCTCACGTGTAATTACCCCCAAACCTCAGAGACATGGGTGTAATTAGCCCTATAGAAAACTACTCATTTATAAAGCACCATATCCTGGTCTTGTTATTTCGCTAGTGTGCATTTGGAGTGGCACAAGCAACCATTTCTGATTGCTTGCTTGCTTTTTTTTTCTTCTAATGTTAACGAGCTGCTGAACTACTAGAGAGCTTCGCAGAGTGCTGGCCTATATCCTGATCCGTCTCAGCAGTAGAGTTATGATATTTTTATCCTTGCACTTAGTGTCTTGTCGCCCTTCTCGGGGTGATGTTTTGGTGTTTTGGGTGCCTCTTTCATCTCCACAACCGTGGTCGAGTTCTTGTAAGGTCGTTTTGGCATCTTGATTCTATAATACTACTGCCATTTTCGCAGAAAGACCAAAAAAACTATTAATCAATTGAACTTTTGTGCAGATGATGTCGACTGATAACACTGTCAAGAAGTCTGTATGTGATGCCTCTTCTGGGTGCTTTACGGTGCCTCCAAGGACTACATCTGTGTTTGTCGAGCCACGAAATGTATGAGTCCCTTGTCTTCAAGCACTCCGTTGTAGCTTATCTCTAATTATTGGGAATGATGTGGTGAAGTCTCCAGAAGCATTTGGATTATATATTTTTGGTCCCTTAAGCTAATTCTTGTTCATTAAGATGACTTCGAAAATCAAGCTGCAATATTTACAACCGTTGCTCGTAGTGTTGATCAATCGTATTCTTTTAAAGGACATTTATATAGGAACAATGTTGCCTTCCCGTTATTTGTAGATCTTGGGAAATTTGAAGTTGCAAGAAAGGATTTTGCTGATAGACAGAATTATTCCAACGTTCATGGCAACCGCATTTGTTTGCAAATACTTATCTATACTACTTATCTATACTACTTATAATGAGAAGACATTTTTTGGAGTCTTACCCTTTTGGTGTTACACTGAGAATGAATAAGGTGCTGACAAGTGTCCATTTTGAAGAGAAAAAGGTAAATTAATTATTTCTCACTCACCATATCTTCAGTTACCTAAAAACTCTCCCACTTCCTCAGATTACGTAACTGCAAGTTTCTGCATCTTTATCTCCATCTCCATTCAAAAATTACATTACATGTGTCTATTTGGAGGATAAAAATGTAAAAGACTGCACTCTCCAGAGTTACTTCGTAATAACTGCTCTGTCTCTCTTCCTTCCATCTCCATTGCAGAGATCCCACAATTTGTATTTTCAACACCCCAATGGTTAATGATCACTCTCGCTTTGTATTTTTTTGGTATTTTTTTTGTGACGGACGGTAATGTTGTGCATATTTTTTTCATGCATCTCTCATTTTCTGTTTTGTTCTTTACATTTTCCCTTCCCCATCTCTGTATTTTCGCTTCCCCGTCCCCATGGTTGTGTGATTGCAATTGATTGGTGGCGGTTAGGTGTCTGATGGGGGGGCACGACGGCCATGGATGGGCCGATTGATGAGTTGTCGCCGTGCTGGCGTGGATGGGCGACGGATAGTGGTGGCGATCCGATGGGATGTTGACCGGGTCATGGGCAGTTAGTTGGTGGCTGTGGGTGCCCTTACCTGCTGATGTGTGGGTGTGTTGTGTGGCCCTTGGGAACCGGGATCGGTGCCTGTTGGGTGTTGTCGGCATGGTCGCCGGAGGGTGTCGCAGCGTTGTTGGTCGCGAGTGGGTGGTTTTCGTGGGAAGATGGAGGCCAACGTGGTGGGTCGTGCCGTCGTGGTAATGGGGAGAACGGTAGCAGGGGCAGTGGGTGATGCCGGCGGGTGGCGTGCGGGTCGCCGGAGGTTGTTGATGTAGTGTCGCTGGATGCTGCTGGCGGCGGTGTCGTGGGGAGGTGGAGGCTGGCATGGTGTGTTGCGGTGATCGGGATAGCGGTGGCAGGGGCAGTGGATGATGCTGGCGTGGTCGCCGGAGGTTGTTGCCGGCAGTGTCGCCAAAGGGTGCTGTCGTCGGGGTGGCCGGTGGATGTCGCCGGCGGTGGTGGATGGTGACGTGAGAAATGAGCAGCCCTGTTTGTTCCAGCATTATTGGTTGTACAACATGCATCGTTGGTTATACAATGTCATTCTTGGTTGTAATAATCAAACTCTGAAACGTTATTTGAATCTTTAGCCATTCTATTAAATTCAATGTACACCATTTTATACAGTTTTTCTTTATCCATGAAAATTCAATCTTCAACATTCATATCTATGCTTAAATAGTAAATGAGCTCCCGTAAACATGCAAAGCGTGTGCGAGTGTGATGATAATTTTGTAAAAAATTACTTTTAGGAAAAATTATTTAATAGTACGAGACCAAAGAGAGTCTATTTAGATTGACTCGAACTAAATTTTCAATCCAATTAGACTCTCCATGGTGCTTAAACTATTTTCTTCAATTCAAATGGACTCTCTTTGATACCGTAATGTTAATAATTTTTTAATATTATTTTTTCATAAAATTAAATGTCATACTCGCACACGCATCGCTTGTGCATTGTAGCTCGTAACATTAATGCGATGGATCCAACTTTTACATGTGAGTTTTCAAATTGGTTGTTAAGGGGACACGTCAAATATCGTTAAGTACAAAAGGGGTCTTCATGTATAGGCCACCTGGAGGGAATTCGAATCGTCGCCTCGAGAAGCAGAGCAGTTACTTCGAAAGTCTCCTTAAACTGGGAGGAATGGCTTCGTTTTTCCATCCACTCATCATCTCAATCGTTGTGCAAGTGCTTTGGTCTTCTAGACTCAAGTCAGTGCTCTGCCTTCTCTTTAATTCATCCTTTTAAATAGTATATTTATTTTTATCATGTCTCATTAAAAGAGCAATATAGTTCAAACAAGGGGAGGCTTGGGGATAGAAGCTTCTCATCTAATGGGAAGTCTAGCTCTTCTTCCCTAGGATTAGAGTCGAATAGTTAAAGTTGGCTTGCCTTATTTTTCTCGTCACAAAGAATGCCTTATACCCGCTCCAATTGAGCAACGGAGGAGCGAGACAAACACATTTCACTTTCTGTTCGGTGAAATGACTATAGCTTTAGAAGATGTTGGCTTTATTCTCAGACTCTCATGCTGTGGCAAACCCATAACTTCATGCAAGTCAGTCGCATCGGTTAACGACTTCCACAGCACTATTTTCTGGAATTCCAACTTTTGCTTTGATATATAATGATATCAAAATTACTTGGTCGAGGAGGCAGTTCAGCATGTTGCCCAACATACGTGCGACATGCCTTTAACATGTATATGAAGGCTTTTCTGTTATATGTGGTTGGAGCTATCCTGTTTCCTACGCACTCGAAGAACATAGTGTATCCAAAGTCTATGATATTTTGAACGATATTAACATGTTGAGTCTTTTTCACGGGGTTAAGCTGTACTTGCGTATCTGTATCGGGCCTTGCATAAATCAACAAGAAAGAGTACCAAATGAATTGCTGAGTGCTTGTCTTTACTGTATGAATATTAACAGTTTATTGTTTTTCTGTTTCAAAAAAAAAAACAGTTCATTGTTTACATGCCTATACATTCTTGAGTTTATATTAACTTTTACACAGATTCAGTTAGCATATGTGTTCCTATAAAGGACTAAAAATGGCTCATCCTCTTCCATGAGACGATTTTGTGGCGACAAGGGCTAGGTTATTAGCGTGGGAGCATAATTACTTAGAGATACCCGGTAGGAAGAGAAGAGTAGATCCCATCATCACTTGAAGTTTTAGAGGGACGAGATCGACATCTTACAAGCATCTAAAATCACGTGGTAATCGTACTCAAAAGTGATGTGGTGATTGGACAAATGGAATTGGCAAAATCCTGTCTCTTGGGTATTAGAAGGTTCGATTCATCTGTCTCTCATCCATTTCGAGACATGTGAGTACTGATTGTTGGATCTGTCAACGAGGCAATCTGGATGTTTGCAAGTAATGCCCACGAGACGCTTCAGATAGCCAGGCGTCTAGGAGTGTTAAAGCTCTTAATTTAGATGCATTACCTCTGTTTTGTGAGGAAATAGATCAGTCGAATAGGTGACAAGAAACCTATATATTATGGTCTTGTATTGCTTAAGATCCCTTAGACTAGCATCGAGGAATATAGCAAATGGTTTCTTTGGATAACACGCACATAGATACATCACTTTTCACAAGTCACTTGAACATCTTATTCGCCGCGTGTGATATACGACCAATTTTGGGCGTTGAACATTATAAGTATTTTGATTTTGTAATATCCTTATGCAAGTTTTTCAATTTTCAGATGAAGTAGTCTAAGCATTTCCTTATTTATTCTTTTGTTTAGGTTGACTTTGGTAGTTCTGTATATATTCAATTCACTGGAAGGGTTTGACTAGCTTATCGAGCGTGCCCTGGACAACTCAAAAAGAAAATTGAAATCTACGAGGCCGAAGTTTAAAACTTTGACAATACATGTAGGGGATACAAAGGAGAGCCATCGGCATGTTGAGTGATGCCTTTGGTACTCAGTTTTTGAGTCAACCGACTCAAGTAACTCCTCAAGAGGAACCGTAGATTCCACCTGACAAAAGAAAACCTACCAAGGTTCCGAGGCCGCATAAGCGAGATTGGCCTGACGAGAATTTTTTTTTGTTGGCCTGAGTCGAAGGGTAGTGAAAATTTTCCTATTGTGGATTAGGCTGGTTCATACAACTTATTGCATGAGAATGTCATGACATTGGCTCCCCTTTTCCTTATAATGAATATGTCTTTTGACATTTTGATTAGTCCCCACAAAAAAAAAAAAAAAACTGAAGTTATTGGGTTGTAAGTGCTTCTAAATTATAACAACTTAAATCCATATAGAAGAGCAAGTTGTTGTGCTTGTCTGCACCTAACTAGATAGCTCACTTTTCTGAATTTTCATATTTAAGCATGATGTTGGATTCCTTCCATGCTTTGGAAAATTCAAGTATATAGGAAGAACCTGTAATCGAGCTCTCCTGCGGTGGGAAATAAACTTGGGGTAAAATGCACTCTTGGAGCTTTAAATTGGGATAAATGTTGTCTTTGCCCTTTAATTTGTTACAGGTTCATCCTTTATCTTACTTCTGTCATCAAGATGGTCTTTTCATCCGGTTAAGTAGTGATATGCCTACATGTGACTAATGACACACCCTAGTTCAAGTGACACCACTGGAGCTGAGTTGTTGATCATAACACGCAACATAAACCCTGCTGAATTAGCAACTCTAAATACATACTTTATATTCATAAGGCTTCAAAAAGTCATTCTTATTAAAATTTTCACTACAATGTTCAGTTTCAATACAGTGGAATTTTTAAAATAGAAAATCTAGAATCCAAAAATAAGGTTGACACTGTCTTACGTACCCTGGTATAAATCAAGTCAGCTCCTCCTTCCCTTTACCCGACATCTCACCCCGTTCGACCTTACCACCTGAAACAACATAGATAAGGAATGAGCGCAAATTTCCTAGTAAAGATAACACAAGGATTAAAGTGCAGAGATGATGCGACAGCCTTGGAAAAAATAATAATCAACCCAACGATATCACTAATTAGGTGAATTTTTTTCATCAGACTGAGCGACTTTAAAACCCAAAGAACAACATTATTTCCACATTTTTATGAATAAGACTGACTGACTAACACATGAACATTTAATCAGAGGAGCCAATTAAACATCAACGAAATTTTAAACCATTAAAATTGTTAACATCAAAATAAAGTCATATGCAATGTAGACTCAGACCCAATAGACTGGACTCGACCAAACACGACAGACTTGACTCGTGCGTCATACATCCTTTTTGTCGGTGATCATATTTCACAGGCCCTTCTTCCATATAATGTACCGTGTTCCAAGATGTTCATCTCAGTCTCTGGTAATTGAAAGAGACATTAAACACAAGAAGGGAACTCACGAAGCGTGTTCGCCCCCCAACCTCGTTACCGCCAAACTACCAGTTACACCTAATGGACGGACTAACCGCAATGAGTTCACTTTACGTCCTCGATCAATCAATTACTCAACAAGAATTTTCGGTCACGAAACTGACCGGGGTTCAACACTACTACTGAAACTCACACGAACATCACTAACACAGAGTGGACTAGAGAGAAAATTATCACAAGTCCTCAACAATATTCTGAGCTAAGAGAGACCTTGGCACAACAACCATCGACATCTCATATCAACCATGCAACATTTACAATGCCACAACATTATTAACGACAATTATGCTAAGCAAAGCAATTTAAAGCATACAAGGAATCGCAATATCCTTACCTGATTGGTTTTTTGTCCATGAGCCAAGCAACCTTAAGCAGGGTCACCTAATCAAATAAGACCTTGCTCTTTAGGTGCCAATAGACATAAAAAGACAATTATTCTACTCTTTTTTTTTCTATCAATTATATATAGCGTCTTATGACGACACGGTACCCCAGCCCGATAGTCAGGTCTTTTACCCAGCCTTGACAATGCCTGAATACTTATACTCCTTCATTTAGGGGTAATAACCCCATTCCACTTCCCGTCACTCAGAACACTTAATTGTCTGTGTTCCCCGAATTTCGGGGTCGACATGATAATTTATCAAAACACCCTCTAATGGCTCCACCACCCTAACACCCCAAAACTGCTTCAAAATAACTTTTTGATGTCTTACACTTCTTTCCGGACCAAAAAGTCATTCTGAAAATTTGTAAGGAAAATGAACAAAATACCCCCTCTGGGACAAATTACCAAAATACCCCATAGTGGTCATTATCACTCTAATATCCCAAATCCACTTCAAAACAACTTTTTCGATATCTTACACCCCTTCCCGGACCTTGTAGTTCTTCAAAAAAAATAATAGGAAAAATTACCAAAATGCTCCCTCTGGATGGCAAATTACCAAAATACTCCCTGGGGATTCTCAGAACCAAAAAAATCTCAAAAATACTATTTTAAGCATCCCAAAGTCATTTTTAAGTTAAAAAGTATTTTAAAAATTTTCGCCTAAAAATTCTGAATCGATGTTCGGATCGAGCAAATAAAAGGCTGTTCAACAAAAATAACTATTGACTTCAAAATGGTATGAAATTTTAGAAAATAAAACATCTTAGCATTTTAAGGACCGCATAAAATTTTCACGCAAAACTGCATTAGTTTGCCATTTTTAAATTCACCGCAAAATTTCATGATAATCGTGTCCGTTAACTCCTCTCCCAACCTTGAAAAAATTATTTTAACATTATAAATCTTATGAAAATAACTGGTGTCAGATTTTTTTGTACTTTATCTAATTTTGACCATAACCATTTATAAAAATTCGGATTAAAAATTACCTAATTAATTTATTTACCTTTAGTGATTAAAAACAGCCCCTATTCAAATCAATACACCTACTATTTCACCCTCAAAACACACTTTCTTCTTCACTCCTTCCACGACTGAACACACACCCCACACCATTACACATATTTACACCTAAAACACACACACTCCTAACACTTAAACATCCACATACACACGAAATCACACTCACTCAACACACCCCTAACACGCGCGCGCGTGCGCGGACACACACACACAAACATACCGATCTCACATCTTTCCTTCCTAAACCTTCATATGCACATCAATACACACATACATACATTTTTTTGCACACAATTACACCAAGATCACACCCAACCTCACACACCCGAACACATATATTCAAGAACATACATCAACACAGCATACACGCTCATAATTACAAGTTAAAATTTTCTAAAAAGAACAAGGAATTACCCTTTAGGTTTTTCCCAAATTATTTTCTTCTTCTCTTCCCTTTTTTCTTCTTCCCTTTTCTTCCTTCCCTTCCCCGAGCTCCCTGTTTTTTTCTTCTTTCTGATCTATTTCTCTTTCATGGCTACTGTTCTCTTCTTCACTTTTCCTTATTTCTGTTTTCCTCCGCCAAATTTCTTTTTCTTTTGTTTTTAATTAATCCAATCCAATCAGTTAATTTATATTTGATTAGATTACTCAGCATACAACCAGGTAGGAGGTGACACCTCTTGAGAGAATTTTCTCTAAAAAGTTGACACATAATGCATAATTTTCAAATTTTACAGTTTAACCCCCAAAGTTTTTAAAATTACATTTTGACCCCAAGGCCAAACTAACCCCTCATTTAACTTTCTAATACTTAATTATCACTAAAATAATGCTACTAATAAAAATAACCCCCTTTAATTAATTTAATTCACAGTTAGATTATTTTTTGGTATTTTCAGGATATCACAACTAAATACGAGCAAAATTACAAGAAAGGCAAATTGGAAAAACTACATTTTGGTTCTTCAAGTTTGGGTTGAATGCTTTAAATAGTCCTCGTCCTATGACTTGTTCCGAATTCATTCTTTATCTCCATTACTAATAACAAGACGGTCTTTGCATCCATTGAATGCTCAAACCTTACTAGACAGACAGTGTAGCAGGTCACACAAGCAAGATTTTCTATTTGAAATGTGCCACATGAAAGGTCATCTAGTTAGGTAAGCCAAACTAACTAATTTGCTCAGGGTTGTTCTGGAATTAATCACTTGAATATGATTATAGTTCACCATAACATTTGCATGTTTAACTCATCTTTTAAAAAAAAAACATTTTGTGGAAAAGAAAAAGGGGATTTAATTTTAGCATCTGATGAATTTAAAATCATATTGAAACTCTAAATCTTGTAGTCATTTTCCAAAATAAATAAATCTTGTACTCGAGTGAGGGTGACAATACTAAGTCATAGTCATCGGATCAAATAGAAGTTGGCATGTCCAAACAAGCTAATATGATCTGATATTGATGAGCATCTGGGTACAAATTTTGAGGATATGATGCTTACTAATTGGATATGTGGACTTAATTTGTCTAACAGACAAGTGCATTGCTCGAGCTCAGGTCCAGTTTTATACTTTCAAGTTTCAAGCGATTTGTTCCGATATTATACTTTCATTTGTCGGTTAGACGAATGAAGTTTGGCAAATGTTTCACTCAATCGTCAAAATTAGTAACTTAATGTTACATAGTTGGATACTAATTGAGCAGACTCAAACCAAAGTCAATCGCGTGACTTGTACTCTTCTATTTCATATAATTTATTCTTCAATTTTAGTCTATTTTGGTAGGAATTATTTTTTTAAGTGATATGAGATTTAATATTATCAAACGCACTTATTTGAAAATTATTGAAAATTTTAAGTTTTAATTGTTTAATTGCATTATCAAATACACCCTAAGTCCACCCTGACTTGAAATTTTAGTCTATTTTTTGTAAGAATTAATTTTTTAAGTGATATGAGATTTAGCATTATCAAACGTACTTAATTGAAAATCACTGAAAATTTTAAGTTTTAAGTTCTTAATTGCGTTGTCAAACACACCCTAAGATAACAACTATTGAGGGAAGTTAATTTCAACGTCATCTGTATTACAATCGTGCTCAGGCATGAACCAAAAATGAAAGGAACAATACTTTACCTTACATTAGAGCAGAGAGTCAAAGATAGACCAAACAATGTCATACTTGTACGTGGACCTATGTTCGTACATTAATTATAGTGGTGCTATACATTTTTTTTTTCTTTTTTACCTACTGAATAATGAAACCTAGAACTTTATTTTCATTTGAAAAGGAGGGAGAGTATTCTCTTATTAGTCTTCCCTATATTGTCACGTCTTCCCTCTACAAACGCAACCCTAGAACCACGAATTTTGCGGTGCTTCTTGTTGTACGGTGAAATATGGTTAAGGTTTATGGACTTAAAAAATAATAAAAAATGAATAGAACATTATCTTTATTGGGCAAATCACCTCCAGGAAGCTATCTTAAAATAGCATTTTCTCGACTATGGTGTAAGACTCAAGAAAAATTTATCCCCAGAATACTATGACCTATCACTTGAGAATTGAAGATTGACATTTACAATTCTCCTACGCTACCAAGAATTCACTTAGATAAAACTCGAATGACACTTTGAAAGGGTTTCTGAATGCTTTAGAGAGTAATACAAGAATATTCAGAGTGCAAAAAGTTACAGATGAAGTCCAGACTTCATTTATATAGGCAGTGAATTGGTGCTGAAGCACTTCTAATGAAAAGTCACAACTCTTCAAAATTATGGTTGCTAGAGCCAAGAAAAAATCCTGAGAAATTCAAAATCTTGAAGTTATAAGGCTTATAAACCGTTAGATAGGTGCCACCGATCCAAGGAAGCGGTGCCAATCCTGTGTTTACATGCCAAGGAATTGCACCAATTAGTGCCACTGATCTCCTATACGTGCCGCTGATCTGAACATTACATTTAAGTTGAGGCATAATTTACATAAGATAAGTCCAACTGGTCCATTAGATTGGTGCCGATTGTATAATCACGTCTTTTTCAAATTTTGGACTATTTTCTTTTTATATCTTCTCATTCGTCTTTCTTTCAATATTACAAATGCATATATGTATGAATGAACAGTAAGTTTAGACTTAAGGACCATATGTGCAATTAGCATAAAGATATATTATCGTTTGAAATGCATGTAGAGTGCGTTTAGATGAGGTATTGGAATTGAAAATTTCACTTTTAAAGAGGATTTGAAAGTACAATGCCTAAAGTTCCTTGCGTGATTGTGCTAAGATGTATTTACAAAATTTTAGGAGAAATTTGAAAAGAGATTATGGTGTGTTTGAATCCTCTCTTCAAGTAACTAGTTTATACTAGTTTTTTTCGTGAAATCCCTTTTACAAACGTATTTCTTCTCCATAATTGTAACTACCTCCGAATAGGACTGACTCTCTCTCTCTCTCCCTTCCCCTCCCCTTCCAATCTTTTCATCTCCATTGCTCATCAGCCCCGTACTTATACACCATCCGACTTTCTGGATTCAAATTTTTAGATTTAAATTTGTATGTAAAACATAGATTTTCACCCCCACTGCTAAAACTTTTGTCCTCCATCCCTCAGCCTAATTACTAAACGACCCAATCATTACAATATTTTGTATGTTCACTAGTTTGGATGCCATTGATTCTCCCGCATTTCTACCTCATTTGGTTTTCGTGAGAAACGCAATTGATTCTACCTCATCTTTGCTCTTTGTGCTTTTCTTAACGTTTAACTTAATTCATATATGGGAAGAATAGTTGGGATGGATTAGTTTTAGTTGGGAAAACGTAGCCGTTGGTGTGCATAGAATGAGATCCGCTGAACTAACTCCTCATTGGTTAATGAATACCACGTCCAAGAACATTAATCTGTTATGAAAAAGTTGTCCATATATAACCATAAGTAAAAGCTCTTGTTTGTACGAGTAACTCTCTCATCAGCCACCATTATACCTTTTGAACTCTTAAGGAGCCATGGTTGGCCTAATTTTACTTTTGCAACTGACTCATGACTCATGCCCTTTGAAGACAAATTTTGGAGAGGAGAAATTATCTCATGAATTCTAGCTTAAGAAATGAAGAACAAATGATAAATAAAGACCTTAGCCCTAATTATCATTTTTCAAAGAGGGATCTTATTATATATCTCTATAAGAATGGTTGTTAAAAGGGTATTACTGGGACAAATAAAACAAGAGGGGATAGTTTAAATGCCCCTAAAGTCATCACAACACCTACTGTAATGTAAGATATAATCCCTGTATCTATTAACAAACTTCCCACTTGTCCCGGGAACAAGTGATGCATGGAAACTGTATGTAGGCAACCATCCAATCTTGGATTAAACATTATCAAAGTTAGATTATTCAATAAGTGCACTGATGATTAGAGCCTTCAAAATCTGTTAAAAGTATGGATAATCATCTTAATGAATCCTTGTGTCACACATTAATATTGAGGTGTGGTACTTGTTATCTTTAGCATCCAGTTCATTTTCGATCTGTTGACTTACCCAATCCTCTTTATTGTATTTCCACTTGGTGATCAAATGATTGAATTCATATTCGTTTGCACGTACCTCAACTTGAGCAGTATTAGTAACCATATATATAAAAAAAACCCCAATCCAGCTACCCCAACCCCTCCCTTACCTTCCTCGAAGCCAATCTTTCTCCGTTGTCCTTTCACTTCCATCCTCTCCTCTCCTCTCCCCCTCCAACCCCACCCCCTCCTCCCCCACACCCCCTTAAAGTTTTTCACATTGGTGGTGAGGTGGGAGGAGGAGGAAACATGGCAGAAGCTCTAGAGGATTTCACCCACATAGTAAAAGGAAGCAAAACAAATGACAGAGGCCACAATCCCCGATTCCTTTTACAATCACAGCCCATTCTTCAAGAGGAGATGGAGGGGGAGGAGGGTATGTCAGCAGCAATGGTGGAGATTATGGTGGGGAATGCACCACCGAGGAAGACGAAGACACCGCCAAGTGCCTAATTCTTCTGTCCCAAGGCACGAAAAGGATGATGTCATGGACGAAGAATTTGATGGCACGCCCTCGACTAAATTCACCAGCAAGAGGTATTTGGAGACTCCCACATCTGGAAATGGAAAGGCTGGTATGTATGTCTATGAGTGCAAGACTTGTTATCGCACTTTTCCTTCTTTTCAAGCCCTCGGTAGGCATAGGGCCAGCCACAAGAAGCCCAAGAAAATGGCCGGAGAAAAGAAAAGGTCGCCTTCTCCTCCGCCATTGGTTTCAGATGATGAAGATTTCTCGTTCAAGAAACATAACCAAACCAACACATCTTCTCCGCTATCCCTTCCATTGACGCCCAAGTCTTCCAAGGTTCACGAGTGCTCCATTTGTGGCGCGGAGTTCACGTCTGGACAGGCGTTGGGGGGTCACATGAGGCGCCACCGCATGTCGGGGGGAACGAGCAAAGCCTTGTCTTTAAGTCCAAACAGTTTTACTCCTACTGTTATCGAGTCTGAGGAGGGTAAGAACACCGGGAATGTCTTGTCATTGGAATTGGATCTCAACCTTCCTGCTCCAGAACATGATCATCTTCGCGATACCAAGTTTGCCTTCACCTCAAAGCAGCAGCAGCAACATCAACAGCAACAAAAACAGCAATACGGCCTTGTTTTATCTGCTGGCCCAACTTTGGTTGATTTTCACTACTAAGGAGGTTACAAATTTCTCATATACACGATTCTTCTTTATTTTAACTAGGGCTAATTATACCTATGTCCCTGAGGTTTGGCGGTAATTACAGTCAATGACAAAAAATTTCAAAATGTAACATTCCGTGACCAAACATGTATCAAATGTATCAGCCGTGTCCATCCGTTAGGGTTCCGTCTAAAAAGTGTATTTTTTTGCTGATGTCATCAATACATATTTTTAAAATGACGATACTACCCCTTTTTAAATTAAGAATTCAAGCCTTAATTAAAGATTAGGGTTTTAAAACCCAAAATTAGGGTTTTGTTGAAACCCTAATTTGCAAATTAGGGTTTTCCTGAAACCCTAATTTCTAAATTAGGTCCAATCCCTCACCCCCGGCAGCCCCTTCCCTCCCCGCCGGCAGTCCCCTTTCCCGCCGGTAGCCCGTTCCCTCACCCCGAAAGCCCCTTCCCTCCCTGCCAGCAGCCCCTTCCCTCCCCGCCGGCAGTCCCCTTCCCTCACCCCGACAGCCTCTTCCCTCCCCGCCGACAGCCTCTTCCCTCCCCGCCGGCAGTCCCCTTCCCCGCCGACAGCCCCTTCCCTCACCCCGGCAACCTCTTCACTCCCCGCCGGCAGTCCCCTTCCCCACCGACAGCCCCTTCCCTCACCCCGGCAACCTCTTCCCTCCCCGCCGGCAGTCCCCTTCCCCGCCGACAACCCCTTCCCTCACCCTGGCAGCCCCTTCTCCTCCGGCAGTCCCTTCTATTATTCGCCAAACAAAGCAGATCCACCACCGGCGACGTCGCCATCGCTCTTCCCCTCCATCTCTTCTCTTCTCCCCCGCAGCAGGGGTGTGGCGATTGGGGGTTGTCCTTGACCCCGTTCTGTTCATGCAGAAGTGACAGAAATGGGGTTGGGGCGGGCGGTGGGGGCGCGGGGGGGGGGTGTGTGTGGGTGCTGGGTGTGGGGAGAGGAAGAATAATCAGTAAATTAAGTGGGTAATTTATTTTAAAGTTAGGGGTAATAAAGTCATTTTGTTAAAACCGTTAGAATTTTTAGGGTTCCGTTTGTAAATGGACATAAGTGTTACATTTTGAAACTTTGTGTCCTCGAGTGTAATTACCCCCCAAACCTCAGGGACATAGGTGTAATTAGTCCTTTTAACTATCTCAAAGCTAAATGTCAAACCTAAATGTGAATAATTACCATTTATTCTTTCATTTGTTATTATCCAAATTGGGGATTCATTAGATTCTTTTCCCACATAATCGATAACTGACTTGAAGTTCTTTGAATTCTGATTCTTTCTTTGTGTGTGATCATCTGTTTATGCTTTTTGATCATGAAAAAAGCATGTAGGACATCCTTTTCTAGTTGCTTTTTGTTGTATTCCGGTGATAAAAATGTGCAACAACTGTCAACTTGTATGGTGTGTGTGTGTGTGTGTGAGAGAGAAAGAGGGGTAGGTTGGCAAGGAATTGTCACCACCACCATCAGAGCGGAAGTCATCGTGGTTTAAGTTTAGGGCAAATTAGACTTATGTCCCTGAGGTTAGGGTATAATTACAGGTAAGGACAATAGTTTTGACAAATTACACTTATGTCCGTTGACCAAACAGAATCTTAAAAACCCTAACGGTTTTTGTGAAAAGACTTTATTACCCCTTGGTTGAAACCTTATTTTTTTTAATGCCATTACTTCATCCTAAAAAAAAAGGAAAAATGCCATTACCCTTTCCCCCACCTCACCCCACCCCCAACACCCCCCAACACTAACCCAATTATGTCTCTCAATCTTTCTTCTCCGCCCGTCTGCATGCCCCTTACCTGTTGCCTCACCACCCTCCCCCTTCCCCTTCCCCTTCCCCATTGCCGCACCACCCTCCCCCTTCCCCGTCGCTTGTCTGCCTGCCACGATCATCCGTATCACGATTTGACCATGTAGCATGATTTGAACCGGCCGCACCCCATCGCTGCCGCTATCCCTCCTTCCCCACCACGCCGCAAGACCCCTCTCTGACCCACCGCGAATTTTCCATCTCTCTCTCTCTCATGCCATAACTTGGAATCACGGTAGGGTTTTTTTCTTGGGTTGTTGAGTTGATGGTTGGTTTTGGTTTGGGAAGAAAGAATGAGGGATAAGGCTGCCCGCCTGCCAGCGTTTGGAGGAGGAGGAGGAGGAGGAGGAGGAGGGGGAGGCAGGAAGGGAGAGGAAGGATAAGGCTGCCGCGTGGGGAGAATTTTAGTGAAACCCTAATTTGCAGATTAGGGATTTTAGTGAAACCCCAAATTAGGGTTTCAACAATTTCAGTAAGACAATTAGGGATTTTAGTGAAAGCCTAATTTGCAAATTGAGACCCCTAGATTGAGAAATTTTGATGAAATAGACAGCAGATATAGAGAAAAAAAATCAATTTTAGGGTTTTAAAACCCTAATCTTTAAATTAAGGATTGAAATCTTAATTTAAAATTTAAGAATATCCAGTATATACATTACAAGGGGTAGTATCGTTATTTTAAAAATATGTATCGATGACATCATATAAAAGTACACTTTTTGGACGGAACCCTGACGGATGGACACGTCTGATACATTTTAAAAGTATTCGGTCACGGTATGTTACATTTTAAAACTCAATGTCCTTGACTGTAATTATACCCTAACCTCAGGGACATAGGTGTAATTTGCCCTTAGTTTATTGTTTCATCTACAAGAAACACATGTTGAGACACACACAAAAAAATGATTTAGACAACCTTAAAAAGCGTTGCCAAAGACGAGAAAGTGTCACAAAGAGGTTTCTTAGCACTTCACCAATACTTTTATCAAATGTTGCAAATCTGTTTGTCAGAAATTTTTCGATGCTCACAAAATGTGTCAGTTATTAATATGTAGTGCTTATTTGTGACACATATAAGTGCCTATTATGGGGTCAACTAGGTACGCGACACTTCGTGAAAAGTGTCACTTATTGAACGACACTTTTGTCAAAGTGGCAGAAATGTTTGCCAGCATTAACAACACTTTTGTCAACTTATAAGTGTCGCTAAGTTTTGATCGGTTCTGATATTTTGTACTAAAAACGTCTGATTAGCCACTGATAATATCGACATTTTTTCAAAATATTGTGAAAGTGAAATATTTCCGTGCTATTTTCAAATTGGATTATTTCTCAAATAAAAAGTAAGACTTTTCAATCTTTACCGACGTTAAAAAGCAATTGTTTGAAGAGCTGCAAAAAGGCTCATTACATCAAACTAATATTGAATCCCTGCTCGAGATGGAATGAAAACTAAGTCGATTTAATGAGCAATTAAACTAATTGTAGAAATCAATTACAAAGTAACGTCATTCAATCATAACACATATCCAATATCTATATCCATATGCTAACACTCTAATTATGAGATTCTCATTTTAAAACATAAACAATTTAAATGTTATCGAACAATAGGAACTTAAAGAGTTTATCTTATCCAAAATGTTAACATAGAGCATACCAGTTCCTTTAAGCCCTAGGAAAGCTTCAATGTCTTCCAACATAAGCCTGATAAATAAAAGGGTCAATTGCATTCGGCACTTTCAAGTTTTCATGTGGTAGCGCTTTGCACCACAAGTTTCCTTTTTAGCTATCTGTCACCCTAAACTTCCATAAGTGTGGCTCCCAACACCCTCCGTCCAAATTACAGACAAAAAAAATTAATCGGCTAAACTTAGGGGGACAATTTTGGAATATCAAGTTAAAGGAAAAAAGGGGGGGGGGACTGTTGTAAATCAACCCTCTCACATTCTTCTCTTTCAAACATAGTAGATGGAATGACAGGGAATCTAAGGTCTCACCTTCATCAAATCGAAGAAGAAGTAGATTAGGGTTTTAGTTTGGTAGAAGTTGATCGCGATCAGACGTGATTATCGTAAATTAGAGTGCAGTCGCAACTGTTACAATCCAATTTATGGTAAGCATTCTCCATCTTCTTTTTTGTTGATTTTTGTTGATTAGTGGTAATATCAATGCGATGAAGACCAAGGAATTTGGTTGTTTTGGTGATAGAATTTTGTTTATATGTACTTGATGTCAGAAGTCAAAAGGTTGCCTTTGTTTTCATACATCTAACTTTGTTTATTCGAGAATGTTCTTTGAAATGGAGATATGCTTTAGACAGTACTGTAGAAAATTTAGGTTGTGAGTTTACATGCTTTAGACATGCTTTGAGGGGGGGGGGGATTAGTAGTATCTCAGACAACCTACAGTGTGTGTGTGTGTGTGTGTAAGAGGGAGGGGGAGGGGGAAAGGGCAAGTTTCTTATATAGACAACCTAGATCCTGATGAGATATTTATCATTGAAATTCATCAAATGCTAAAACAAATAGCTTTGAACCATATGTAGCAGCATATTATCTTAAACCTAAAAAACAATTGAAGGATGGGATACAAATTTTGTTAGATGATTTGGATGCTTACAACATTTGCACTTGTAACATACTTGAGAGTAGAATAGCTCTAGTGTATGTAGACCATTGTGGGGGTATACTTGATGAGGCTGAAGAAGTTCTTGCATTGCTATCTAGCCAAGAAGGTCAGGGTGTTGACAACAACCAACATTATGATGGGGTAAATGGGGTAGAAGTGGGTGATGAAAGTGAAGGGTGCATGGAGTTGGGGGTAATGTAAATGTCTTTCATGAAACATTTAACTTGGATGAAGATATAGCTGGACTGCATGGAGATAGGGTGGATGTTGGTGTTAAAAATGTTGAGTTGCATGAAGATGTAGCTGCTGGGCTAAATGGATAGTGTGGATATAGGTGTTGAGAATGAACAATTACATGAAGATATAGCTGTTAGGCTGAATGGGGATAGGGTGGATATATGTTTTGACAATGTTGACTTGCATGAAGATATAGCTGGGCAAATAGGGATAGGTTGTACATAGGTGTTGACAATGTTGAGGATGGCAGTGATAGTGGTTCTGATTTTCATAACATTGACTACAGTTCTGATGATGAGAATGATGATGCAATGTATAAGGAAAACAATGATCCCTCCGTTCTGAAGTAAGAGGTGTATTCAAGGCGAATGACCCTACTAATATTGGTGGCTATGAGACTGAAGATTATGACTCTGATGAGCTGAAGAGTTTGCATGGTTCAGATAAAGATGGTTGGCCCCCAAGTTATGACGTGTTTGATAATTCTACTTTAGATTTTACAGATGCTAAACATATTAAGGATTCAGACTTCAATGTAGGAACAATTTTTGTAAGCAAAAGTGAATTTAAAGAGGCTATTCACATGCATGGTGTAAAATATGGAAAAGTGATATGTTTTAAGAAGAGTAAAGAGAAGAAGATTAAGGTTGTGTGTAAAGAGTGCCTATGGTTTGTTTACGCCTTTGTAAGTCAGAATGATACAACATGGCAGATAAAGTCTGTACAAAAGGAACACACTTGTGGAAGGAGTTTGACCAGCACTATGTAAACTCTAGCTGGTTTGCAAAAAAGTAGGCTGACAAGTTTAGGGCAAATCCAAAGTGGTCACACTCTTCATTTTCAGAAATAGTCCAAACAGACTTTGTTACAGCTGGGCCTAAATGGCAGGCTTATAAAGCTAGGAGGAAAGCCATTTCTGTAATTCAGGGCAGTCTTAAAGAACAATATGTAATACTTTGGGATTACAAGGCAGAGTTGGAGAGAACAAATTCTGATTCTACAATTGGAATAGATAATGATAATAGTGGAGGGCAACCTATTTTTTAGAGTATATACATATGTCTTGGAGGACTGAAGAGGGGATTCCTAAAGCAGTGTAGACAATTCATAGGGTTAGATGGATACCATTTGAAGGGGAATACTGTTGGGGAAATTCTTACAGCTATTGAGGTGGATGCTAATAATTGCACGTTTCCTGTACAAACAGTTGTTCGTTTAGACATAAGGAATACATCAAAGAGCCGGAGCCAAAATTGTGTAGAAACGGTTCAACAACGTGTACAAACTGTTGGTCGCTTGAATGTATGGAATACATCCAACAGCCAAAGCCAACAACATGTACAAATGGTTGGTCAGTTGGATGTATGAAAGAGGATGAACTTAAGAGTCGAAGCTAACAGTGTGTACAAACAGTTGGTCGCTTAAGCACACTGAGCTTATATCTAAGAGTCAGAGTCAACAACGTTGCTTTCAGCAAAGAGGAAGAGGAAGACAGACTCTATAACTAATACGAAAAAAATGTTGCTCTCGGCAACATGCGCAGGATTTTGTACTGGCCTTATATTGTACAAAAACCATTGAACTGGGCAACATATTTGAAAATTTGGATCGCAAAACAATCCAGGGATAAGACAATGGACATGCGCAAGCAAGCATGCAAACTACATAAGCCCGCAAAACATGCAAACTTAGAAAACAGAACGGTCACGAAAACACGCAAGGCACATAAGCACACAAAGGCACACAACAATATATATAACTAGACTGAGACAGGACTGGACTGGAACTGGGAATGGGACTTGAACTAAACTAGGACTGAGAGTTGGATTGTACGCAATGTCTAGGCACCAAACTAAATTAAAGGTTTATACCCTTGGACATAGATTAGGATTGAGACTAAGATTGGAACTGGGCGACAACCGGACAAAGGAAGGTACACGGTCTGCATCCCAGCCTGGATAAAGGAATCTTAACTAAAACATAGACTGAACAATGGCTTCACTCTCCGGAGGTTGCCTACGTACCCTCATCTGAAAGGGATCAAGCCAATAGTTCGAACTGGATCTAAAAAGAAGAATGTATGTGACCTCCACATAGTAACCCGAACTGAGAGTCAAGTGCCCTCTGACATGGATCCGGACTGAGACTAGAAAAGACTGGACAAAGGATGGTACATAGTATTTGTGTGCCAACCTGGATTATGAATATCTACCATTGGACATGATTTTGAATTATGAGCCTGGAATTAGAAAGAAGGCTGCATGTGACCTCCAGGTAGTAACCCTGCACCAAGGGTTAATACCTCAACCATTGACTTGGACTGGAAATGGAGAATGTAAGTGACTTTCCCGTACATAATCGAACTGAGGATTAAGTACCATTCGACTTAAACCTAGACTGGCAGATGGTTGTACCCCACGAAGGTTGCCTACATACTCTCATCCAGAAGGGATCAATCCAAATGTAGTTCGAACTAGATCTTGAGAAAAGATGATAGTGAAAGGCTAGAGAGACACGTTGACTCTATCCTAGAGTCAAAAAGTATATAAGCGTTACTGAAATTCACAACAAAAAATCAGATTTGTTTTTACTTTCTGTTCAAAATTTTATTTTTATATATACTTATTCTTTTTTTTAAGGAAAAAATCTTCTGAAGATACAGGTTAAGAAGCAAACTCTTAAGACATAAACTTAGACAAGACAAAGACACTGACCACGACTGTCGGGATAGTGAATTACATGGAACCGCAGGACCAAATGCATGTAGAAGGAACTGGCTGTGCAATGGACTAACCAAACAAGGGCATCCATTATCTTGACTGTCAGTAGAAGGGAATAACAAGGAACCCCTAGAAGAGATGCATGTAGATGAAACTAACTACTGCAATACATCGCAAGGAGCCCCTAGACAAAATGCACACAGACGAAATGTACCATGCCATGGACTGGATAAAGACATATAATATCACAACTATCATGAAAGGGGAATCACTTGGAGGCCCTAAACAAAAATGCAGGCAAATGATGTTGGCCATGAACCATAAGATGACTATTGTGAAAGGGGAACCAAATAGAGGCCCTAGACAAAAATACGTATAGACAATGCTGACCATGCAATGGACCAGAGGAACTAAGGTTCACATTACCATGACTCTTGTGAGAGTGGAATCACAATGAGCCCCTAGACAAAATACTGGTAGACAATGTTGACCATGAACCAAAAGATAGAAGCTAACACAAATATTGTGAAAGTAGAATCACATGGAGCCCTTAGCAAAAATCTGTGCAGGTGATGCTGGCCATGAAATAAATTGGAAAAAATAAAGACAGATGCTACCATGATTGTCAAGAAAGGGAATCACAACTGACTATGTAATGGACTGGATGAAGACATGTGTTAGACAAAATTCATGTAGACAAAACTGACTATGTAATGGACTGGATGAAGACATGCGCTATCACAACTGTCGTGAAGCAGGAATGGCATACTACAAGAAAATGGGCATTTAGCACTTTTAGCGACGGACACATATCCGTCGCTAGCGACGGACACATATCCGTCGCTAAAAGTAACTTTTACCGATGGAAACACCCTTCGATGAAGATCTGTCGGTAAAATTTTTTACTGAAGAGAGACTCCGTCGCTAAAAACCTTTAGTGATAGATTTTTACCAACGTGATTTTTGCGATGGATTTTACGTCATTAAAAAGTGTTAAATATTTTCACTTTCAGCCAAATTTTTTCAAAAGACTTTTTGCAATGGAATGTGTTTGTTGCTAAAAAATCCGTCGCTAAAAGACAATAAATATATGACTTTTGGCTACAGGAAAAGTCCGTCGCTAAAAGTATTTATTTAAAATATTACTCTCTTTCTTTATCACTCCTCGAGTTCCTCACTCTTTTTCTATCTCCCCTCTCTTGTTTCACTCCCCTATTTGGCAAGACCCCCTGATGACACCCCCCACCCCCCTTCTTATAAGACCCACTAGCAACAGCTCCCCCCCCCCCCCAACAACCCACAGCTCATTCACGAGATCATTGCCGCGCCGCCGCACCACCATCGTATGTACATTTAACCCTAATTTGTTATAATGTATGCATGTGAGCTTTAATTTATTATAATGTATGATTTGATTTAATTTAATTTAATTTATTGTAATGTATTATGTAATTGCATGTTTAATTTAATTTTCAAAGTCTCTAAACGCATATGATTAGAAGATTTTAAATACTAAAGAAAAAAATAATTTATCTCGTACACGTAAAATTTATACATATAATTTGTATATTATTTGAATGTTCGACGGGTTAAGTTTCTCACGCGCTGGGCAGATTTTAAAAAACTTTTGTCCATGCTCAGCCAATATTTTTTACGGGCTCAAAATTTTGTGACCATGTTCATCACAATCACTAGAACAATAAGTCCATGCCCATATTTTTACCGATTGGCACGGCTTACCCAACCCAAGTTGCACCTTTAATTTGGGTCCCTTCTTGGAAGTGGGAGAAAGATAAACACGTCAACCCAAAAAAAAAAAAATTCCTTGCCTTGGCACTGGACCACCCCTTAAATCCTTGCACCAACTGCACGGATTCAATGAATAAAAAAACAAAGAAACATATATAGACTGAAGGCCGTTACACAAACTCCAATCTTCTCGAAACGTGTCCAAGAATGTGTTGATCTAACCACCCTATAGCGACTAGCGACCTGATTTCAACCATTTTAAGTACAGCATTTCCCTCCACGACATTCTTGGAATGCTTCCTTCTCTCTCAAAATTTGTCTCTTCACGACTATAGATCCCGATTCCAGTAGACGTGGCCTCTCCAATATCTGAAAGTTATGTAGACTTGTCAGAATACTCCGCTGCAAACTACAGCAGAATCATGCATGTTTTTTGAGAGCTCCAGAGGCACTTTTGATGTCCAAGAACAGTTTTGAGATTATGCAACTTTTTGCCACTGAACAAGATCGCTTCTTAACAGCAGAAACATGCAGGTCTAGCCTAGTCGCAAAAGGGAAGTTAAAGAAAAAGGGTTATGAAACACGATCAGCATGATATCATTAAGATGTTATTAAGACATAATGTGTGCTTCAGCATTTTTATCCCCCAAAAGGGATTGAAGGGTATGTAAACGAGTGTTAAGCTATCTAAAGATGTAACCATATTTACCTCTTGGGTCCGAGTGTTTCGATGAATGAAGGGTACAATAAGTTGCGCAAAACACAAAGACAAGAAAGAATAAAACAGTAAGACACTTACAAGAGTAAACTGGACGTTTATATGAGAATGCAGGGTAAGCATATAAGCTCCCAGAAACCAATTCGAAGCATAAAAAGCTAAAAACATATGCTGTATGTGACTAGTTATATGATGACATAACTCATCAATTCATGCTCCAAAAGGGTCCATATAATTCACATGCATTAGTTTGATCTATATTGGCATGATGGATGGAACACTACCAAATCAAGAAAATCACTAAGATGTTTGCAGATCCATCAAGACGAAAAGAAAAGAGCACCTTCCCCCTGGAGTTTACCTTCAAGGCGAGTTCTTTGAAGCATTGCTGTACATTTTCTCTAGTTTTAGCACTACATTCATAAAACAAGCATTGATGATGCTCTGCTAAAGCCATTCCCTCCTCCTTAGTTACAGCTCTTTCGCTATCCTGATAAAAAGCATTCGTCAATAGAAAAATGTGTAAGTAATCTTCACGATGGAGCATTCACATTCTCAACGGTTGTAGACAGAAATGAGCAGGCCATACAACTTACCCTATCAACTTTGTTCCCAACAAGTATCTTGATACATTCCCGATTTGTAGAGTAAAGCTCGATCTCCTTCGCCCATATCTCTGACAAATTCGTAAAAGTTTCTCGCCGCGTTACATCATAGACTATAATGAGAAGTGAAAAAGAAAAAAAACAGAGAACTCTAGTTAACTAAACAATCGTGCTAATAAGATACCGTAGAGAAAGGCTATTCTAAAAAAGCTGAGGAAAATCTAGTCTTTGCGAATGGTCCACAGTCACGGCAGAGAAAAAAATTGAAGTGACAGGTTACACCTGCCAAATAAATTCGAGAGGTATTTGTATTTCTTTACCTCGTGTGTCAAAGCCAGTTAGAAGGTGATATAATCATTCTATGGGAAGTGGGGGAAGTTTGGGCGGGGCCATCAACTCTAAAAGTATAGTTATTATCAACAACAAAAAATTTGTAAACCACAGTTTCCATCTAGTACTTTGAGAAAGGGCCTAGTTAAAGAACCCAATAAAGGTGAAAATAAAGTCAAGCTTGGTATAGTCATGATGCACCGAGGTCAATGACTGAATGTCAATGAGCCAAAACTTGCATTTGCCTACACACGTTTACCTAAAACATAGGTAGTTTGACTAGGATCCTGTTGCCCCATTGCTATAACTGTTATAGCGGAACCCTAAGGACTGCTCTAAATGTTTACTCCAGCTAAAGGATTAACTTCTTGGTTTGGCTATACCTACAATCGCGAAAGAAAGCTAGCGAGATCCCCTCATCCAAAAGATGGAGCTCACAATAAGCTCGAACCCCCTTCCAAATAGTGCCATTCATACTCTCAAATCACAGGATTCTGTACGCTCCTACTAAAGCTTCCACTGAACGTAGACAGTTTGACCAGGATCGTGCTGCTCTTATTGCTATAACTTTTATTACAGGACCTTTAATAACTGCTCTGAATGCTTGATCCAGACATGAAGGAAAATGAAAATATGACCACAACCACCCCTACAGAATCACAAAGACGAGCACACCTTGGTTTGGCTATGTCTACATTACAAAGAAAAAGTAGAAAGATCCACTCAAACACAATGAACTCAAATCCCTTCCCAAACAGTGCCACTGCTCTCAAATTCAAGAGAAGATACCCAAAATAAAACTAACCAGTTGTAGTATGGCCTATATGACCAGCCCCCCGCTTCAAGGTGAAGCTCAAATTTGTCTCCCATCAGAATGTACAAGAATTATTGACAGATTGGACGGTCATCAGAGCATAGTCCAAGAGATCACAACTATAGTGGGTCCATACCAATAAGTGGGCCTTCCTAATATAGTAGTAAACGTGCTTCATCTATTGGGTACTAAACTAGTACCAAATTTAGACCCTTATGATGCTTAGTTCATTAGGTAATAAAAATGAGCCTCTGCATCTTGAGTACAGTAAATTTCCTAGCTCTACCATATCTTTTGTTGTACTTCGCTGGATATTTGACGGATTCAATTAAAATCAAATTGATACCTTGAAATGGAAAATAGTAGCACAACATAAACAAAGTTTAGGAGTAAGTCTACCTGGTAAACTGTTTACTCGCCAACATGGTACTTAATGCATCCCTTTAATTTTATCGTCAGGATTTGAAGTTCTAAGATTTAAAATTAGTGTTTTTGGTAACTAAATTGGACTGTGAATAACGAAGAAACTTCATGAGAATGATTATGTTCGTATAAATATGTTACATAGTGCAAAAACTTCATTTGCATGTCTATGGTTGCCTACCCAGAATGATACCATGTGCACCTCTGTAGTATGAGCTTATCAATGTACCAAACCTCTCCTGTCCGGCTGCAGCACAACACAAATCTCAGTAAGTCCAATCCATTGAATGTGCTACAACAAGAAACTTGCCTATTCAGTGATACAAAAAAATAGACGTGTTTAAAAGGCCATAGCGTGCAATTGGAAAGACGCATGAACTTTCACGACAGAAATGCAGATAGAATTAGGAATCACCTTCATTTCCTATTGCAGGTTATAACAAAATATTTGAACCACAGACATGCAAGCAAGCATCTCATGAAGTTCAAGATCACCTAAAAACCCGGAAGCTAAAGTAGAGAAAACTTCCCAAATACCATAGGAACATGATTAACCCTTAAAATTTTATGCACGTGGCACAGAAAGTTGACTAACACCACTTGTAGTGTTATAACATTGATCTAGACTTGAATAAGCATTTTCCTAACATCGTTTCGAAAAAAGTATCACAATCGTTATTGAAGGTGTCACATTAAGTTTACCGAAGCAATGACTTTCTCCTAGAACCGTTCAGATGGAATGATGTATATCTCCACAAATATCTGCGTAAAACAAATCTTTTATTTTTTTTTTTTCAAACGATTCAGAAAGTTGCCATCATTAATCATAATACGGGTGTTCACTGCAAACTTTTTACAAAAATTATTATACTGGACGCCCAGTATTTCCACGGTTAACTGAAGCTCCTTCTGGGTTTAATCAAAGTTACTTGGGGAAAGAAGAGTTGGTTAAACTAAATGTCCAACTGTTTTGGTTCCATAAGTGAATTAATTCGACAGATTCACGGTGCTTCTCATTAGAAACATTTTACCAACGAAAGTAGCATGGTAGGTGTCTATGAACAACTCCAGCGGTACATAACGATTAATAAGACTAACCAGCATGAGGGCAAAAAGTAAGAGAACTGAGTTGCACCAAATATGTGAATAAATATATCACAATGATCAACAATACTTACAAGCATAAATAATCATCAATGTATTACCTGTATCCCATATTGTTAATTTCATCCTTTTTCCACTAATTGTGAGCAGTTTTATCTTGAAATCCACACCTGGACATGGAGAAAATAACCGTCAAAAGTCTTTATAATGTATTCCACATATGAACGTATGATTATGTGCAAAACATATTTGAGCATCATAATTATAATGTCTGTCATCAATTTACATAAATCTTCAACTAATGTAGAGTTCTAGTATCTTCTATATATAAATACACTAACAGAATACATTACAATTGGACAACTAATGTGTAGTCAAAATTACCAATAGTCACATAAAATATTGTTTCCTTAAAGCGAGGGCGGACCTCGGAACGTCTTTTGACGGGGTCCACAATAATTTAGAAGAAACTCTTTTTCATATTGTGTTTAAGATTTCACTCTCAGTATGATAGGGAGCCAGAGTTATATCTGCTTGAGAGTGAAATCTCCATCAGTCTGTTTACCAAGTCGTAATGCTTCTAATAAGTAAACAATGAGAGCTTCGTACTCTGCCTCATTTCCTGAGCATGGAAAAGCTATTCGAAATGAATAAAGACCGCGCCCAATGAAGAGAGCGCGTGACATGGTGTGTATGAGATATAGACGCAAAAATCCCAAATAAAGAATTGTGAGTTTTGCTCAATACAAAACACGACTATGATCGTGCTTGATGAAATCAATACTTGATTATGAAACTCGAGTAGTGTAAACTCAAGTAATATGATTTTGAAAGCCTTATTACACTTGAATGGAACTGCAACGGTCTTCAAGTAATATGTGCTTAAAGACCCTCAAGGTCTAAAATGGGGCTCTCAGAGCTGAAAATAATTAAAGGACACTTTAATTATTTCAGCTCTGAGAAGTCAGCCTCGAGGTAAAGGAGGCATCAGAAGAAGTCAGTCTCGAAGGAAAGATGGCCTCGGAGTATCAACTATCTCCAAAAGTTAGCTTCGAAAGGCGCTCACCTTGACAGAAATTCCAGACTCAGGAAAAAAAACTGCCTCTACAAAATTCATAAACCACCTCAATTTATTTAGCCTCAATTAAGGCATCCAGGTTCCATAATAAACACGGAACCGTTGTCTATAGAGACCTCCTTGTATCTAAGCAAATATTCATTCATGATTCTTTGAGGTTACAAGTGATATAGTGCTTTTACTGTGTTTTACCTAGTGTTGATCCTTTTCCATATCTTTCACAAATTACGTCACCTTTGCCTGATTGTAACGCCATGGTCTCTTATATTACTACCTACATTCTGTACATCGTTAATAACTAAACTAATTCAATCACAATGCAAGTTGATGAACAATAACTAAAGATACGTCGTATATTATTCATTCTACATGGTTATAGATTACCCTTGACAAAAAATCTTCATACTACCATGATGTACACATCGATGTTGTGCCAAAACCGAAAAAAAATATTCTGAAAAACACAACTTTTGTCCCAGAAAATAACCTCTAGTGGATTTGGCCGCTTATGTTATGTTTTAGATCTTGAAAAGATGCACAATTTACGCCTTTTAGTTTTCCAAATCAAATATCATATGAGAGATTTAGAGTTATTTGAAGTTCAGATATGTGTTGAATCTGGGTCCTCTGGGAAGAACGAATTTAGCATTTTCCGTAGGCGATATTCAAGAGGGAAGCTAACAAGGTTAAAAAGCTTATCAATTCCTCTCCCTGGGAATACAACTGCAATTTATTGCTTTTGAGTACTTGGAGGCTAAGAAAACCAACTTGGATGTAAAAAAACTTGTGAACTCTTAAAACCGCCAAACCTGAAAATTAGCTGTGCAGATGGGTCAAGTTTAGGTGCTTGGTTCTCTCTCAACAAAGTCTAATTTGACGTACATTACATCAATGGTGTAATTTCACATTAAACTAGAGTAGTTCAACCTTTGAAATATATCTTGAGATACGTAAGGAATACTAAACATGTGTTAGATACCAAACAACTTTGATAATCCATAATCATCTCAATCAATAGTTATTAATATTAGGCTCATGATATGTCCATCAAAAGATAATTTAAAGACCTTCATAATGATGTAATGAAACATAAAATAAATCTTCAATACGAGCAAACTATAATTCCACAACTTGAAGTGTTAGACACTTGCACCAGAATTAGACTCCTAAACAAGCATAAAAATTCAAGACAAGAATAATTTTTTTTTCTAAAACACGTGAAACATACTAGAACATGCTATGAACATATCTATTGTAATGGTAGTGATGAGATAACTATACATACGTAATGACACATAGATGGATGCGACAATGCAAGTGTCCCCATAGGTCCAACAACCCCCCCCCCCCCCCCCCACCCCACACACACACAAAAACCCACGCATCCGTCTAGTATCAACAGATGCTGGCAATTAACATGAATTTAGAGATGAAAATAGGTAATGAGGGAAGAGAGACCTCACCGTATATATATGTTATAAAGAACTGATTAGCAAGGATATACATTTACTATCAAATTTGGGCCGAACCTGCTATTGTTTGAGCTTTATGTTTCCCAAGCTTGGCCCAATGTGAATTAGCCTTAATTTTTTGTCCAGCTAGGCTCAACTCACACCCAATTAAGGCTCAGCTACAATAAGGCAGGGCCAAACAAGAGGGCTAGGGGCTTGCTACATTATCACACCTGGTCTGATAGCTAGTGTATGGTGGAAGGTAGTAAAGTCATGCATAAAATTCAAATCCCTCACCAGTTTCACTGACTAAATAAAAATTTCACCAAATCTTAGACCCTATAATTTTAACACTAAACTCTCTCTAAGCTTCAGACCGCACTGCCATCGTTATTTAAAGAGCAACCATCTCACCTGAGTACTCACCATTCGGTCTTCTTTTTCTTTAAACCATTCGTAGTGAAGCAACTTTTATGAGAAGTTCTTACATCTTATTGACGAGTAATGTATACTAGTTTCCATTACTTCAACACTAGACTTAAGTGCCTAGAAAAACCGATGCAAGTAACCGAAGATATTCATAATGATAAAAAGATGTACGAAAAGAAAATCTACATCAAACTTGTTTGGCAGTCTTGTCTAAATCACCAACGCTCTCCCTCTATATTCTTTTGCATTGTGGCTAGCGAATCTAGAAATACTGTTTGCATCAGCATCAGCTCTTGTTTCCTTTCCTTCCATTATTGTCGGTTGTGAATTATCATGGGATTGTCAATTGTGCAATGCCAAATATGCGCAACCTTAAGATTTGAGCCTACGTGCAATTGTATATATATCGATCTCCTCTCACAGGACCGGAAAACAAAATATTTCATTAAAAGACTTCTACAGAGTGCACCAGTTAAACTAGCGACCTTGCCATCATGAAGATACAATCTTTGTGGCACTTTGCAACAGAAAAAAAAAACGAAAAAGAACTCAGAAAAAGGGCGTGCATAAAATTAACAAACTATTGCTAAAATGAAATTTCGCAGCCAACAAGGGTAGAGAAGGGGTGAAAAAATATAGAAATCTCGTCATGTGAAGAAGGAAAAGCGAGGTGCACGGGAGGCATACCTATGGTGGGGGAAAGATCTTGAAGAGAGTACTGAGCTGGTTTGGAGTTCAAGAAACTTAGAAGAAGACTGCTCTTGCCGACACCCGAATCACCAACCAGCAGTATCTTGAAAGAGTAATCATAGTTGCTACTACTACTGTTTGGGCTCAAAATTACTTTCCCTCCTCTGCCAGCATGACTGTCACAAGACGAACATGTTGATGACGATGAACAAGAAGAAGATGATAATGAATCCACCATGATTCATGCACTGTGAAATTTGAAATGTGTATCTGATTTGCTTCTCGCTGACAAACAAGTAGAGGAGAGACGGAGAGAAGGAATGCAGCTGCTGGTGGGTGTGGGGTTTGGCGAGTGAACAGATGTTCTGTTGGCAAATAATACAATTCGAGGAGGTGATTTTTAGCGACAAATGTCATGTTCCTATTGAAACAGTTGTGCTCTGTTGTTCCACGTGCCGCCTGCAAGACATCAGCAGGGGCCCCACCTGACATTTAGCCGTTTCAAAACGCGCCATTTCTGCTTTCTTTTTTTTTTTTTCTTTTTTGGCATTGTTGGTTCGTCACGTTGTTATGAAAACGGCTCTCTCTTTGAACTGAAGTTCTTGGACGACGGATGTTCTATGGCGTGACGGAACAACTCATGTTTGCAGACGAGGGACACAAACAATTAACAATGAGGAGTCCTGTTAACCTTCTACTTTGTGCTAGCTTGGGGTTACTTTCAAACTAGTGACAGTTTTTGGAAGAAGGGTGTCAATATAAGTTGTTATCAACTCATCTTATTCGGTAGCCGTATTGGAGTCAAACAAATTTTTATACAAGGTGAACGCTTGATTGAACAAAAACAATTCTAAATTTAACTATTGTACAAAGCTCAGAAATCGTGTAATCTGACTCAGCAGCTGTTGAATGGGCTTCATATGCTATTTTATAAGTAATCATTCAGAGATCGCTTCCGGCCTTTTTGGAAGGGTTAATTGGCGAGTTACTCACAAATTCTTTTATCAACAAATACCTTATTAATAACAACGACTAAATAGTCCAAGATTTGTATCACATCTTTTATCAAACACATGGACAATGCAAGCACGCACAAGTGTGACAAAGTTGAATTGGCAATACACGCACAAGTGTGACAAAGTTGAATTGGCAATACACCGGAGATAGTAAGAGAAAACAAAAAAATAACCTATTATTGAAAAGGGATCCAAGGAGTTCAACTATTTAAGAAACTTGGATCTTACATTATTTTGGCTTTTGGATGTTGAGAAGTTAGCATTAAATGCTTGAAGGGAGATTCAAAAACTCTACAAACCGGTCCAAATTTGACAAGACGAGGTGAGGACAGTCATTGGTTGTGGGAAATCCATTGTGAAAACCGTCGCGAACCGGTTGAGGTTTGCGGTATAGCGATAGCTATCATATTGTCTATGTGCTATGTGCGTTATGCTAAATGTTGACTTTATTTGTTTGGACTTTGTTTTGTTTTGTTTATTTATATAAGTTTAGCATTTAAAATGACCAAAAAGACATTTATTTTAACTATACCTAAAATTTTAGGTACTTTAACATTTAAAATGATTAAAAGGTCATCTCCTTCAAGTATTTTTTTAAATTTTTTAGGTGGACACTTTTGTTATTATGAGCAAAAAATACAATATAAATGGGAAAAAAAAGTAGGACACGCAGATGGGCACGGTCCACGGGTGCAACTCGCTGGCTCGACCTCTAATCTTGGTCACACCTTTTGACCACTCGTGGGCTCATTTCTATTACAGGTCAATATTTCTCAACGATCAAAGTTCAACCCGTAAAAGTCGGTCAACTCGAAGCGCACACTCAAGTCACTAGAATTTGGTATTTTGGTCTCTAATCGTGGGCTTTGGCGTGCTATCCCTTTAAGTGGGTCGGCCTTCGACCTTTCCCCCATGGTTAGCCCTAGGTCTTCTCCAAGGGGCTCACCAGCATTGGCCTGTCTTCTTCAGAGAAACTCCTTGCTATGTGACGCCCATCGTGGTGCCTGAATGCTACAATCCCCGACCATGCCCAAGCGTTTTCTCCACGTCACGTGCCCCGGGAACATTGCTCATCTCCGCGTCTAAGCGCCATAACCCAACCGCTCCCATGATCCATCTATGCGTCACATGCCCCTAATAAGATGCCCGAAACTACTCCTGAGCTCCATGACACTCGATAGTGCCTGAGCACATTTTTCGCGTCACGTACCCCCATGATGACGCCCGACCCTCGTGACGTGCTTGAGCGTCGCCTCTCATCATACGTGCCCCAAGTATTACATCCCCTATTGTGCCTACATGTTTTCATCGTGTCACATGTCCCACACGACAGTTATTCACCACGCCTTCGCGCCATTAAGCGAGCTCCTGGCACCGCATACATCATGTCACGCTACTTACACCATTATGCCCTCAGCACCCTACCACACTACCACCCCCGTGCATTGGTCCATATATTCACCACACCATGCGCGCTTCGCCTTGGATATGGAACATGCTTTGACCCACTCTCTATAGTGTGTAGCCCTGGTAGGGGCTCTAGTTGTAATTCCCTTACATGAGGACCCTTTGCGGGGATAGGCTCATTTTTTAAGACAATATCTCACTCTGGGGTGAGTCTCATAGCACTAGGCATGCCTAAGTTGTGACCCCATCGCACTCACTTTACTATTGATCCTCAATGCACATAAGATAATTGTGATACCTCGAAAATATCGGAAATTAATCTAACCGTGAGTTTGATTAATTAATGGGTTAAATTTTTATTACATGGCAATATGTTGATGATGATTAAGTGTTAGGGAGCTAAATGGGAGGTTAGTTTGACCTTGGGGGTCAAAATGTAATTTTAGAAAGTTAAAGGGGGTAAAAGTGTAATTTTGAAAAATATGATGAACGGGATGCATATTTTTATTAAGTAACATTATTTTGATGATAATGAGGTGTTAGAGGGCTAAAGGAGGGGTTAGGGTGATTTTGGGGTCGAATTATAATTTTCTCAAAGTTGTGGGGCCAAAGTGCAATTTCAGAAACTTTGGGGGCCAAAGTGCAAATTGTAAAAATTTGCAAGAGGTGTCCAACCCTAGGAGCCCAAATTTGCCACCTCCTAGTTAATTTATGCTAACTAAGTAATATAAACTATAAAGTAATAGGAGGATAAAGCTTGAGAAAAAAAAGGGGGGGGGGGGGAAGGAAAGTGTTGGGGAGGAAAATGTAAATATGAGAAAGTCGTGAACAGTGTCGTGAACAGTAACCCGTGAAGAACCCAGAAACAGGGAGGAGAAAAGAGAAGAAAACGAAGAGAAGAAAAGAGGAAGAAGAGGAAAAAAGGAGAAGAAAGAAAGGATTTTCGAACCCTAACAGGGTAATTCATCTTCTTTCCACTAATAATGTGAAATTATTGTATAAAGTTTGTGGATTTTTGTTGAAGGTGATCCGTGTATACATATGTGTGTGTGTCACGGTGTATATGGGTTCGGGAGAAAGGGATTCGAATGACTTAGGTTGTATAATGTTTATATGAGAGCCTAAAATGGTAAAAGAATGAAAAACTAGATAGAATTCCATAGTAAAGTGTGTGTTTAGAGTGTAGTTGGTGCGTGTTCTTGGTGTATGTATATGAATATGATTCGGGTGGTTGAATATGGGAATTTTGGGTTGGATTAATGAGTGTAAATGTGTGTTAGAATGTATAAAGGAGTGAGATATGATGAATTTGAATGGAATTAGAAATGATTTTGGGTGGAAAGGATGAAATTCGTGTGATGGTTGCAATCGGCAGTGAATGAAGTGAGGAAGAAGATGAAGACTGTGTGAAGAAAAGGTGAATTAGTGTGTGTTTGATGTGAATAGTGACTGTTTTTGTCACTAAAGGTGGAAATTAAGTTAACAGTTTAAAATTCGATTTTCTAAAAATAGTTAGAGTTAGATTTAGCCAAAGTACAAAAAAGAGACCTTAGTTATTTGTAGGAGACCGACATCTTGGAAATTTTTCAGATTTTTCCGAGGTCGGCAAGGGGGTTAACCAATATCGGAAGTTTGGAACTTTACGGTAAAATTTAAAACATCAAACTAGCGCAGTTTTGCGTGAAAATTTTATGAGGACCTTAAGATGCTATGAAGTTCTATTTCCATGATTTCGGGTCATTCCAAAGTCGTTAGCTATTTTTGGGCCGAACAGGCTTTTAAGCGCTCGATCCGGACACCGGTTCGGGATTTTTGGGCAAAAATTCTGTAAAATAGTTTTTAGCTCAAGAATGAATTTAGGAAGCCTAAAATAGCGTTTTAAAGCGTGCTTGAGACTTTTTTGATGCCGGGAACCCTCAGGGGCATTTTGGTAAATTGCCACCTAGAGAGGGGCATTTTGGTAAATTTTTGGTAGAGTTTTTTGACGGAATTTTTAGTCCCAGAAGGATTGTAAAACACCTAAAATGTTGTTTTGAAGCTGATTTGGGGCGTTGGGGTGATAGTGAACTCCTGGGGGCATTTCGGTAATTTGCCGCGCTTATGGGATATTTCGATAATTTTTCCAATAAAATTTTTCGAATGACTTTTAGTTCGGGAAAGGAGTATAAAACATCTAAAAAAAAATTTGTTTTAAAGTAGTTCTGAGGTGTTTGTTGGAGCGATGGCCATCAGAGGGGTATTTTGGTAATTTGCCAAGTTGGGGCTAAATTTTTGGGAACACGCAATATTATGCGTCTGAAGAGGTGGAAAATGAGGCATGATGTTAATCCATTAAAATAATGAGGCATTGGTTATTGTTAATGCGTTGGTAAGGCAAGGTTAAGGATCCAGTTATTGGATCGGGTTAACTAGCGGTCATAAAATGCGATGAGCGGTTAAAGGGGAAGGGGTAGAAGAAGGAGTGTGTATATGTTGAATGATGTCTAACGAGCAGGGTATTATTTGACTAGGTGACGCAGCTTGTTGCGATCAGAAGTTGCGAGCTGCTTCGGCTATAAGCCAATCAGGTAAGGACAATGTGGTTCTATTATGCTAATGCATTGTTTCGATTAGCATACTATGTTGATGACGTTTATGTTGGACTCTTGCTGTTATGGGTTGACACCGGTAGTCATTGTGACCGGTATACGTATATTTAAATTGTGTTGTTGAGGACTTAGGGTAGAAGAAATTCCCTTAGTCCGCCCTGTTGATAGAATTTAGTGAGGATGATGGGCGTCCTTGTATGCTATGACTTGATTTGATTAGCATACCTGAAGTGGATGATGATGTTGTGTAGGGTTGTTGTGTGGTGGTTGTGAGATGCTGGTAATTATTGATAGCAGATATATCTTCTCTTTAAGAACACCATTGAGGACTTGCGGTAATCTTCTCCCGAGTCCGTCCTATCGTTGATAATGATGTCGTTGATGTTGTTGAGGTCGTTGCGTGTTGTTGTGAAATGTTGGTATTTATTGATAACTGACATTTCTCTTATGTAAGAACGTTGTTGAGGGCTTGTGGTAATCTTCTCCCAAGTCCACCATGTTGATGATGTTACGTTGAACTCTTGTTGTTAGGTCTGAACACCGGTCAATCTTCTGATCTGGTATTCCTTGTTGAGCTGTGTTGTTGAGGACATAAGGTGGAATAAATTTTCCCTTAGTCCGTCCCGTTGATGATGTCTTGTTGCTTGGCTGTAATGTGATTAGGGAAAGCACTCTAAATGAGTTCCCTGCTTGTTGACAATGTCTCTTTTATTTACTTGAGACTGAGATGAACATCCCGTAAAATGGGACATCAATATTGTGAAACATGATCACTGGCAAAGAGGATGTAGGGCGCGCGAGTCGAGTCTGTCATGTCTGGTCGAATCTAGTCTGTCGTGTCTGAGTTGCATTGCATTTGATTTTCTTTTGATGTTAATGACTTGTATTTCGTTGATGTTTATCTTTCAATTTCCTGTTTTATTATTCATTTGCATAGTCAGTCAGGCAGTCTGTCGGTCAGTCGGTCCAGTCCATGAGGAGGTGGCAGTAATGCTGTTCTATTGGGCCTTAAAGCCGCTCAGTCTAACGAAAGAAAACTTTTCGTTTGACAAGTTATGTTGATGCTGAAATTTATTGACTACTCTTGATTCATTGCTATCGTTGAGATGATTATTATTCCTCCGAGTCTTTTGAATCATTTGTACACGATATTCCTCGTGTTGTCTTTACTGGGCGATTTGCGCTCATTCCTTATGTTGTATTGTGCAGGCTATAAGGAGAACCCTCTAGAGAAGGGAAGAGAAACAAGTTAGAAAAGTTAAGCAAGGGGATGCGTTGTGTGAGGTAAAGATTAAGCCGTGAGATCGGTTGTTAAGAATCCTACGACTATAGTCGTATATTAGGTTGTACATATGCATGTTGTTCATAGACTTGAGAGTCTTCCGCTGCAGTATGATGTATGTTTATAAGAAAAATTTTTCTAAGGACGCATTTTGGAGCGTCTATTAATGATGTGTGAGTATGAGGATGTAGTTGCTCTGTATTCAGCACAGAGTTTTAAATGTGATTATGGTCGATAACTTAGCCCGGTGACGTCACCAGGGTTGAGGGTGTCGCAATAATGACCTTCAAGTCATTTCGAGATGGGCGCAGGTCTTGAGAGGGCATCGTGCCTAGTTTTCCTAAAAATTGGGCGTAGGGACCCTACCTCACCACTGTCAGGTTCTCCACGTATCTTGAAACCCCCACCCCCTCTGTAAGGCAGCTAGAGCGAATATACGATCCCACAGTCAGAGGAGTACCGGCACTTGTTGGCCCCCAGGTGATATGGCACTCCCACAGAGTGCCATATATTGCCTGATGACACAGGCATATTTTTGCCTATAAATAATGGACTTTGGATTACATTTTAAGGACTTGAATTTCATTTACAAAAATCACTTTCTCACTCTAGAATCAAGAGTTAGAGATTCTAGAAAGATAAAGTTCTTTGACTCTGACTCAATACCCTAACTTGGACCTTGACATTTGGATCATGAAACTCTTGTACCACAGATCGAACTGTCTATTTGCCTTTATTCACCTCAGCCATTACCCTAGTGGTACTGCCACTCCTCAGGCTCTATTTGGGAAGCCTTCGTCTCTGCCCTCGCTCTACCTTTTCTCTGTCTCCCAATGTTGAACTCTTGACAGCTGATTTGGACTAAATCCTTTGTGGCATTTTTGAATGATCAACGAACCCACTTCCCCTCGTATCATGAATTAGTGTTGCATATAATGCACTTGCTTAAATAGAGTGCAAAACCAAACATGACCCTCAAATTGGTATGGAATGAATAATGGAGTCTATGGCCAAAGAAGATCTATTAATGACTAGGAAGTTCCTATGAGCACTTAACAAAAAGAGCAAAAACACCGCAATAATAAAACACATGGCTCCTACGATATATTTATACATGTTTGTTTGGTAGCAGCACCAACTATCTTAGACTATAAGGATCTTCTTTGGTAGATTACGTGACTCAATAATGACAGCAGCAGCAAGAAAGTAGCTCAAGGGATCGAGCACCATTTGAAGTTTTTATTAATGACGGTACATATATACCGACGAGAGTTGTTGAAGTTCTTGATAAATTTTATTTGGAGGAAATAGCACAAATGGTCCCTGAACTTTTGGACCATTCGAGGGTTTAGTCCATGTAGTTTCATTTCATACAACTAGTCCCTAAACTATTCCACTGTAGCCCATCCATCTATTTTATGTCGTTAGTACGCCTCGCGGCAGAGAGGCATTTTTGTCTTTTATCCTCACATTTCGGCCTCCATGATCGTCCAAAATGTTGTTGCAGTCAACCAACATCCAAATTAATAGCGACACCAACCATGACCATCCAAACTATTGTTGCTACAAAATGGGATAGATCAGCGAAAGAGTTACTCTCAATTGATCTTTATAGCTTATGCGAAAGGGATGATAGGTAGCGAAGCTCAGTCATATTTGGTAGTTGACAAGAATTGGGGTGATAGGTGGCGATGGTGGCTTCTGGGACAACGGTAGTGGTGTGGGTCTTGAGTCAATTGCTGTCTTATGATCGCCTCCGTACCTAGTAGTTGCTGATCTCACCAAGATGCTAGCTTTGGACAAGATGATGTTGCTTTTAGATGTGGCGGTGGTGGGCAGAAGGGTAGTGTTAGTGGTGGACAGTGACAGTAAGTATCTATTAGAAGGATGTTGGCGGACGGAGTTGCCCTTGTTATTTAAGAATCGATAGGATTCAAGGACAATAGGGTGTGTGTTCAATTAGTGGAGGACAATGGTGAAAGGTCGGTGGCCACAACCACAGTGGTGGAAAGGTGGCGACGGCTGTGATGAGAAAGAAGAAAGATTTAGGTGAGGGCATACCAATCTCAAATGATGAGGTTACCCATAATACAGAACATCTTATGTTTTGTAAGGGAGGGCATTGGGGTCAGCAGTCTGAAATGTGAGGAGAAAAGACAAAAATGCCCCCGCCATTGGGCATACTAAGGGCTGAAAATAGACGGAAGTGTGAAAAAGGACTGAACGGGCTAAACTTAAAAACTACAAGGACTATTTATATGAATTTGAAACTACAGAAACTAAACAACACTTGAATGGCTCAAAGTTCAGGGACCATTTGTGTTGTTTCCCTTTTATTTGCATGAAAAGTTTAAAAGAAAATTTAAAATTCTACATACTAACACACTGACACATAAAACAAGGTGTAAACAAAAAACATATATGCAGATTGTCGTTTATTGGGGTTCCCATACCATCAAACCTCAAATAATTAATAATCACGGGAGATTGAAAAGTTATTATGTCACGATCCGAACTCACAGTTGGGCCTTTGAGTTAGGTCTGTGACTGGCCACGGGCACATAGGACTTTCATTAAGGGCTCTACTAGTACTTGTACATAGCCATTCTTAAAAAACTACTAGTACCAAACCATTAATCTAGCTATTAAGAGCTGACTTTAAAATTTTCTCAAAATGACTCTAACAATATCTCAAAATGAGTACGCTACTAGGCAAGTAAAACCCGAAGTTCATGGAGACATAAACGCTTTACAATTTCCATTAAAACTTTATTACCTACAAGCCATTATGGATTATCAAAGTGTAAAAAGGCTCCGTTACTCTTGAGGTCGTCTCCTACAGCCTCTACTTATTGACCCTCATAAGTGCTGGATATAACTAGATAGTCACCTGAAAAATAAAAGAGTGAGTTAGAGCACAGCAAGCACACATACCACGTCCTAGAATAAGTTTAAAGTTTTGTAAACATGCCATGGTTTTCATGTCAAAACTGGGGATCAGTTCATAAGAGGACAACATACATATGTTTCGTACTGCACACATTATTGTATAAGTAAAACAATTATGAGGCATACAAACCATATAGCATGAAAAGTGGTCATATGGCTGGTACAGCTCAACAACCACTCTAATTATATTGCAGTCAGCTTACATAGCCCCCACCAACTTGGGCCTGGAATCCCTCCTCAGGATAAACATTATCTTGGAAGCAGTGGTGATCACTTACAATAGTAATGCGCATCAAAGCACATAACTCCATTGACAAGGGCCCGAAATGTAACTTTTCCTATTAGATATAAGGCATAACAACCAATAAAAGCTTTTCCATCTCACTCAAGGTAAACCGAGTTTATAAACGACTAGCAACAAATGCATTCTAAGCACTTACATGTATCTCATCAAATGGTTTAAAAAATATGCAGTAACATTTGTTAAAATAATTCCACACATATAACTGGTACGAATACACACGAGCGCACACACACGTGGATGGACAAATCAGATCTAACTTTTTGAAAAAAATTGTCGTCCGCTTTTATGTAGAGAATGGAAATTTTGACCAAAATGCCCCAAAGGGATTTAATGAGTTGCAGGGATTCCCAGGAAAATAGGGAGATAATGTCTTAATATTTACCCCCCGCTACATAATGTGGCAAATGATTGAAAAACTTAAAAAAATTAATCTAGCCCATCCATCCACGATTGATGGACAGCCAACTGGCGCAGGTGACTTGCCTGTGCATGTATTTTATCAGCTCCCATATATATATATATATATATATATAAATTTTTCACCTTTAGCGACCAAAAAAAAAATAAATTTTGCAATGATACCAACCGCCACTAAGTGTGGCGGTTGGGGTTTTCTCCATGTCCTTCCATTGTCCTTTCATGTCCTTTTTATTATTATTATAATATATATGTCCTTTTTTTTGAAAAAAATGCAACAACCGCAACAAAGTATTGCCAAAAAATTAGCTAACAATTTCAGAATGGCCCAAAATCCTGGAAAATGGAACTTCCCAACATCCTAGGGTTCTCATAAAAGTTTCGCACGAAATCGCGCTAGCTTGATATTTTAAATTATACTGCAAAGTTACAAGGTTCCCCGTTTCAGTTAATCCCTTTCCAGTTTTTGGAAAAATCTGAAATTTTTCCCTGATATAGATCTTTTAAAAATAACTATGGTTTCTTTTTTGTAATTTGGCAAAATCTAGCTCTAGCTATTTTTTATAAATTCGTGAAAAACTGCTAATTAAGTTTTCACCTTTAGCGACAAAAAAATTTTTTTGCAATGATACCAACCGCCACTAAGTGTGGCGGTTGGGTTTTCTCCATTGTCCTTTTTATTATTATTATAATATATATGTCCTTTTTTTTTGAAAAAAATGCAACAACCGCAACAAAGTGTTGCGGTTGGTTTTTTTGGCAAATAATTCCCAACCGCAACACTTTGTTGCGGTTGGGTTTTTTCCCTTTCACTGCAACCGCTGCTCTTTGCAGCGGTTCGGTGGAGAAATAACAATTTCTCCACTGGTGGGTGTGGATCGGCCCCCATATATATATATATATATATATATATATATATATATATATATATATATATATATATATACACACACACATATACATACATATATATATACACACATATACATACATATACATATACATACATATACATATACATATATATACATACATATACATATTTATACATAAATATATACATATATATCTATATATATCTATATAATAGGCGGGGACATGACAGTAGTACTTACTTGAAGTGCTAGAAAAAATCGGACTTTATTTCAAATCCCCGTCATAGTCCTCCTCGACCGAATGCTAAAACTTCATGAGTCAAAGGTAAATTAATTCTTTTACCAAATTAAATTTTGTTCCGCCCTCTTAATCCCATCGTGCAAGTACACATGCCACCCCATATCTAAAATACACACACAATGTTGTACACACATATCGCACACACACTTGTACAATACACACATGCGCAATAGAGTGCCTTACCGCATACACACACACTATATACCCTTACACATATTTGGCACACCACACTACACTCTGTTGATAATTCATGCCACATATTTACACACTGCACACACATACAGACACGCTCCACTGCAGCCCAAACACCCACAATATAAAGCCATGGAAACTATTCATACACACAAAGAAACCTGCACATACACAACATACACATACACCGCCACACACACGGTTTCAACACGCATAACACACACATGCACACATTGCGGGCATACACATGCTCGCGCACATGCTTATCTACACACAACAAGTTTCACACATGCACACACAAAAACATATACACAGTACACTGCACGGACCATATTCACACTACTGCACATACATTACACACATTGTTTACACACATACACTTTGTACGCACCCACACATACCAAACACATACACACAATAAATAGACACGTGTACATAAACACAGCACATTTTACACATACATAGACATACCCATACACAGGACACTGCACACACCATGGCTGTCTGGCAGCCCCTTCCTTCCACACACACCATATACACACACAAAGCAAGCAAGCGCGTGCGCGCGCACACACACACACACATGTTGTTACATACACACACACACACACACACACACACACACTATCTGCACACACAACATTCTTTCACACATACATACACAGTACACCTACACACACCATGGCTGCATGGCAGCCCCATCCTTCCAAACATACCCCACCTAATCACACACACATTCAAACACAGACACATCATGCACAAGTCTACATACCCTAGACCTGGCAAACGGGTCGACCCGCTGGGTCCAGGCAAAATCCGGTCGGGTCCTAGTAAAACCGGTCCGGGTAAAATTTAACCAGTTTTTTTCGAGTAACCATTTGCTGTACCCATACCCTACCCGGATGATCCAGGTAAATCCGCGGGTAAACGGGTCATCTTTTAATTTTTTTAATGCAATATTTCCTTGTTTATTTTTTAGACTTGGACATATTTTCTTGTCTTCCTTTTGACTAGTAGATTACAATTAGTTGTTACAGGTATTTTTATTTGAACAAAAATTATTAAATCTAAGACTTAAACCGTGAAGATAAACAAATAACAAACAAAAAATATATTACTTACTACTCCAAATAGTACTCTAGCATCAAACAATTACTCTTAAAAAGTCTTAACCAACATTCAACCTCATAAAATAAAAAAATACAATTATACAATTTAAGGACTAATTCCTCAATATCCTTCAACTTCTCTTCAAAGTCTTCAAATCAAAACTGAGTCTTTAACTTCACAGTCATTAACTTCAATTTGTGTCTGCAAGTTAAATACTAAACCAAGTTATCAATATCCACGACAGATTCAATCAATAATCCAAGGGTGGCTAATTCAATCAACCTTACCTTTCCTAGTATTCAATGTTCGAACGTGTAACAAATTTTGTAAAATGTTGTGACCGTGGATGAGACTTGAGAGATCGTTGTCGATCTGCGACCGTGACGGAGAGATCGCTTCGATCTGTAACCGTCTGTGAAAGATCACTTTGATCTGTAACCGTCGTTGAGAGATCGTCTCCGATCTATGACCGTCGGGGAGACTGTAAAGCCGTGAGCCCGTGCGGGATAGAAGGAGAGCCGGAGATCGGTGGCGGCAGACGGAGAAGCTATAGGCTGGTCCTCAGTGCTATCGGTGGCGACAGAGGAGGGGGCGGCGATGAGAAAGTCTGAGAAGTGAGAGAAGAATGATGGAGTAGAATTTTGAAGTGAAACCTAACTAGGGCAAATTAGTTACTATATATAGCTCCAAAAATGGGTAAATCTGGGTTACCCGTTACCCGAACCAGACCGAACCGAAAAAAACTGTCCGGTCTGGGTACGGGTCAAATGTCAACGGGTAGCATATTTGGCTACCCATACCCGCAATTCGTAACGGGCCTGGGTAGACCCGCGGGTACTGGCAAAAAATTGCCAGGTCTAACATACATACCACACAGTATGTAACACGCATGGCAACAACAACACACTAAAAAACATGTATGTACACAAACCCACAAACAGTAAACACCCCTCAATAATTTGCAGAAATTTAATTCATGTAAAAGGTTGAAGCTTATCGGCAATCGCACCCCACTTTGTCAGATTTTGCACCAAGATTCAGTCCTTTCTTTCGTGCCGGTTTTTGCCTCACGTACATGCAAACTTAACTCCTCTTCGGATTTTCTTTGCTCTCCATTTGAATTTCGAATCCCTCCACTTCAATCACTCAAACACATCACCAAATGTTTCCCTTATCCCCCTTGATTCTCATATTCTATCCTATATTTTCTCTCTCTCGATTTCCTCACATCTCTCCCTCTTTCTTCTATCTTCTTCTGACTTTCTAAAGATGTTAATAGATAGACTTACATAATAACCCCAATCAAACTATATTTTCCCAAAGTCACCTACTCACTTCCATTTATTTCTCTATCGCCCCTAACTTCATTACATTACAATTTTGACTACTCATCAAATTTTGGAGCAGCAGCTATTATAATAATCATATGAAGAAATAAGTAAATAACAAAATAAAATAATTGGATTGATGTGGGATGTTACATTCTCGCACCTTTAAAACATTTGAACCTCCAAATTTACATACCTCAATAATGGAACAAATGGTGATATTTTTCTCTAAGTTCATTATCGCGCTATCAAGTGGCCTCCTCAATTGCGTGGTTTCTTCAAAATAAACTTTAAAGATTGGAGTTTTCTTAGTTTTGAGCAGTGATATTAAAGGCACAGGCGCACCTAAGGCACAAAAAGGTCCCTGGAGCCTAAATGCAAGGCCCAGACTCAAGCATTTTCGAAGCGAGGCATAAAATAAAAATAAATGAAAAATAGTTCATTATAATAATTATTAATTACGTGAGAAAAAATAATTCGAAACATGAAGGCACAGGCGCGGGCCTTTTCAAAGCGAGAAGTAAAATAAAAATAAATGAATAATAATTCATTAAAACAATTCAATTACGTGAGAAAAAATAATTCAGAACATGACGATTAACCAATTTCCAAACACTAGAAAAAACTTTAAAGTTTGAGGACATGAATATTTAACAAACTTTCAACATTAGAAAAGTTTAATATCCACTGAAAAATAACAGATCACTACATTCTAATTGAACATGACACCACAAACATCACCGTCGCTAAGGGCCAAGGCAGCGACGATTTTTTCAAAGGGAAACATAGTCTCCAAGTCCAGTAAAGATTTATCCTCAACTTCATCTTCTTCATTTAGCAAGTGAACTGAAGGAGTAGATCTAATTGACGTGGCAGTGCCATCAGATAAAGGCCTTACACTTCTTGCCTTTGAACTTGAATGGTAGTTCAGCGATGTGCCACCTAAAAGATCACTTTCAAACACGTTGTCAACATCTTCGTTTGTGTCTTCATCAGGCCTCCCAAGTAACCACTTGTTACTTTCATCGATGTTATTCAATAGAATAGGATCAATCATGTCACATGAATTGTATCGTCGCTTTAACGCTTTATTGTATGTCATAAACACCAAATCATTTTAAGTGACCTTGTTCAAGCCTAATTTTTCTTGCTATGAAGCTGTAAAGTGCAGTCTATGAAGTGAACCATAGTCATTGTGGTGAAATTATAAAATTTTACTACTAGATAACTTGGACTTACATACTTAAAAACACTCTAGTTCCGCTCAAAGCCAGAAGCACTACAAGTGAGACTCAAAATCTTTATTGCAAACTTTTACATTGAGGCATTGATGACCCATATGAAGCCCACCGTTCCATTGATCAATACATGAAAATTATAAAACTAATAAGTGACTATTAATTAGTTTATGAATTATAATACCTAGTCCTTTTCTATCTCTCATCCTTTTTTGACATGGAAATCACAAATAGACCATTTGCTCTCTTATACTTACTCAACTGAGTGTCAATTGTATCTTGTACTTCCATATCTGGGTCCAACCTTTGAATGCAATCATACAAACCCATCATAACTGTTTCATCACTCTCAATGTCCGAGGTAGAGTAACAGTACTCCAGGTTGAAGAAATAACCGACTAGCTACATGGAAAGGGCGATGGAGTTGAACACTCCATTTACTATCAATAATCTCAAAAAAATTCTTTGTACTTTAACTCTTTCCCTTGACAAGCACTTGCAATAGTATCTTTTAACTTAATCCATACCCTTCTAAATGTACCCATTTGAGGTCTTTCCTCACCATCAACCAACCAAAGTACTGAATACAAGCACATGCTACCTTTAAAGTATATACGACATTATTCCAAAGGAAAGGCATCGATAATATTTTTGTCACTATTTTGCCTTGAAACTCTTTGACCATTTGTTCTTGGCCCACTCTTGTGATGTAAACATTTTTTTTACGTTATTTTTCTTTTTATGGATCCTTGACAAATTGATAATAGCAATTGCAAATCTTGTTTTATCAAGCCTAAGCAACTCTCTTTTTTGTAAATTTCCTTAACAAGTTTATAACACCTGAACGATTATATATGTAATCATTCAAAAGAATAGCCTTTGAAATGTTGACTTCACCATAGGTAACTTAAATATGTCCTCTAAGATCGAGTCTATGCAGTGGGCATCACATGGTGTCCTAAAACAAGTGTGGATAATCACACTCCAATAACTTGCCTATCCTACAAAATTGCAAATAAATTGAGAAATGAAATATCGAACTATCTATTAGCTAATAATATCGTATATTTATTAAATTTAAGTTACTTGAACCATACTATATGTTAAAATATACTAACCTGCCTTTACGTTGCTTGAGCACTATAAGTGACAACCTGAACCACATTCTTTGACCCGACCTTCTCAATAGTCGTCTTAATCAAGTCCTACATTAAGTCTCCAGCCTTTAAATGTTTCGAAAGCAATAACGGACTCAAGAAACAAGCTGCCTCTAGGAGTATAAGCTTTAAATTTAATTAAAGTCCTTTTTCTTTCTAGATTTTTCAACCCTCACACATAATCGAACAACCGATTTTCTCCCACTCTTCTTTATGATCCTTTACTCAACTTACGCGTATTATTGACCTCTTGCAGTAGGGTAACCCTCATCCCATGATAACTTGGTGGCTTTAACCTAGACCCTATTGTCCAATAGCCTCAATCATAACCGGAAAGCTGTCAAAGTTGTCAGCATTAAATATAATCCCCGTGTCATCATAAAATCTTGCTACTGCACTGCAAGCCCGATTTCTCATCTCTTTTTTTTGCCTTCTTCATTTTCAAACACTATGGATTGCTTCATGCTTTTCTTTGTCACTACCTCTTTAGGTTCTGGCGTAAAGTACACGTCCATTGGGCCTTTAGACTTTGGATTCCTACGAGGAGGTTGACGGGAATTCCCGGTAATGAAATTCTCTTCTTTCCAGATATCTTTAACTACATCATCGTCCTCGTCATCCTCTTTATTATGAAAAACATGATCAAAATCTAAAACACACTTAGCTAGTTCGTTCTTTCTTTTATAGAATGTAGCAGTTCATTCATTTCATCTTTTGCATGTTATGGACACTCTCGGCGCATTGAAACATTCCTAGAACCTCCAGCAAAGTGTTGTTTATATCGTCAAAAATCGCCTTCGGAGTTTTTTGGCAAAAATTACAAGTGATTGCTTTTTTATTGCTCGGATTAGCCAAACATCCATATTTCCGAGTTGGGTCCTTTGTTCCGCACTCGGTGTTGACATGTATATTCATGTGGTTGAATTAAACGATAGCACTGAAATTAGCTTAAAACCTTAAAATAATACAAAAACTGTGTTTACCAATTTTCAGCCGCTAAGAACAGTTGCTACAAACATGATGCATGTTCAATGGCCGGGGCAACGGCAAGTAGTACGAATTAAGCGTGAAATTGTACCAAAGAAATTGTCATTGAGTTATGCTCAGAAAATGCAAGAAGCCACAAATAATTTTCAATTTGATAAGATGCAGGCCATGAAAATGCAGGAGACTAAAGTACTGGCCATGAAAATAATTTAGCTCCTTGTTTCAATTCAGCAGTTACAACCAGTTTCAATCACTGTAAACTCTTGAACCGAACCAATTAAAGTGCTCAAGTACATTATAACACAAGACTAGTCAAAGCATATTATTAGCTAATTCACAATATTGCAAGAAGATGTTTTAGAGCCTTTTTCAGGTACTGATCAGGCCTTTGTTGCTTTGTGGTTGTATGTTCAAAAGTGAAGAACTTTCACATGCTGAATGAAATCTGAGTGAGGGTGGGGAGAGAGAGAGAGAGAGAGAGAGACTAACTGGCCTAAATTTCCTATTTAAAAAATAAGGGAGGAAAAGAAGTGAAATATGTTCAAAATGGCCTAAACTTGTGATTCTAAAAATCTTCAGTATGGCATATGCTTCATGTTTACTATCAGCGCTACCACTTCTGGAGTTGAGAGTCCAATTCTCGATGATGTCGTTCCTCTGTGGAAAGTGTCGTCTAGTCAGGAGTTGGGGATAAGCATTTTCAAACATAGATAATCAACTATCATCGATATGGTTCCTTGTGTATTAGCTTGGATTAGATTAGAGAGAGTGACTTATAAGCGAGTGAGGGGGGAGAGAGGGCGGGGCTGGGCTGGGTGGAGCAGCTGCGGCAACTGGAGCAGCACTGAAGGAGAGGAGCGAAGGCAGGGGCAAGTGGAGCAGCGTGCTGCCAGCGGCGACTGTAAAGATAAGAGTATACATTCCAGCTCGGTATAAAAAAAAGGAAAAGACCATACAAACTGATTGTCTGTAACATCCAGCAAAATAGATAAACTTCCATTACAAGACCTTCTAGAACCAGACAAAAACTAAAGTATTAGAGAAAATCCTATATAGCTCAAGGAGCTAAAATACCACAGAGGGAGCAGAACATTCATCAACCTACAGCATCCTATACAACTCTTAACCATTCCTGCCGAACATTATCATCAGTTGATCGAGATGCAAAAATAGCTAATGCAGATGATAGAGTCAAATATTGTCTCTTCCTCGGACAATATGTACAGAATGAAACCTTCTGCAACTATTAAGGACGCATGATAGAATACTAGAACTATGAACATCACTCTGAGACCATCGAGTCATCTGTATCAGGAAATCAGAGCGAGGCAATAAGAATATGACATGAAAGTAACCAAGAGAATTAAGCCAAGTAAGGGCTAAGGATAATGCTGATGACATTGCACTGCAGAGACTATTAGTGATAACCTCATAAATACAAGCACCAAAGGCTTTTCAGCAGGAGTTGAATAATGTCAAGCCTACACCAAATCCCATCAAACTTTTCCCAGATATCACAACAAATACGGCATAAAACACGGGGATAGAAGGCATAGGGCACCGGCATATATCAGAGAAGTAAGTAGGATAGAGAGGAGGGAAAAAGTGGGTAAAGTTAACATGGGCCACATGATCATCTTAACCGCTATGCTTCATCACTTTCTTGATTGTCTTCTTAAACAAGGCTGTATTACGTACAAGATTAAAAGGTTGCACACTTTAACTTTGAGTTATACCAAGAAGACACATGAATTCTAAAAGAAAAATCATTACGTTCCCCCAGTAGACCAAAGTACAACAGCAATCCAGATTACTCGTAACCAATCACCTACTTGATAATTAGAAAGCAAGGTCAGCCACTGACTAAACCACTCCAAATGTGAAGCATTTGTAGAAAGGATTGTCGCACGCTTCAAAAGTTGAATTCTCCATAGATCTTGACTACATGGACACTCTATGAAAAGATGTTGGTGGGTTTCAGGATCAAAGGAACATAGAGGGTAGCCTCTTTTTATCAATTCAGAACATAATGATAATCTACAATGCAGTAATTGCCAGAGAAAATTTTCAATTTTATCAAGTAGTGGCAAAGACCACAACATTTCCAAAGTTTAAGGGACACAACAAGTTCTCGCAGGTGAAGGTTACTAGCATTTTCCAGAAGAAAATGATAAGCACTATTTACAGAAAATTTCCCTGACTTAGTAGAAGGCCAATAAGTTTCATCCGTATAACCCTGAGGGAACAAGGAAATTCCAAAATAAATAAATAAATAAAATGGGGGCAATGCCAGTAGGAAACACCTGAAGCATAGAGTCAAATTCTAGGAATGGGCATTCGGTATAAACAGATCACTTACTTTCAATAGGCTATTACTATCACTACAAAATTGTATCAACTGAGAAGGTGGGAAGTTCGGCAACCACCAGTGCATCCAAACGGAAATAGAACGCCCGTCCCCGATATGCCATTAAATGCCCTATTTCAGAACACGGTGCCCAACCAAAATACTGCGCCAAACCTACGAGCTAAGTTTCGGTCGTCCAACAGAGAGAAAATCTTATCTCTTAAAATATCATCCCTTAAACACTTGCAAAACCAAACTATCACGCATAGACCACATTTTCCAAACTTTCTTAGCTAACAGAGCTTCATTAAAAGGGCAAAAGCTATGAAAACCCAATCCACCAAAACATTTAAGTAGACATAATGTAGGCCGAGCAATCCAATGGATAGATTTACGAGATGCCTCACCAGACCACCAAAACCGGGCAAGAATTTGATCTAATTGTTTAAAAACCCAAGCTGAGAATTTATATATAGTCGTGTAATGGATAAAGAGGGATAAAAGAACTGAATGAATGAAAATGGCTTTCCCAGCCTTGTTCGAAAGGAGGCTGGTCCAATGAGCACATCTTTCTTGAACACGATCAATGATACTAGTGAAAATATCGTTTCGATTAGAAACCATATTTGATTGAACTCCCAAATACTTCCCAAAGCCTGGCTGGATGTTAAAATTTATTGCTTGCTCAATATGTGCATGAATGTCAACAAAAGCATTAAGAGTGATCGATAGACTAGATTTTGACCAGTTGATTTGTTGACGTGAAATGTCACAGTAATAATCCAGAATACCATGCAATTCTGTGATCTGCTGATGAACATCTTTCCTAAAATTTAGAAATAAGTAATGTTATTTGCTTACATTAGATAAGAGATGGAAGGTGAGCCCAGACCCCCTTTAATATCAGAGACATGACCCTGAAATTCTGAATTAACCAGAGTAGCCGAAGGGACCTCGGAACACAGAATGAAAAGAAAAGGAGAAAGAGATCGCCTTGTCTGATTCCACAAGAGAGTTCAAAGAAAGGAATTGTAGCACCATTTACCAAAATAGAGTAGGATACTGTAATAATACATTGCATTAGAAGGCATATCCACGCTTCTGGAAAACCAATCCTATTCGGGACGTCCTGGACAAAAGACCACCTCAATTGATCAAAAGTCTTGCTGATATCAAGTTTGAGCGCCATCAAAATTATTCGATGTTTAAAACGATGTCGCACATAATCAGTGAGTTCTTGGGCCTTGATAACATTATCAGAAAGACATTGAGAAGCAATAAAGGCATTTTGAAAAGAAGAGATTATTTCAAACATAAGGGCCTTTAGCCTATTCACCATAACTTTAGAAATGCTTTTGTAAATCACATTACATAAACTAATGGGCCTAAAATCCATCAGTCTTTGGCAAGGAAAGTTTGGACACTAAGGAGAGTTATGTCCAATTAACCTCACGTAGCAACCTTCCAAAATTAAGAAAGGAAAGAGCTCCTTTAATGATAGAAGCCCCATGATTGGCCAAAACTTTTTAGGGCTAATTACACCTATGTCCCTGAGGTTAGGGGGTAATTACAGTCAAGAACACAAAGTTTTAAAATGTTCCGTGACCAAAAGTGTTTCAAATGTATCACTCGTGTCCATCCGTCAGGTTCCATCCAAAAAGTGTATTTTTTTAATGATGTCATCAATACGTATTTTTAAAATGACGATACTGCCCCTTGTACTGTATATACTGAATATTTTAAAATGTTCAAGTTAAGGTTCCATTAAGTTTCAAATTAAGGTTTCATTTGTTCAAATTAAGGTTTTAAAATTTCCAAATAAGAGTTTCAAAACCCAATTTGACAAATTAGAGGTTTCAAAGCCCTAAATTTTCAAATTAGGATTTTGTTTGTTCAAATTAGGGTTTCATTTTTTAAATTAGGATTTTAGGAAAACATTGATTAATCCAATTTTAGGATTAGGGTATTAAACAGTCTCTCTTCCCCACTCCCATTCCGGCGCCGGCACCTCCCTCCCCACCCCATCGACGGCCCCTTTAACAACTCACGGTAGCGCCGTTTTCCCCGTCGCCGCCTCAATAACTCATGACAGCCCCCCTCACCCGTGCCGCAGCAACAACCCAGACTCACCCTCAAATTCACAACCCACGTCGGCGCCGCAGCCGGCGTCTTCCACTACAAGAAAAGACGTCTTTTGCGACTGATTTTTAGCGACGGAATATATTCCGTCGCTAAAATGAGTTTTATCGACGGAAATCTCCGTCAGTAAAACTCCGTCGTGAAATAATATTTAAGCGACGGATTATTCCGTCGCTAAAAACTCCGTCGGCAAAAATAGACCTTCACCGACGGACTTTTAGCGACGGAATAACTCCGTCGCTAAAAATCTATTTAACTCTCAAATCTGGTTTTCTCTCTCACTGCTTCTATTCTCGAAAATCCCAAAACCATTTCCGGCGACTGTGCCTCCGTCGTTCTCACATCCTGCCCCACCTTCGGCGCCACCGAAAGCCTCGACACCGGCGGCAACCTCCCTCGACACAGGCGGTGACCTCCCTGGACAACGACGGTGACTTCCCTCGACGCCGGCGGTGACCTCCCTCGACACCGGCGACTCCCATCAGGTAATTGTTTTTTTTTTTATAGTGTTTAATATCACTACCCATTGGTTCTTGCGAATGACCCTACAATTGTACCCTTTTTGCACTGTTATTTTTTCATTTGCTCTTCTTGTGCGTTTAATAAAACAGCAGAGAACCTTTCTTCATCTCAACGATGACAACGTTTTTAGTTTTGGGTTTTGTTTTCTACGAGCTCGCCAGTTTTGCTTTAGATTATCAGCATTCCTCCTCGCTTTGAAAGATTGAATCTGCAATTAGAATCATGCCATCAGAGTTACCAAAAAGCCTGGTACCACTACAGAACACCATACCCATCTCCTCCCATTAGGAGATCCTCATGCCCTTAGCACGAATGTAGATGAATACCAATTTAAAGTTTTCAACTCAAAATTGAACTTCTTTTTCAGAATGGAAACAAATATTGTTGTCAAGAATGCATCTAGAATACAACAACGTACCAAGCTTCTTCTTCTTCTCTGGATTAATCACCGAAGAAGAACTCTTGACCTGAATGATTCATCTCATGCAAGGTCACGTGTCGAGTTTCTTACGGAACTGGTTATTTGTCGGATGAACCAATCGTAGGGTCACGAGGTGTTTCACCTCCCTCACCTTCATAGTCTTTTCATTGAAAATGAAGGTGAGGGAGCTTCCAAGCGAATATAGTCACAGATAACTCCTTGGAAAGGACTGGTATTCTGTGCTTGTGTCAAAAATATGGTATTTTCCCCTTGCACAAACTGAGCAGCCGGCATCTCAGTTTGTGCAAGGCTGGTTCTTGCTGAGGACCTCTTACCTAAGTTGTTTGACTTAAGTACCTGCAAAGGCTGGTTCTTGCTGATAATAATCTCACGGGCACAATTCTAGAAGCGTTGATGACCTCCCAGCACTTACTGAAGTAGATGTGTCAAACAACTTAGGTAAGAGGTCTAAAAATAAGATAGCAGTGATCGTGTTGTCTGTGATTGGGGGTGTCTTTCTTATTTTCTTGATTGGTGTGACGGCTTTCTGTCTCTACACATAAGCAAAAGTGGTTTACCCGAGTACAAAGCCCGGCTCCCATGGTGGTTCACCCTTGTCATTGAGGAGGTGATAATGAGAGTGTCAAGCTCACAGTTGCAAGATCACGTGTTAGTGTTGGTGCGGTCGGCGAACCCTAAATTGAACCCCTAATTGAATGCCCTGATCCAACCGAACCCTAAATTGAAATAATTGAACCCCCCCTAATTGTACCCTAAATTGAATGCCCCAAATCAACCGAACCCTAAATTGAATCAATAGAACCCCTAATTGAACCCTAAATTGAAGTAATTGAACCCTAATTAAACCCCAAAATTGAATGCCCTAATCGAATCGAACCCTAAATTAACCCCTAATTGAACCCTAAATTGAATGCCCTAATCCAACTGAAACCTAAATTGAACCCTAAATTGAATGCCCCAAATCAACCGAACCCTAAATTGATTCAATAGAACCCCCTAATTGAACCCTAAATTGATGTAATTGAACCCTAATTAAACCCTAAACTGAATGCCCGTGATCGAACCGAACCCTAAATTAAACTAATTGAACCCTAAATTGAATGCCCTAATATAATCGAACCCTAAATTGAAATAATTCAAGCGCATCAGATATGTGCATTTTGAACAAATTTTTTCCTATTTGAACATTGATAATTTGTTTGATAATTTTAGGTTGTTAATTGTGTATTAATTGTGATTATTGATCTGTGATTTTAGGTTATTAATTGATGATTTTAGGTTATTAGTTCTGCATTTGAAGTAATTGTAATTATTAATTGATGATTTTAGGTTGTTAATTGATGATTTTAGATTATTAATTGTGCATTGAGCATTTGAGATATTGAGATTATTGACGGAGGATGGGACCCAATTGGATTGAATGTGTGATTTTTGTTAATTTTTATTGCATTGGGCGGCATTTGAGAATTGAGAATTGAGATTGTTGACGGAGGATGGGACCCAATTGGATTGAGATACCTGTTAGTTAGCGCAGACACGGACACCACGTCTGATCGACAGTGTCCGACATTTAAAAAATAAATATTTTAATAAATCAATTAACCCTAATTAATTAGCTCTAACAAGCCTAATTAGTTTTAATTAACCCTAAGAACCTAATGAAAATCAAAGTAGCTGTAATTATCCCAAATTAGCCAAAATGAACCCAATTACGCGCATATTGATTATAGTTAGCCTAATTAGTCGTAATTTGCACTAACATAACCCAATTAAGCTTAATTAGCGCTAATTAGGACTAATCAACACTACTCGGCACAATTAAACCCTAATTAGGACTAAATAACCGTAATTAGTCCTAATCAACCCTAATTAGCTATAATTATCCGAAACTAGCCCTCATTAACATTAATTAGCCCTAACATAACCCAATCGAGCCTAAGTAGCCCTAATTAGGATTAATCAGCACTACTCGGCACAATTAAACCTTAATTAGGACTAAATAATCCTAATTAGTCATAATCAACCCTAATTAACTATAATTAGGCCAAACTAGCCCTCATTAACATGAATTAGCCATAACATAACCCAATTAAGCCTAATTAGGACTAATCAGCACTACTCGGCATAATTAAACCCTAATTAGTACTAAATAACCCTAATTAGTCCTAATCAACCCTAATTAGCTATAATGAGGCCAAACTAGCCCTCATTAACATTAATTAGCCCTAACATAACCCAATTAAGCCTAATTCCGACTAATCAGCACTACTCGGCACAATTAAACCCTAATTAGGACTGAATAACCCTAATTAGTCCTAATCAACCCTAATTAGCTATAATTAATACTCGTAATTAACCCTAATAACACAGTTAGCCCTAATTAGCCCTTGTCCTTCCCATAATTACTCCATATTGCCTAGAGAAGGTTCAATTACTCGTTGTTTACAAACCCTGCCTTCTTTATATTAGTTGTTGTTTTGAGAAGTCCATTGGCAACGAGATGGTTCAACTCGTTGCCAACGAATTCTATTTAATGTGGAATTGGTAACATATGTAACGATCTTTCTACAGTTTTATATTTTGGAAAGATTCTTGCATATGTTATCAATTTCTGAACGCATGCATGCATAGAAACCCTTAGTTCCCATTCAAAGGTACTCATTACAAAGTAATGCTTTGTAATGAGCCTTTGGATGTCCAGTTTGGACAATTTGGAAAAGCTAATTGTTTATAAAACAGTGTTTTGACTCATGCTTTGTGTTCTATGTCGTGGATATTTGGTACACGTTCTCGTGTGTTTCTCCGGGTGCATACAGATCTGGTTTTCTAACATCCGTCAAACCTTCTTGAGCAAGGTTAGATGAATGTTAGAACACCTAATCGATGTCGTGTACTTGGAGAAATGCAGGGAGGTGCTGTCGAATTTTTCACAGACATGGGACTAAGCATGAGTTAAAAACTGTTTTATAAACATGTGCTTTTCTGAATGGGATAGGACCACTACATGTTGAAGAGTGGAGGGGAAATATGTAGACATGTTGTAACACTCATGCATTCATATTTACATCGGCAATGCCTAATCACTGGTCATAATTGAAGGTGGTATACAGTACGATAATTCAGTCGTCATGTCAGTCTATCGAAGTTGGATGAAAAGGAAGAATGCTGAAGATTTTGAGTGTCGCGTTGACGAATTTCTCGACTTCGCTTATGCGCATCCTGCACATGTTGACCTTGATAAGATAAGGTGTCTGTGCGGTAGATGTCAGTTGTTGCACTGGAGAAAAAGAATTGAAGTAAAATGGCATCTTCTTCGGTACGGTTTTATGGGTGGATACACAAGGTGGACGCAGCACGGGGAAACGATAGTATTGTCGTCCAACCCGACTAGTCAAACTGAAGTTAGGGAGGAGGCACGATATGATTATGGATGCTGGGCATGCTAATATTGACTGGGGTGACGACAGTCCACAACCGCCTGCTTGAAATTACTAGCCGAAGGCCCTAACAAACAAACATCCTGTTACGGAGGCTATATCATCAACGGGTTTAGGTTTAACGTAAAAGATGATGACCGAACAAAAGAAACCCAAAACAGTGGAGTCTTGGTCAACGGATACTGTTATGCCGAGAATTGCATGGATTTTTACGGAGAGCTAGATGAGATTGTTGAGCTAACTTATCTAGGTTCCCAAAACCGCCTGGTAATGTTCAAGTGTACGTGGTTTGATGTCACATGCAGTAGAGGAATCCATGTTAGCTCTCAAGGGATTGTAGATGTCAATGTCAAGTCAAGACTTGCATCAGACGAGCCCTTTGTGTTTGCTAGTCAAGCTGTACAAGTCTTTTACGCGGAGGACGTCGCCAATCCCAAATCTCATTGGTATACAACTATCAAGTCCAAGAAATTGCCCGTGACATATGACAGTGAGCTAGACTCCTTTCAAGCCGACCAACCACGTGTCTTGTTCCCTGTTGAGGTCAACAACGAGGAGGACGATCTTCCTCTTCCAACAACACTTCTTGTAGGAGAAGAAGTCGTAGATGATGACGCGAAAGACGTGGAAAGTGTTGGAGATGATGTGACCAAGTCTACTGATGAAGAGGATGAATTAGAAGATGAAGAGGACGACGAGTCCCACGAAGAAGAGGACGGCGGGGAAAGTGATGAAGATGATTCGCAAACTGAAAATGATTGACTTGTAATGTTGTAACATCACGGGAAAAATGTAGTAGAACTTTTAGAACTTGGTGTTTAATGATGTGTTTTTGCACATCCGTTCATATGTATATATATAGAGCTATTGCGCCGATGATGATTTTTGCCAAATTATTGTTTTTAACGTGTTAATGTCTTTGTAATTTATCTATATGAAGTCAGATATGGATAGGATACGGGCTATTCGTGGCCGGGCTGGACGCCGAGCTGCTTCCTCCCCGGTGGGTCCCACCTCGTCATTGCCTACTGATGACGAGGCACAGAGTGATCTCGGACAGCAGATGGGGCCCCAGCCCCAGCCGTCGCCGTCACCCCAGCCCCAGCCGTCGCCCCAGCCCGACGCAGATTCATCCCACACGCGCGTGCATTCTCCATCTTCCGTGGGTTCTACCTCAGGTATAGTTGATAACGGTGTTTCGTACATTTTCGCTAGCCTTATATTTGAACTGTATTAATGTCTGTGTTTTGTAGGATCTCGACGAGGCCGTGGTCCGACACGCGGGGTACGCATCGACCCCCAGCGTAAACAGAGAGTTACGCTCACGCAGGAGGGCCTGTAAGTACTAAAAATATCACCTCATGCCTTATATTTAAAATTTTGGGCTGTTAATTTATATTTGAACTGTATTAATTTATTTATTTACTTCTTTGGCAGGATCCTGGAGGCTCAGGCGAGGACGAAGATCGGCGTTCTTGTGAAGGGCCGATTCTTCGAGCCACGCCTGTACTGGAAGGACTGGGATGCCGCTGCGAGGGAGGCCTTATGGGAGGAGTGGCTGGTACGGTGAAGTATTTTTTTCAGCGTTAGTAAATGTTTAATTACAGTTTGTTTTATGTTGTTAATTTGTGTTATTGAATGCCTTACAGGAGGGGTTCACGTTTGACACGCCTCAGCAGCAGGTACTGGGGCAGCAGGCTTTCTTTGCCTACATCGGCAAGAATTACCGCCGATGGCTCCACGATGCACGGGACCGGGCGAAGAAGGCGCTGCCCGCGGGTGCCCCGATGACGGACATGACGAGATATCCCCCACATTGGATATCTCACCGTGTATGGGGGGAGATGATAGATCGGTGGGCTGCAGATCCAGGTTGGGACGCCAAGAGTAAGAGCGGGGCTGAGAACAGACAGAACAGAGATCCGACGCACACGGGGGGGTCGGTGCCACACGACATCGTCCGACACATGAACGCGGTCGAGCACCCGGATCTGGAGGAGGATGAGGTCATAGCTCTGACCTATAATCAGACGCACGTGCGGAAGAAGGACAAGGACGAGACGCACCGGGCGGGCGACTATATTTCAGATATTGCCCGGCGGATCGATGTGAGTCAATTTATTTAAATTGTTAATGTTTTTTCTTTCTATCCTCAATGTCTGTTTCGTTAATTAATGCCCTAACATATCGTTAAACCACTATTTTTGCAGGCCTCGTATGAACAGCTAAGGGGGTCCGAGCAGCAGTCCGGACAGCCATCAGCGTCCACTAGTACAGCTGCGAGTACTGGGGGGTTGAAGCGATGGCTGGATACGCCGGAGGTCGTGAATCGGCCGAAAGGCCGCATACGCGGCCTGCCTAGCACGACTGCTCGTGCCGTGATAGGAGCGTCCTCACCCCCTGCTGCCCCTCCACAGACACCGGCTCCTCGTCCTCAGTTGGACGACGAGGAGATCCAGCGCATTGCTACAGTGGTGGTGAGGATGATCAGGAAGCAGGGCACTGCTGGACAGGCCGAGCCGGCCCCGGATCAGCAGGATCCAGATCCGGGACTCGGCAACCCCTGATGAGCCCCTTCCCGTGCCCGTTCCTAGCTTCCCCCCGCCCCCCCCCCCGCGCCCGGCTTGTACTCTTCTCCCCTCTCCTAACCGCCTGTATCCGGTTCCCAGCTTGTACATATATGAGTTTTTTTTATAATAAATATTTTTTATAATTGATTATATATATTTCTTTCTGTATTGATTATTGCGCGTTGTTGTTGAGAATTGAAAATTGTATTACAGGTCTGGGTAATTGAAAAATAAAAAAAAATTGACTTTTGGCGACGGATTAATTCCGTCGCTAAAAGTATTCCTACAATCAGTTATTTAGCGACGGAATATTCTGTCGCTAAATAAGTTTTTTAGCGACGGAATATTCCATAGCTAAAATATTTTATCCGTCGCTAATTTGACAAAAAAGAAAATAAAGTAAAATTCTAAAAATATAATTAGCGACGGAATATCCGTTGCTAATTAAAAATAAATCCGTCGAAAAAAATGACATATTTAGCGACGGATTTAAAACATTCCGTCACTAAACTATTAGTGACGGGCTTTTATACGAGGGATTTTTAGCGACGGTGAATCCGTCACTAATTCTTTTAGCGACGGATTTTCTCATGGATAAAGGCATGTTCTCTTGTAGTGTTCTTCCTCAGCCACCCTCAAATCTACAACACATATTCTCCAAATGATTCTAATATAAACAATGATAATTAAATCTCGGTTACAATCGGTGTCTTCTACCCAATGGGTGGGGAATTCTGGATTGGATTTGCAAATGAAGACTCAGTGGGTACTTATTGATGTCCCTGAAGTGAGGTCTTATGTCCTTATTCTGCCGATAACCGAAGGTAAGTTTAGGTCTGCGCTTCATCGAGTGGAGGAGGACGGCGACGGTGGACGGTGTCCTCGATGCAGTTGAGGGTGACGACAGAGGGGAGAGGGGGCTCCCGATGATGCGGCTTGCTCAGTGGGGAGATCTGTTGCGGCGGCGACGAGGTGGGGCTTGGGTTACCGGCGACATGGGTCGAGGGAGGGGGCTGGGCTGCTGGCGGCGTAGGGCGAGTGAGGGGGCATGGGTTGCCGGCGGCTTGGGGTGAGGGAGTGGGCGGCAGATCTGGAGAAAAAGTTTGGAAAGATAAACTTAATTTGAAAATTAGGGTTTTGATAGGGATGGATGGTATTTTATTTTAAAGTCAGGGGTAATCAAGTCTTTTTGTCAAAACCGTTAAGTATTTTTGTATTCCGTTTGTCAATGGACATAAGTGTTACATTTTGAAACTTTGTGTCCTCGCGTGTAATTACCCCCAAACCTCAGGGACATGAGTGTAATTAGCCCAACTTTTTAACAAACAAGGCTAGCACGCCATCTCGCCTGGGAGCCTTATAAAGCCCCTATCTGAAAGGCAGCCACCTTGATCTCTTCAGTTATAAAGGCTTGATTAAGATACTGAATATGAATAGGCAGAAAAAGCCTAATAGGGAAGGGCTTGAAAGGCGAGCTAAACCTAAGGTTTTAAACAAAAGGGGATGGGTTAAAAAGATGACTAATTAAGATACAGGAGTAAAACGAATTCAACCTTCATCAGAAGTCAACAAACCCTGAGCATCTTTGATAGACAAAATTTGACTGTTCTATGACGGATAGTAGTAGAAGCGTGAAAAAACTTTTTATTACGGTCACCTAATTCAAGCCATCGGATTTTCGATCGTCGGGCCCAAAAGATTTATTCACAAGTGAGAAGAAAGTCAATTCGTCGATGAAGACCGAAGTCTAGTAGACTGGTCAAGTGTAACAACCCGGTCCATGGCCCCACCATAGAGCATTGCTTCCCACAAATGAGCTAACCAAGTAGGTACTTATGAGTGGGCAGGGTCTTATAATGCTAATCAAAAATCATCACACATCACATGTGGGATATCACAATCTTCCCGCCTTATACCTTAGTGTCCTTGCTAAGGCTCAATCACACGTAGCCCAGAATCTTCCTCTCTAGCTAATGTAGGATACACGCGGCTCACCCTTCGTTGCCCCAACCATCCTCTTGATGTGAGATATAATTGAGCTTGCCTTCGTTTCTCCCAACCATCAGTAACCCGACTAGATAGCCCAGCGTGAGCTGTCGAGAGTCGACTCTGATACCAGTTCTGTCACAATCCAAACCCACGGGTGAGCTCATGAGTTAGGCCTCTGATCAGCCGCAGGCCTACTAAGCCTCTACCAGGGCTCTGCCAAGCTTACTACAACTTGAACTCAGAATGCATTCCAACTTGCTAAATTCTAAAACAATTCATTGGTTATTATAAGCCTCACAGGGAATTCCTCACAATCAATTTAAAACTCTCATTTACAAGTCATTGACAACTATGAAAAAATTTCAGGGGACCTAAGCTCCCTATAATAGTTCATCCAGAATAACATCCATCAAACTAAAAATTATTGATGTTAATAGAAACTTCATTATTCTAATGGTTCTCTTTGGGCGCCCCTTCCTCTTGTTGCTCATAAGGATCTGCCTCTCCTAGATCATCACCTGAAAAATAAGGAATGAGCAAATGCCTAATAACTACACAAACCATGTTTTTAAAACAGATTTGAGGATTTCAAAACATGCCATGGGTTTCTTTATCAACTCAGAAATCATTGCTACCATCACCAAAATATTCTTCACTACATATATACATACACACACACACACTTACACAAAAAGGTTCTCAAATCGGGGTATAACATCAAGAAAGCTCATTTGCATCTATCACAGGTAATCCATACTTAGGTGTGTTGCAGTGTAATATCCCGAACTTTGGGAGCTGATTAAAATAACCATCGGTGCTCCAAAAAACAAACAGACCATAAATTTAAGTAATGTTCGGGTATTAGTAGCGTGTAGGAGCTTAAAAATATTTTGGGGCAAAAATATAATTTTTAAAAATTGGGGGGCATTTTTGTAATTTGGAAAACTCTGGGGGCATAAAGGTAATTAATGTTCTCGGTGATGAAATGAGCGCCAGTATATGTTTTAGGGGAATTTAATTATTAGAATAATTTTGGAGCTTAAATGCAATTACACAAAATTTGGGGTTTATTTTGTAACTAAGTAAAGTTTTGGGGGTCTTTTTGTAATTTTATAAAAATAATTTAGAAAATCAGGTTTTTTTAGGATTTTCCACCACCTACTAGCTTGCATGACTAAGCTAGATAAACTATTTAATAATAGATTGGATAAGGGGAAAAAAAGAAAACAAACGGGAAATTTGGGTAAGAAGAAAAAGAAAAAAAAACAGCAAACAAAGGAAGAAAAGCAAACAAAAGAGAAAGAAGGAAGAACAAGAAACAGAGAGAGAAGCAGGGGCTTCGGCCGAGAAGAAATTAAGGGGAGAGAGAGATATTAAGGACGAAACCTCAAGGTAATCACTTCTCTGGTAGAGTTAGTATGAGGTTGTGTGTGTTTTCTGTGTACGCAGAGTGTGTGTTTAACACTGTGAGTGAGCATGTGGGTATACCGCGCGTAGGTGTGTGTTCTTCATACGCAGGAAGTGGACGGTGAACGATTTATGTGTGATATTATGTTTGGAGGGATTACTGTTATGTAAGAATTGAATTGGGTGAGATTATGAGTAGCTTGAATGTGCCCGAGGAGGGGTTATGTGTGAGCTTATGGGTGTGGTGACAGCGTGTGTTTGTGTGTGCGTGTGTTCTTGGATGCCTAAGGTAGGGATTAGGGGGAACACAAGCATATGTTTTAGCGTGTATAGGTGGGAATCAGTGTGTTTGTGGGCGTGGAAGGTGTGCGTGAGTGTGTTCTAGTGTTTCAATGAGGGTAGTGAGCATGTTGCAGGTTATGGGTAGGTGTTCTTGGTCGTATAGTGAGGCTTTGTATGAGATTTCAGTATTTGATTATGTTAGTTTATATGTTTTGATAAGGCAGTGAGTATTTTAGGGTTTAAATAGTGGGGTTAATGAATCCGTGTGAGAGTATGAATGGTGTGTGTAAAAATGTGTGCGGCAGTGAGGAAGATGAGAGACGTGTGTGCATACGGTGTGTGTGTGTGTGTGTGTGAATCTAAATAGTGATTGTAATTGTCACTGAAGATAGAATTAATTTAGGTAGTTTTTCATGAATACTTATAAATAGATAGGGCAGGAATTAGGCAAAGTTCAGAACTGTAACCCCAATATATTTATGAAACCTACACTCTGGAAATGTTTGACATTTTTCGGAGTCCTCGAAGAGCACTAAATTGGGGTACCGATTAAAGAACTTTATCGAATTATTTAGCATAGCAAACCAAGTTATTTTAACCTAAAAATTTTAAGAAGCCATATTTTACAGATATGATTCATTATCTAAAATTTTGGGCCATTCTGAGGTCGATAGGTATTTTTTGCGAAACTGGCCTTTTAGCGCTCGGTCCGGACACTAGTTCGGGATTTTCAGGAGAAAATTTTCTAAAATACTTTTAGGCCAGAAATAACATCAGGATGTTTAAAATAACGTTTTAAAATATTTTTGAGATTTTTCGGTGTCGGAAACCCCCAGGAGTGTTTTTGTAATTTACCACCTGAAGGGGTATTTTGGTAATTTTACCTATAAGAGGTATTTTGAAGTAAATTTACATACAGTAGGATTATTTTAGTGACTTTGCTATGGAAAAGTCATTTTGAGAATTAAAGTGTAACGGGGGTATTTTGGTAATTTGCCGCCCCGAAGGGGTATTTTGGTAATTTGACCTAAGAAAGGTATTTTTAATAGATTTACATATGGGAAGCTTATTTAAGTGATTCTACTTATGGGAAGACCATTTTGGTAATTTAAGTTTGAGAGGGGCATTTTGGTAATTTTACACCCTAGGGGCGTTTCGGTAATTTTACATATCCGGTGAAGGGAGGTTCATTTTGGCAGCATGTGTGAGTTCATATTAAATTATACTTTTGTTCTGTAGGCTGTATTCTAATGGTTCGATTATTCTGTTTAGGTTAAACTAAACACTTCCGGTTAAGATAATTTAGCTGCGAATCCAGGTAAGGGATTCTATCTGAACCTTGGGTAAGGACTTTTGTCCGAACCCTTAATTGATTACTTACACTCGTAAGTACTCCTTTGATATATTTATGGCTAATGCCGAACTCTGAGTTATGTATTGATATCAGCATATTCTTGCCCAGAAAACCCTAATGTTGAACCTGAATCGGTTATTTGGAAATCTTGTGATGCTCGCCTGTATTGCGGGTTGAGCAACTTTGATAAGTGTTTATATCCGTTCTTCCGAATTGTTGTACTTAAATTCGATAATGTTTCGCAATTATTTTTGCTATTTGTTTATGATTTTCTTCTGGAATTCTGAATGATGGCTTACATCAATATGTTATTGTTATCAGAACCCGAATTGATTTCGGGGATATGAACTTATGTTAAGGCTCATTTATATTGTTGTTTTTCTGTGCTGACCTGGGTACCTGTTTAGTGGGGAGGCGGTATAAGGCTGGTTGAATCCTGCATGAAACGCAGGCTAGTACCCAAGTGGACTAGTAATTATTTTAGTACATCATGCATGTGTACACTATATAAGCTTGCCATAATGGCATTGCAATCACCCAGGATCAACATTGATTTTTGATTTTATTAGCTAGAATAATTTGTGCTTGGGTTGAAAGCCCTTGACAAACATTCATCGTATTTAGTTAGAAGGATTTGTACTTGGGTTGAAATCCCCTGACAAGCCTTGATTGTATTATTTGAAATGATTTGTGCTTGGGTTGAATCCCTCAAAAAAAAATCTGCTGTCTTTTGGAAATGATGACTTGAAAATGATCTTTTATTGATCGTTTTGGATTTTGTTCTGATTGTTAATATTTATTTTGGCATCTATTTCTGATGAACTTTGATCATTTTGGGTAATCATTGAGTTTTGATCGTTCAAAGTGTTTTGAAAATCATCGTCGGTTGAATTTTTCGGAGTCGTATTATAATCTCTTTTGTAGTCCTTGTACGACCTTACTGGGCTCTCAAAAGCTCACCCTTCGTTTGGCTCCCTTCTGCAGGTGATGATCAAATGTAGCATGTTCGGGAATAGGTTAGAGTCTATGTGAGATCCTGATGAGCCCATCACTACTGTGTTGGGAGACCCCTGTGTGGGCCAGTTTTGTCAACTCGTTCTATAAGAACTTGAGTTTGTAAAGAACCTAGATCTTAATAGTTCAAGTTTGAGTAGTTTTATAATATTGAATGTGAAGAGTTTGAGTTGATATCGGATCGGATTAACTGTTTTGGAAGATACGTTAGTGAACAGGATTTGACAGGTTTGATGTGATCCGGTTGGTTAACGACCCGAGAGTTCGGGGCGGCGAAGCTCTGGATTTCCGGGGGTGTTACATGCAGCAGCGTACAAGTCCCCCTTACTAGGGCCTCAAATCCTTCCTACACCCGGGATAAATAATTATGTGGATGCAAGGGCAAACCACAAGCAATAGTATCATGCATCAACATACAAACCCCACTAACCAGGGCCCAAAATCCAACTTTTCCCTGTTGGATATGGGGCACAGCAACAAAGTCAAGTTTACTATCTCATTCAACATGTACTGAATTTAAATCAACTACTCACTTAACAGTCCATGTCATTTATAACTCAAATTCTCATCAAACTACTGAACATGAAAACATATGTAGTACAAGGACTTCAAAACTTCATTTGATTAAATCAGGTATACGTTTACTTATTTTGCAAATAGAGTATACAGAGAAACATGGCAGGAGTACTAACTTGGATAGCTAAGCGGTTCTGGTTCTTGCTCCCAAACCTGCCCTAGCTCATGTCTATCGAAACCTAAACAATAAACCTTAAGGATGCAATTTAATACTTCTGAATTATGCCTAGGTACTAAATTTCTCCCAAGTGAGTAAAATTACCAAAATACCCTGGACTTGTGTAAAATTACCAAATTACCCTCAATGCCTAATGTATCGTTACACACCCAAAAATAACCCAAAACATCTTTTTAAGCTACTAGGTGGATTTTTCAGACAAAAAGGGCCTTTTTGGGAATTTTTCGTTCAGAACCCTACACCACTCCTTAAATTGAGCACTAAGGTTCCTATTTTAAAAACATATCAAAAGCCGTAAAATTTTAGACACTCAAACGTCTCAATAAAATCATATCGCGGTACAAATTTTGGCTAAAATTAATTTTTTTTACTATGCCAAATAATTCAAAAGCCAATTTTTAAAATAAAATCATTTCAGGCCCTTTCTATGCCCAAACAAAATCCCAGAAAATTCTACATCGAATTTACACAAATAAGGCGAGCTTTAGTTTTGCATTTTGCCTAAATCAACCACCAAATAGCCCTAAAAATTCAAAACAGTGACTACTCACTAATATTGCACTATTCATCATCTTCTTCACCAAAATCTGCCGTAACCCTTGTCTTTATACTCTCTCTTCTTCCTTGTCAACACAGCCACTCTCATGCCACGGCTGGCCCCCATGGCAGTCCCTTCCCCCTCCCTTTTTTGACCTCCACACTCACTTAAACACCACAAAACATCCACACAACAACACACCATGGCTGCTCTTTCCCCTTTACACAGCAAAACCCACCATAAGATAACACACTTGCAACCCACCTCACAACAGGACCCTTTGTGCAGCAATTTCCCCTTCCCTTTATTCATCTACTCACACCAAACACTCACAAATGCACACACGAGGTCACGCCATCACTCTTTACACCTTGCCTTGTGACAACCCTTAACACATGCTGTGTAACGCCCCGGAAATCCGAAACTCCCTTGCTCCGGACCCCTGGGACGTTAACCTATAATATCACACAGATCAGAGCACCTGTCATAATTCCAGATCCTTTAAAACCGCATAATGCTAGGTTCTTCTAATAGCGTAAAGTTCCACAAAAGGAATTTAAAACTTAAGTTGTTATAAATTTGTACATAAGTTTTTAACAAGTACACTAACTGTATAGGCCCACGCAGGGGTTCTATTTGCACAGACTAGGGTAGTTGCCTTAAGGTCTTACCCGACGCTAGCTCTTCCCCACGCGAACTATAGCTGAGAGCTACCTGTAGAATGAAACAATTAAGGGTGAGCTTTTGAGAGCTCAGTAAGGTCGTTCAAAGAAATCCCGGATGGAGTTACAACGATTCAACGACAAACAATTTAGGGATTTCAAATAGTCACAATCAACTAACAAGAACAAGGAAGAGTTTCACTCAGTCCCTTTTGATAATGTGCTCGGACAAGTATTCTCAATCATTCTGGAAACAATCAATTCAATTACAATGCACATAAATTTCGAAGATACTGATCACGGGGGGTAGTAATGCCATACATGCAAGGCTTAGAATAATGTACACATGCATGATGTACCAGAATACTAGTCCATTTAGGTACTAGCCTGCATTCCATACAGGATTCAGACCAGCCTTATAATGTCTGCCTCAAAACAGAATAGATTCCCATGTCAATATACAGAAAGCAATTATCATAGAATCAATACCCAGATCAATGCTCAATTCACAAGAAAAGGTGAGCACCGATAGGAGTTCAATAATTGAATCAGGCTCAACATCAGGGTTTACTTGGCAATAACATATCGAAATCAATGTACATTTAGAGTTCAACAACGGCCATAAGCAAACAAAAGAATAATTGCAGAAGCAAATTGATGGCTCGAGGTTCGGATAGAAACCCTTACCTGGTTCACAGCTACGGTTTTTAACCTGAACGGAACAGTCCAAAGATTAGAAGACAACTTACATCACTGTATTATAACTCAATATTAACTCATGCACATTCCCAGAACGACCCCCTCACCAAATGTGTAAAATTACAAAAACCCCCATGGGGTAGAAAATTACCAAAACACCCCTCGCATCCCTAATCACCAAAATAGCGGTTCCGTGATTACACTTGCTAAAATAGCCCTAAAATATGTGAATTTACACAAAAACACTTTTTGCAGATAAAATTACCAAAATACCCCTTGCGGTGGCAAATTACCAAAAATACCCCTGGGGGTTTCCGGCATCGAAAAAGTCTCAAAATATCTTAAATACTAGTTTAAGCATCATGAAGTCATTTTTGGGCTAAAAAGTACGTTAGGAAATTTTTGTCTAAAAATCCCGAAAAGTGTCCAGACTGAGCGCTTAAAAGTCTGTTTGGCCAAAATACCTATCGGTCTTGAAATGGTACGAAATTTTAGATACTACATTATATTAATAAATTAAGGTTCTCCTAAAATTATCAGATTAAAATAAATTAATCTTCTATAAAAAATAATTTGCTAATTTTAGTTAACCGGTACCCTAATTTAGCGCCCTTCGCGGGTCACGAAAATTTCCGAAACATTTCAGGGCGTACGTCTCGTAAAAATATCTAGGATTGCAGTTTCCTACTTTGTCTAATTTGGATCTTAGATATTTATAAAAATTCATTGAAAACACTGCCTAATTAATTCTTATCTTTAGTGACAATAACAACTACTATTCACATCAACACCCACACTATTTCACCTAAACACACACACACACACACTTCATCTTCTTCACTCTTCCAATCGAAGCAGACTCACCTGCACACTCCCATACACACACTGTTATACATTTACACACCTACACACATTAATTTCACACCCTTACACACATTCTAATCTTTGGACACACCACCACTTCACATAATCACCATAAATCCCCATACCCGAACACCCGCAGCCAAGAACACGCACATGCGTACACTGAATGCACATACTAACCCCTTGGTGCCCACTGAAACTTCCACGACACTCACTGGACTCCCCATTACTCTTTTCACTTCAAACAAGTAATAACCTTTGCATTTTCTATCCCCCATACTGCCCAGCCGTGAACACACCTACAGGATCACACTCGCGGCACACCCTATCCCATGGCCGCAGCTACTACAACTGATTACACACACAGTTTGCTACAGCCACGATAGTCCCTTCCTTCCTCCACTAACTCAACCATGTAACCTACTATCCCACTTATACCACTCAGACCCACTACCATATTAGCATGCTCGCATATATATGGGAGCTGATCCATTGATAGCGCTAGCAAAATAGGAGAAGTTGCTAGCGCGATCTGGCCGTCCACGCGCGATCTGTGGACGGTCCAGATTTTGTTTTTGCATTTTTTTAAGTCCGTCCGCTACATAATGTAGCGGATAATTTTTTGACAAAAATACCCTCCAGTTACGTTCACTACATTATGTAGCGGACAGAGGCGGTACTTTTTTTTTGTCTCCTTTGTCAGATTAATTTTCTGACATGTCTGTTGTCCGCTACATTATGTAGCGGACAATTTTTTGACATAAATAGCCTCCAACTCCGTCCGCTACATAATGTAGCGGACAGGACAGAGGCACTCTTCTTTTTCTCTCCTGACATGTCTGACCTCATCTCCCCTCCTTTCTTCTTCTTTTTCTTCTCTCTCTCTCTCTCCATCCTCCTTGCAGCAACGACAACGGTCCACAACACGGCTGAGCTCGACTCCGGCGTCGCCGCAGCAAAGGCCTTCGCCTCTTTCCTAAGCTTCGACCACCACAGCCAACGTTCCCACGAAGACGCGCCCCCGCCACGCGCCTGCTTCATGTACAACTCCGCCCTAGTGACGAGGATGCCGCCATTGCCTAATTCTCTTCTCTTTCTCCTTTTTTTTGTTGAAAGGTTGAGTTATTGTGTTTGTATTGCTGCTCCGGCAGCTTCACAGTGACGGCGGTGGTTTTGTGGTGCCTGGGCCTGTGGAAAACTGTGTTGAGAACACTGGTGGTTGGGCCGATTGGCGCTGGTGGTGCGCCGATTGGAGCTGGTGGTGCGCCGATTGCCTGGTAATGACGGTGATGGGACGGCATGGCACGGGTTGGAGAGTCTCAGTGCCGTTAGAGAAGAGCTCGTCGGCCGGTGACGGTTTGAGTGCAAAATTGATGGCGACGGTTTGGACGATGGTGGTTGGGTGCGACGACAGTTTAGCTGTGGCGATTGGGAGCATGGGCGATTGGATCGTGGTGGTGGGTTGATGGCAGTTTAATGGTGGGTGGGCAATAGCAGTTTGATTGGTTGTGGTTTGGATTGTGGTGGTTGGTGGCGGCGGCGACGCGACGATCAGACAGTGGTGGTCGGTGACGGTGGTGTTGGGTATTGCATTGCACATTTTGCACTGGAGGGAAAAAGGCCAATTCTTGGAGCTGAGAAGGAAAGAGAGAAACCGAAGGAGACTGAGATGGAAAAGACAAGTGCAGTACAGTCGTCCGCTACATAATGTAACGGACATCAAACATGTCTGAAAATTATCTGACAAAGGAGAGAGAAAGAGTCAGAAAAAAAGTACCGCCTCTGTCCGCTACATAATGTAGCGAATGGAGGTGGAGGGTATTTTTGTCAAAAAATTATCCGCTACATTATGTAGCGGACGGACTTAAAAAAACGCAAAAAAAATATCTGGACCGTCCACAGATCGCGCGTGGACGGCCAGATCGCGCTAGCAACTTAACCCAGTTTGCTAGCGCTCTCAACGGATCAGCTCCCATATATATATATAGATATATAGATATATATATATATATATATATATATATATATCTACTCGGCCACCCCACATGCGGTATACCCACTGGAACTACATGCTATGCTTGCAATAAAATCAAACCCAAGAGTAAAAGGGTTACAATGAAGATCCTCGTCCTTGAGCCTTGTTCCTTTTTCTTCACGATCTCCGTTCCTTTTTTTCTCCTTCTCTGTTTCTTCTTCTTATTGGTTTCTTGCCCTGTTTCTCTCTTTGTTCTGCTTCTCTTTTGTTCTTTGTTTCCTTCTCCTTTCTTTCACCCAAGAATAGTTATCTTACTCTATATTTTTTTTGTTTAATTGGCTGAGTCACCACAAGCTTATAGGTGTCAACCTAATAATTAAACCTCTAAATCATATTTTATAGCATTGTATGATAGACCTCCATCTTTATCTATTTACAAAAGAACCCCCCCCAACTCCCTTTTCCTTTTTTTTCCCGACATCTCAACATATATTGCCGCTTTTAAAAAGTATATTAGTGTTATTATTTTCACGCACTTACAAGATTCGTGCTAGGAAAAGGAAATGCGGGTATCACATTCTTCCCCCTTATAAAAATTTTGTCCTCGAAATTTAGCATACCTGGGTTAACGAATAGATGAGGGTGAATACGCCACATAGCATCTTCCAGTTCCCAAGTAGCTTCTTCCACGGCGTGACTCCTCCATAATACTTTGACCAACGGTATCACCTTGGTCCGTAGAACTTGATCTCGTCTATCTAGTATCTCCATCGGTACCTCTTCATAACTCAGGTCAGTCTGAATCTCTTCAGGCCGGTGTGGTTAGACATGAGTCGGATCATAAACGTATTTCCTCAAAACCGACACATGAAATACGTTATGAACGTAAGATAACTCTGGCGGTAAAGCTAAACGATAAGCCACTGGCCCAATTCTTGCAAGGATTTCATAGGGACCGATATATCTCGGGCTAAGCTTGCTCTTTTTACCAAACCGCATTACTCCTTTCCAGGGAGAAATCTTCAAAAACACCCGGTCACAATTGCAAACTCCAAATCGCTTATACCCTTAGCGGCGTACATACGCTGCCTATTTTGTGCTGCCTTCATATGTGACCGGATTAAATCAACATTTTCACAAGTTACTTGAACTAGCTCAGGACCGAGGAGTTGACGCTCACCAACCTCGTCCCAACATAACGGAGTCCTGCATCTACAACCATATAAAGCCTCAAAAGGCGCCATCTATATACTGGCCTGATAACTATTATTATATGCAAACTCAACCAATGGTAAGTGGGTATCCCAGCTATCCTAGAAATCCATAACACAAGCTCTCAACATATCTTCCAATGTCTGAATAGTTCTTTTAGACTGACCATCAGTCTGGGGGTGGAAAGTAGTACTAAATCGCAGCTCTGTCCCCATAGCTTCTTGGAAACTTTTCCAGAATCTCGATGTGAAATGTGAATCTCTATCAGATATCACCGACACAGGTACTCCATGGAGTCTCACGATCGAGTCCATGTACAGCTGGGCTAACTATTGCATGGTAATATTGCCTCTAACGGGCAAGAAATGCATTGATTTGGTGAGTCGATCCACTATTACCCAAATCATATCATTACCCCGAGTAGTCTTTGGTAAACCGCTCACGAAATCTGTAGTCACATGTTCCCACTTCCACTCGGGAATCTCTATTGGTTGCACAATTCCTGCTGGCTTTTGGTGCTCAGTTGTTATCTGCTGACAAACCAAACACCGAGACAGAAATTTTGCTATGTCCCTCTTCTTTCCTGACCACCAGAATTGCTTCCGATGATCATGATACATTTTGGTAGCTCCCGAATGTACTGAAAAATGTGAACTATGAGCTTCAGATAATAACGATCGTCTTAGTTCCTCATCATTAGGAATATACAACCGCCGATCAAACCGCAACACCCCTTCAGAATCAACTACAAACTCAGTTTGTTTCTCACCTCCAATAATCTTAGCAACCTCGGGATCATTTCCTTGTGCTGTCTTAATTTTACTAATCAATGTGGGCTGGACTTGCATAGTGGCGAATACTGTACCATATCCCGGACATTTAATCTCTAACTTTAATTGTCTCATTTTTTCTAGCAATTGAGGCTGTCTGGTAATTAACGATGCTAGATTCCCCGTACTTTTCCGACTAAGGGCATCGGCCACCATATTGGCCTTACCGGGATGATAATGAATCGAACAATCATAATCCTTTAAAAGTTCCAGCCACCTACGCTGCCTCATATTAAGCTCCTTTTGTGTGAAAATATATTTAAGGCTCTTATGATCTATATAGATCTCACACGTTTCACCATACAAGTAATGTCTCCATAATTTCAAAGCAAAAATAACTGCTGCCAGTTCCAAGTCGAAAGTTGGATAATTCTGTTCATGAACATTTAACTGCCTTGACGCATAGGCAATGACTTTCCCGTGCTACATTAATACACAACCAAGTTCGTTCTTAGAAGCGTCACTATAGATTATAAACCCTTCTGATCCTGATGGCAACGCCAATACTGGTGCTGCTACCAACCTTTGTTTTAACTCCTGAAAACTGGATTCACATTCCTCAGTCCAGACAAATCATGTATTCTTGCGCGTTAACTGAGTTAACGGTCCCGTAATATTAGAAAAGCCTTCTACAAACCTTGTATAGTATCCGGCTAAACCTAGAAAGCTGCGTATTTCCTTTACAGAGCTAGGCGTCTGCCATTCAATTACCGCCTTAATCTTGGCTGGGTCCACCGAGATCCCATCCTTAGACACAATATGCCCTAAGAACCCGACTTGTTGTAACCAGAATTCACACTTCAAAAATTTGCATATAATTTATTATCCCTCAGTCGTTGCAGCACTAACTCCAAATGCTTTATATGCTCCGCCTCAGATTTTGAGTATATTAGGATATCATCAATAAAACACTATAACAAACTGATCTAAATAATCCTTAATTACCCTGTTCATCAGATCCATGAACACTGCTGGAGCGTTCGTCAAACCAAAAGGCATAACAAGAAATTCATAGTGTCCATAACAAGTCCTAAATGCCGTTTTTGGAACATCTTCCTCCCTCACCTTCAATTGATGATACCCAGACCTCAAAATCCACTGATGCATGGTTAATAGATAACCAATCCATACCTAGTATGACATCAAAATCCCAAATTGCTAATGGGATGAGGTCCACAGAAAGATTCCTATCCCCGACATGAACTGTACAGTCATAAAGGGCTGTAGTCGCAGTCAAAGACTCTCCCAACGGAGTGCCTATCTCAAGGTCTGTATACAAAGGACGGGTTTTCACTCCCAATCGCCTTGCAAAAGCATGGGAAACAAAAGAGTATGACGCTCCAGAATCAAACAATATACGGACATCTAAAGAGTTTACTGGAAATGTACCTGACACCACGTCATTTGATGTCGCAGCATCATTGGCAGACATGGAATAGAGATAGGCCGACATCCTAGGCTTCTGCCCCTACTGAGCCTGAGACTGTTGGGTCGAGCCCTGCTGACCCTGTCATCTTCCCTGTCGAGGGACAGTACTTGCTGCTGTACTCGCTGCTGGTGTAGGATGAAAAGCTGTCTGGCTCCCGCTAACCACCGGACAGTCCCAAATCCGATGCTCCATACTGCCACATCGGAAGCATTTACCAGTAACTCTGTAGCACGGTCCACCACTATGAACTCTGCCGCATGCGTTACAAGGGTCAAACTTTTGGCATCTATCCGCCTCTGTTGTCAACGTATTTTCTGTAAATCTAGCGAGGCGTGAAAACCTCATCTCATATTCATCGACCGACTCGTGATCCCCTTGCATCACGTTCGCAAATTCCCTTAACATTTGCTCACATAACTGGTGGAAGAGTACCGATTGAAAAACAACTCTTTAAATTATTTCCAAGTTATCTCGTCTAACTGTTGACGAGTATAACTCCCTTCCACCATCTTCCACCACTGAGTATCTCAAAGGATCCCACATACCTAGGGCTCAAATTTCCCTTCTTCCCAAATTGTAGTACTCCTTTCATCGGTGACACCCTTAAAAATATCTGGTCGCCCACTTAAGATTACAACTCCCTTCTATATATGTCCGCATAACTATTCTATCTGCTTTGAGCACCCTGTAACCTCTTTTTAATTACTTTGACCTTCTCCAACGTCAGTTGCATAACTCTGGTCCCAACAGTTTCCTTCCCCCTATTTCGTCCCAACATACTGGCGATTTGCACTTTTTACCTATAAGGCTTTGAAGGGAGCCATCCCAATGCTACTGTAGTAACTGCTGTTGTAAGAAAACTCTATCAGTGGTAGATGATCATCTCAACTGCCTTTAAAATTCAAAACACAAACCGTCAATAGATCTTTCAGTGTGTGGATAGTCCTTTCTCTCAGATCGTCTCTATGAGTGTGGAAAGTCGTGCTAAATTATAGACGAGTATCGAATGCATGTTGCAAACTTCCCTAGAATTTGGACGCAAAACGAAGGTCCATATCCAAAACAATTGAGACTGGAATGCCATGAAGGTGTACTATCTCCTCCATGTAGGTAGTAGCCAACTTATCCATCGAATAGGTCATCCAGACAGGTAAGAAGAGCACACACTTCGTCAATCAGTCCACTATCACCCAAATTGTGTCATGTCCAGAACGAGTCTTAGGTTATCCAAAAACAAAATCCACTGTTATGTGTTCTCACTTCCATTTCGTTATCGGTATGGGCTGTAATACCGCTTGGGTCTCTGATGCTCTGCTTTCACCTGCTGGCATACTAGGCATTTGGACACAAACTTTCCAATCTCCTCTTTCATATTACCCCCACAAAAAAGTCTCTAAAAGATCCTTATACATTTTTCTGTTCTCGGGTGGAATCGAGTAACCTGACCTATGAGTTCTTCCAAAATATCCTTTTTTAAGCTAGGGTCAACAGGTAGGTAGATTCTATTGCTAAAATGAAGTACCCCATCTTGCAACGTGTATTCAGGTTTACCTTCATTCTTTACCTCTCCTATTATATTAAGTAGGTGACCATCTGTCCCCTGAGCTGTGGGTCGCACCACAAGGTAGCTAAGTGAACTGTCGTTGTTCAAGCCTCGAACCTTGACATCCAAGTTTAGTTTCCTCATGTCCTGTAACAAATGTCTCTACCTTGTAATTAGGGTAGAAAATGACGAGGATGACTTTCTGCTAAGTTCATCAGCAACCACGTTTGCCTTCCCCGGGGTGGTACCGGATATTAAGGTCATAATCCTTCAGTAGTTCTAACACCGCCTCTATCTCAGGTTTAACTCTTTCTGAATGATTATGTACTTTAGGCTTTTGTGATTGGTGAATATCTCACAGGGTTCTCCATATAGATAGTGTTTTCAAATTCTCTAAGGCAAAAATTACTACTGTCAGCTTCAGGCCATAGGTTGGGTAATCTTCTCATAGGATTTTTAACTGTTTAGAGACGTATGTAATCACCTTTCTATTTTGCATAAGTACGCATCCTGGACCCTTGTGGGAGGCATCACTACAAAATCGTGAAACCACCGGACCCATTTGGAAGCGTAAGTATAGGAGCTGTGACAAGCCTCTTTTTCAATTCTTGGAAGCTATTCTCACAATCTTCGTTCCACTCAAACTTGACTCCCTTTTTGGGTTAGCTAGGCAAGTTAAAGGTGTTGCTATTTGTGAGAAGCCTTCCACAAGTCTTCTATAATATTTGGCTAAACCTAAGAAGCTTTGAACTTCCATCACTATAGTATATCTGTCCCAATCGACAACAGCCTCTATCATTTTGGGGTTGACCGATATCCCTTCTTCCGACACCATATGCCCTAAAAATACAACCCAATCCATCTAGAACTTGCACTTCTTAAGTCAGCATATAGCTTCTTTCTCTTAGAATCTTTAATAATTTCCTAAAGTGTTGTTCATATTCTTCCCTCATCTTAAAATATATTAGTATATCATCGATGAACACCACGAGAAACTTATCTAAGAAGGGTTTGAACACCCGATTCATTAAATCCAAAAACACTGTCAAAGCATTAGTCAACTCAAAAGGCATAACCAAAAATTCGTAGTGCGAAAGGCCATCTTTGGCACATCTTTTGCCTTGATCTTTAAATAGGTGATACCTCGAATGAAGGTCAAACTTTGAAACCACTTCGCCCCCTGTAACTGATCAAATAGGTCGTCTATGCGGGGCAAAAAGTAACGATTCCTTATCGTCACCTTATTTAATTCTCAATAGTCAATGCACAATCTCATCGTGCCATCCTTCTTCTTCACAAAGAAAACCGATGCACCATAGGGCAACGCACTAGGGCAAATAAACCCTTTGTCTTGAATTTCCATGGGTGCCATACTATATGGTGCCTTAGAGATGGGGGCAGTTCCAAGAATCAACTCAATATTAACTCGACTTCTCTATTGGCCGGCATCCCTAGCACATCTTCTGAAAATACCTAAGGAAACTCCCTTACCACTAAAATATCTTCTAACTTCAACCCCTTCTGTTGGGTGTCTATTACATAAGCCAAGTACCCACGAAAACCTTTTCTAAGGAGTCAGTTTGCCTGTAAGGCAGAAACCATAGGTAGAGGGAGTGTGATATTAGATCCCTGGAAAAATCAGCGGTCTTGACCTGGGATGTTAAAATTCACTTTTTTTATGGAAGCAATCTACGGAGGCATAAAATGCCACCAACCAATCCATCCCTAATATAACGTCAAACTTTAACATATCCAAACAAATTAGGTTAGCCAGTAATTCTCTACCCTTAATATTTGCTGGTAGTCTTTGAGCGCTTGGTTGGCAACAACCGAGTCCCTTATTGGAGTAAAAATGCATAGCGGAATATCTAAGGGCTCTAAATGCTTGCCTAAACATTTAATAAAAGCACACGATGTAAGAGAATGAGTAGCACTGGAATCAAACAATACTTTTACAAATGTAGAAGAAATAGGGAGTGTACCAATAACCACCGAGTTCGAAGCTTATGCATCCTGCTGAATCATAACAAAACTCTAGTCGTTCCCCTAGGCTTCGCTACGTCATTCCCCACTTGGTTTTGAGGTCCAGCCCTAGGACAATTCCTAGCTAGATGTCACTCCTGACCGTACTCAAATAATTTCCTTGTCCCCCACCGACATAACTGTCCCAAATGGAATTGTTGGCACATGTAACATATTTGTGCTCCGACTTGTCCTCCGCTCTTGGTTGTTATATTCCCTTGAACATTTGTTCTTAGGTCATTCCTTTCTTGGGTGGTGCTCGACTTCCTGACCCCTGTCTCTGTTCATTCCACCTTTGAGACTGTCCTCTTATGTTGACTTCTTAGGGTTTGGGACTCTTTGAGGGGTCACCCGACCGTGAAACTCATTATTTCTGACCCTTTTTTTCCTTTGATGGTCCCGCATCCTGTACAGGTCTTCACTGTCCATTTCAGTTAGTAGGGCTTTGTCTACCACATCTGTATAGGTCTCTAACCTCAACATAGGGATACGAGACCAGATACCGAGCCTCAGTCCATTTTTAAATTTCCTCGCTCGCTCAGCTTTGGTGTTCACCAAGTGAGTGGCATGTCGTGATAGCTGGGTGAAAACGGCCTCGTATTCCTTGACTGTGCGATTTCTCTAGGTCAGCGATATGAATTCCATTTCCATCTGCTCCTTAATAGTCTGGGGAAAGTACTTCTCAAGGAACAGCTTCTTGAAACCTTCCCAATCCATATTTGCCACTTCAACAGCCCTCACTCGTTTGGTTGCCTTCCACTATTGATTTGCTTCATCTCTCAGCATGAATGTTACAAAAGTTACTTTTTGCCTCTTGGTACACCCCAGATTCTCAAAGATGTCATTCAGGTCCGATAGTCAAGACTTAGCCTTAAAGGGATCAATGGTACCTGAAAAGGATAACGGTTCCATCCTTTTAAACTTCTCAACCGTCGAGCCTCCAGTTATGGTCACATGTCGTTCCACTACCCTAATAAGGGAAGATGAAACACATGATCATAATGTATTCTTTTCTGAAGCTTGTTATGGAATACCTTGAGTATTATGTGTCTTTTGCGCTTCTACATATCCTCAAGTAGTCATCGCTTTAAGGCCAAGTCAACTTTGACTCTAATAAGGGAAGATGAAACACTAGTGAAGATTTCAAGAGAAAGTCACTCTCACAATGCGTATGAGATTTTGACATTTGCCAAGACTTTAAGTGTTGAATCTTTTTATAAAAACAAGTGAATGGTTGTTGGAGAAACTTAACAAAATAAATTCCCTTTTGGTAATAAAAATTATTTTAAAAAGAATTTTTGAAAATCCTGTATATGTTATGGTCCCACCAAGAAAAGATTCCTTTTGCTACAATACTTTTACTTTTAAGAACACTTGCGTGACATTGGTTCTTTTAAAGGAAAATCATAGGAGCGCGTGTGTGTGCGTGTGTGTGTGTGAGAGAGAGAGAGAGAGAGGATGATTTGAATTAGTTGTGCTTGAGTGTTATTGTAACATCCTGAAAATCCATCGCTCCGAACTCCTAGAACGTTAACCTACCACATCACATCTGTAATATCCCACATCCGATGTGGAGTAGTATGAGATGACCCTTATAAGACCTTGCCAAAGAACTCATAAGTACCTACTTGGCTAGCCCTTTTGAGGGAGGCAATGCCCTGTGGTGGGGCCGTGGACCGGGTCGTTACAGATGGTGTCAAAGCCGACTCTCGAAAGCTCAGGCTGGGATATCCAGTCGATGGTTGGGGAAATGAAGGCAAGCCCGGGTATATCCCACATCAAGATGATGGTTGGGGCAACGAAGGGTGAGCCCGGTATATCCCACATTGGCTAGAGAGGAAGATTCTGGGCTATGTGTGATTGAGCCTTAGCGAGGACGCTAAGGTATAAGGAGGGGAGATTGTAATATCCCACATTGGATGTGGAGTAGTATGAGATGACCCTTATAAGACCTTGCCAAGGAACTCATAAGTACCTACTTGGCTAGCCCTTTTGAGGGAGGCAATGCCTAACACCCCGATATTTTTAACGAATTAATAAATAAAATTCTTATTTTTGCTTAGAAACGAATAAATTTTTAGTGTCGAAAGCAATTTTAGCGATGAAAAAAAAATATTAGTTAACATCAATATTTTAAGTAGCGACTTTTAGTGACAAACAGGAAAGTGGAGTCATGTAGCTAACCCATAAAAATTATTCTAGCACGTAAAATTTATCATAAATACTTATTTGGACTTTTCCGTAACAATAGAAAGTTACGAGTGAGTTTATAAATAACTATCAAATTTTGAGGGGGGTTTTGTTTATTTTTCAACCTAGTTTTGTATGTATGTATATATATATATATATATATATATATATATATATATATATACTATGGGTCAGCCAACCCTAATTTTCTCCATACCTTCTGGGAATGGCAGAGGCAGAGAGAGGGATTGAAGAAAAGGGTTTCCGGCGATCGAAGCCACCTTTCTGGTAAGTTTCTTTTAAGCCTTTCGCTCTATTTAAATTTTTTTGGGTTACGGTAGTAGGGAGATCACCATGAGGGGCATGGCTATGGGTGCGTTGAGAAGTCACAGCCATGGGGCCTGTGACTGGGTATTTGTGGGCTAATTAGTGTGGTGTATTTTCTGTAAGTGTTTTGTGGGTATGGTTCCGTGCCACCATGATTTCAGCGAGTGAGGGTATAGCCGTGAGAGTTAGTTGCCTTGGGGTGACGATGCCTAGGTGTGTATATGTACGTGTGCGAATGTGTGATGGAAAAGAGGAAGAGGTAATGGCCGTGACAGCCATGGCTGCCTAGTTAGGATGTGATTATTGGGTTGTTTGGGTGTAGCGTGGTGTGGGTTTTCTTGCTTGTAGTGTGGACGACTGCGTGAAGGGGGTTATTGTACGCATGTGTGAGTGAAGAGTTGGAGCTGTGTTGTGTGTTGGTGCATGTTTGGTGGGTGATGGTGAGTGTGTGTATATGTTGATGGGGGAAGGGAATGGGGCTGCAGAGGCAGCCGAGAATGTTTGTGTGTGTATGTAAATGTGTGTGTATGCGATGTAATTAAAGAAGTGCATGAAGCAGCTGGACGTGGGAATGGTGAGGAGATTTGGTGTTTGTTTGTGGTTGGATAGAGTGAGCTTTTCTTTGGAGGTAATGTGTAGGTGAAGTCTGTGTTCAGTGAGTGGTTTGTATATGTATAAATTCATGTGTGAATGTGTGTGTAGTATGCTGTGTGTATTTATATAAATTCATGGGAAGAAATGGGTATAAGAAGGAGAGAGGAAGAGGATAGCCTTGGAGGGACTCAAAGACAGCCGTGTGCTTGGGTATGAGGTTGAAGGTGGTGAGGGGCTGAAAAATTCAGCCGTGAGGTAGTGTGTAAGTGTGGGCGGCTGGGTGCGTGAGTTTGAGTGTGATGTGTGCTTGTGTGTGTGAGAGAGAGAAGGTTTGTGGGTGGTGAAAGGCTGAAGATTCATGCCGTGAGCTGTGTAAGGAAATGGAAGCTGAGTGTTAAGGGTATTTATACATGTGGGTGAGTTGCATAAGGAAATGGAAGCAGAGTGTTCAAGTGTGCGTGTGTTTGTAAGAGTGAAATAGGTGGGTGGGATTGCACTGTGGTGTGTGGGATTCATGTGTGATACTAAAGGATGAAGATGGTTAAATTTCAGCCGTGTTAGGTGGTTGTGTGCTCAGCTGTGTGTGTGTGTGTGTGTGTGTGTGTGTGTGTGTGTGTGTGTAAAGAAATAAAAGAAGAAGGAGGCCTCAACAGTTAGGCATGGGAGTGCAGGTTGTGTGTTAGTGGTGTTAAACAAAGAAGAAATAAGGCAGTGGGCTGAAATGGGTCTAATGGTGTGCTGTTTTGATGAGTTTTAAATGCATATACCTTGTATTTTGGAAGATGATCTGGGTGTAGCATGAACCAGGTGAGTGGAGTGGGTGAGAGTGTGACTGGAGTGCATATTGTATATATGTGTGCTTGAGTGAATCAATGAGTGTGAATAAGTGTGTAATGTGTGTAAATTAGTGAGGTCACAGTGTGTTTGTGAATGAAACGTGTGTACAGGTGAGTATCAGAAGTGGTAGAAGGCTGTACGTGGAGTGTGTGCTGCGTTGGGTACAGAAATTGAGAGAAGCGACGAAGGAGAAGTGAGTTTTGGATATAAAGTTAGCGAGTATTTTGGGTTAGCGTTAAATTTGGCACTTGCATATGTTAATGCACGCTTATCTTTAGCACATGAAAATTTACAATATAATACTTTAGACGATATTAGAATTCTTGGCAAAATTTTATAATTTTCTAAGATCGTATGAAGTTTTAGTATTTTCTGTAATTTCAGATTTGAAAATTTCTTTCGGAACCTTTAAACCTTGAAAATGTTCTGGGGAAAATTAGAGCAGTGTTTATATAGTATAATAAAGACTCAGTATAAATTTGATGATTTTTGGAGTTGATTTGTTGTCATTTTCAGTATCGCATTGAATTTAGCAAAACGAAAACTAAAGAAATAGTTTGAATGTCTTTTAAATTATGATTTCAATTTCTATAATTTTTATATATTTTTTAAAGATCTTATAAAAATTACGGGACTTGTTTTGCAGCTGGAAGTAATTTTGGCAATTTATGGATTTTTATTGATTTAAGGAAATTATTTTAAATTCAAAAATATTCAAAATTTCAGAAAATTCATATTTTTACTTTTAATAATGTTTTAAGCTAAAAAAGTGTTTTAGTGTAAATTATTATAAATTCTAGAGTGTCGTTACCCATTAAGAAGCGTACGAAGATTTCAGTTAGGTTAACCGTGTGAGGGAACCGTTTGAGTTACGCGGTTCCGGGATTAGAAGTGAGTGTCGTCTGGGTAGTTGATACTAGGTTTATAGTATATTAGTATAGATTATGTTCTAACATATGGATTGCCAATTTAGGTTCATTCAAAGATTTTTGGATCGAGGTCAGTTAGCATCGCTTAGCGTGGACTGAGGTAAGGAATTCTATCCGAACCCTATTTCGACATTCTGTTTTCAAATACTTATAGAACAGTTTTACAAACTAAATCGGTTCAATTTTATTCTGATATAAAAGATGTTTTAAACCTGTCCATGAAAGCCTAACTTGAACCTTAGCGATCGTTTGGAATTCGTAATTTGTTTATTCTCATCTGTTTTATCGATTCAATTATCATAAAATGTTTTAAATTCTATTTATTATTTCTCAATGTTGAAATGAGTTAGTAACTTGGGAGCCATAAGGATGGTCTATATTGTTGGCGTTATAAGGATGGTCTGTTGGATGGGTTTAACTAGTACCTAGATGGACTAGTCAGTGTACATATGCATATGTAAAGCGATCGAGCACTGCAGGGGTGGCTTTGCTTCTGTACTGCTTATGTTCAACGTTTCCTATTTATGTTTATTGCATTTTAAGTGTTTTAAAAATGGTTATCGATGTAAGGGAACTACTTAGACTTAGACTTGGTATTTCAATTATGACAGTTGATTAAGAGTATAGTTGCTCTGACACATTTATATTATTTGGTTGAATTGAGGAATTATTATCTTAGTGAACTGATCGACTGAGCGTTAACGTTCCGGAAAATTCCGAGATGTTACAACATCAAACCTGTCAAATTCTATTTACTAACACACATCTAATCCGACATCAACTCAAACTCCTCAAAATACAAGATTACAGAATGGCTTAAGCTTAAATTGTTAAAGCTGAGGTTCTTTACAACTTAAGCTCTTAGAGAACGAGTTGACGGTACCAATCCACTCAGGGTCCCACTACACAGTAATGATGGGCTCACCGGAATCTCTCACAAACTCTAAATCCATTCCCAAACATTCTACAGCTGATCATCTGCATAAGGGAATCAAACGAAGGGTGAGCTTTTGAGAGCTCAATAAGGTCGTACAAGGACAACCAAAAGAATTATTGAACGATTCAAACGAATCCATTAGATGATAATGTTTTAAAACATTTCAACAATCATGAACAGTCCAGATAAATTCCAAAACGATCATAATTAGTCATAAGTATATACCAACAATGACCAAAGGCAATCCTAAACAGACACCAAAACAAACATTGGCAATCATCCCAGTTTCGAAATAAACATCAACAACCATAACCAAATACCAATACGATCATTTGAAGATCATTTCAAATCCATCATTTTAAAATAGAATGATGATTTTTGCAAAGGGTTTCAAAACAAACACAGATACTTCAACGAAAATCAGGGAATGGTTTTAGACGATCACAAACAGTTTGATCATAATCTGGGGAGGATTTTCACTCGATCCTTTTCAATCAGATAACAAGATATTCATTCAAACATCATTCTCAAACAATCATTGTAAGATACAATATAACCAACTTGCTTCTAGATTGATCTTAGATAATAGTCTAAATCTCAATCAAAGCTCTTCAATGGTTGAAGATTTTTTCCTCTATATTGTTGGCACATTCTAACTCTGTTATTATGAACTTAAGAAGCAAATTTGATCTCACAGAGTGTTAGTGTAGCAAGTATATGTGGGAAATACAAAAGCCTGCTCAATCCTGCTCACCAAAAGACCCAATTCAATTTTTTTGAATTGGTCAAATGTTTTTGTTTATAATTTACTGGGATGATATGATAGAGACTCTTCATTCTTTGTAATCGACAGTTCTAATTGTTAGACTTCTTTATATCAATTTTCGTTCTTTATATAATTTTGTTAACTGTGCATTGAGCATTTGAGAATTGAAAATTATGATTATTGACTGTGCATTGAGCATTTGAGAATTGAGATTGTTGATGGAGGATGGTACCCAATTGGATTGAGATATTTGTGATTTAGTTCTAATTGTTAAACTTATTTATATCAAATTTCATTCTTTATATAATTTTGTTAACTGTGCATTGAGCATTTGAGAATTGAGATTGTTGACTGTGCATTAAGCATTTAAGAATTGAGATTGTTGATGGAGGATGGGATCCAATTGGATTGAGATATCTGTGATTTAGTTGAATGGTAGGTTGTTGAAATTAGGTTAACGCAATATTTTTAGCATCCCCTGGGGTGAAATTTTGGGTCTGCCGCTGGCTATAACTAGCCGTAATTAGTCCTCACCGCACCTCTCTGGGCAAGTCAAAAATAAGGTGTCTATGTCTGGCCTAAGAATATCCACGTCGAAACAATTCTTTGAGGCCATGACACTGGGTCAACCCCGAACCGAAGATCTCAAGGAAATGAAACAATGATCAATTATATTACCAAATTCTTGGATGAGATAGGAAGTGAAACCTATTATACGTATTCCTTGTAATAGATTGTCGTAATACAGAAATCTAGTAAGTAAAGAAAACTTGTAAGTTTATTACTAAATTTAGTAAAAGAATAGATGACTAAGACTTACATCATTAAGAGCCTCGGCAGTGGCATCAATGTCATCCTCTGAGAAAAATTGGAGCTGTTACAGCCCCTGTTGGAAAAGGCAAGCTAGAAGTTTGATTAAAAAAACCCAATTAACCATAATTAGCTCTGATTAGCCCTAATTAGTCCTAATCAACACTAAACAGCTCAAGTAAGCCCTAATCAGCCCTAATTACTCCTAATTAGCCCTAACATATCTTATTAAACCCTAATTAGATTAATTAAATCCTAAACCCTAACTAAACCCTGATTAACCCTAATGAACCCAATTAACCCTAATTGAGTATAGTTAGCCTAATCAGTCGTAATTAACCCTAATTAAGAACCACATTAATCCTAATTAGCCCTAATTAGGACTAATCAGCATAATTAAGCTCTAATTAGCCGTAATTAGTTGTATTCAACCCTAAGTAGCTATAATTAGCCCAAAACACTCCTAATTAATACTAATTAGCCCTAACATATCTTATTAACCCCTAATTAGATTAATTAAACCCTAAACTAAACCCTAATTAACACTAGTTAACTCTAATTAACCCTAACACATCTCAAAGTAACCCTAATTAAACCTAATTACATGCTAATGACTAGAAGTAGCCCTAATTACCCTATTTAAACCTACTAACCCTAATTACCCTACTTAACCCTAGTACATCCCTAATTTATCCTAATTAAACCCTGTATTAGGAATATTCGTTGTTATTTTGTGAAATCCATTGATAACGAGTTGGTTCAACTCGTGGCCAACGAATACTAATTAAAGTGGAATTGGTAACATATGCAACGATCTTTCTGAAATTTTGATATTTCGAAAAGATTCTTACATATGTTACCAATTTTTGAATGCATGTATGCATAAAAATCCTTAGTTCCCATTCAAAGGTACTCATTACAAAGTAATGTTTTGTAATGAGCCTTTGGATGTCCAGTTTGGACAATTTGAAAAATTGAAGTGTTTATAAAATAGTGTATCGACTCATGCTCTGTATTTTATGTCGTGGATACTTGGTACACGTTCTCCTGTGTTTCTCCGAGTGCATACAAATCTGGTATTCTAACATTCGTTAAACCTTGCAAGGCAAGATTAGATGAATGTTAGAACACTTAATCGATGTCGTGTACTTAGAGAAATACCGGGAGGTGCTGCCAAATTTTTCAAAGACATAGGACTAAGCATCAGTTGGTAACTGTTTTATAAACATGTGATTTTCTGAATGGGACAGGACTACTACCTATTAGACAACGTTGGGAATATATATAGACATGTTGGCACATGCATGCATTCATATTTATATCGACCCTGCCTAATTATTAGTGTTAATTTAAGGTGATATATAGTACGTAATCTCAGTTGTCATGTCGGTCAATCGAAGTTGGATGAAAAAGAAGAATGCTGATGATTTTGAGGATTGTATTGGCGAATTTCTCGACTTTGCTTACGCGCATCCTGCACATGTTGACTTTGGTAAGATAAGGTATACGTGCGATAAATGTGAGTTATTGCATTGGAGAAAAATAATTGAAGTAAAATAGCATCTTTATCGGTACGTTTTATGGGTAGATACGCAAGGTGGACGGAGTATAGGGAAACGATAGTATTGTCATCTAACCTGGCTAGTCAAGCTGAAGTTAGGGATGAGGCACAGTATGATTACCGAGATATAACTATGGATGTTGGGCATGCTAATGTTGACTGGGGTGATGACCGCGGCGATGACAATCTCCAACAGCTGAACAAGGGGGCTTATCAATTTTATGAGTTGTGAGAGACGAGAAAGAGCAGGTGTGGGATGGAGCTGGAAAACACACAGTTTTCGGCGGTTAGTAGGTTATTACAGTTAAAATCGAACCACGGGCTGAGTGAGAAAGGATTTAACGATTTTGTTACTTTAATCAAAGAAATTTTGCTTGAAAGTGAAAAGCTGCCCCTGTCGTACTATGACGCGAAGAAGATGATGACGAAATTTGGATTGAGCTATGAGCGGATAGATGCGTGCAATAACGATTGTGTATTGTTGAAAAAAGAATAAGGACTTGACACGGTGTCCAGTATGTGATCATTCGAGGTATAAACTGGACAAAGGGAAGAAGAAAAACATTGCATGGAAGGTATTGCAATATTTTTCGCTTACCCTAGGACTTCAGAGAATGTACTACTCCTCCAATACGGCTGAACATATGAGGGCTCACTGTGAGACTCGTAGCAACGATGCCGATATGCTGACACACCCAACTGATGAAGAAGTGTGTAAGGAGTTTGACCGCAGGCATCCAAGCTTTGCTCAGAAAATTTGGAATGTTAGACTTGGTTTGGCAACCGATGGGCTCAATCCTTTCGGACAGTCTAGCACGCCTTACTCCACATGGCCTGTCATTATTGTGCCGTGCAACCTTCCACCAGGCATATGCATGAAGAAGTCGTATATGTTTTTGTTGTTGCTTATTCTGGGGCCAAAGAGTCCCGATAAGGACATAGATGTGTATTTAAGGCCGTTGACTGGTGAGTTAAAACAACTATGGAATCATGGAGTCGAAACATGTGATGCATCCTTTAAACAAAATTTTTAGATGAGGGCTGTTGTGATGTGGACTATACACGATTTCCCCGCATTAGGAATGATGTGTGGCTGGAGCACACATGGAAGGTTAGCATGCCCTACTTGTATGGGCGTGAACCCCGGTCATAAGTTAAAGCAAGGCGGAAAGCCCTCGTGGTTCGGATGTCATCGAAAGTTTTTGCCACCAGACCATCAGTTCCGTAGACAGAAGGATAAATTTGATGGGACAATCGAGCTTGAGGTTCTCACACTGAACTACCCATCTGGTGAAGAAGTGCTCTCACAACTGGAAGCTCATGATACTAACATACCATACGGCAACGGTGTGCCGGATCAGAAGATTTCAAGATATAGGAAAAAGCACAACTGGAGGAAACAGCGTATTTTCTGAGAGTTAGCCTACTGGAGGACACTCATTATCCGAAACAACATGTGTCACAGCCCGAACCCACGAGTAAGCCCGTGTGCTAGGCAAGTGACCGGTCGCAGACCCATTCAAACAACTATTTAGGGTTCTGCCAGGCGTTACTTGCTATAACCAAAATAAGCTGCAGCGGAAATTAAAACTTTTATAAACTTTAATTGCATATTCATATTTTTTATTTGAATACAATACTTATGCTAAACTCTTCATAACTTCAATTTGTCAACAACTAAAAACTAAACCAATAATCTAAATATTTGGCGACTTATTCAATGCAGTCTCTGGAGCTCCACGCCAAATTTTCCCTCCCTATGCTCGTCACCATCACCTTACTTTCAAACCTGAAATGATAAGGGATGAGCTTTCACATGCTCAATAAGTAACCAATGATTCAACTAGGTGGAGCATAGCATGCCAAAAATAACTCACTTTAATTCATAGCAACGCTTTGAAATCAAAAATCATGGAATAATCATCTGGTAAACGAAATAGAGTACACGAAACAAAATTGAGGCATAAAATCATTAGTACAAAACCTTGTAACAAACAGTTTCATCTCAATACAAACCTCAACTCAAACGATATGCTGCGGTCAGCGTATGGTCCCACTAACTAGGACCCAGAGTCCCTCCTCCACCCGGGATAAACAATATTGTGGACGCAAGGGCGAACCACGATGTAACAGTACTGTGTATCAATGTATGGTCCCGTTGACCAGGACCCTGAATCCACTTTCCCCCGTGGATATGGGGCACATCAATCGAATAAATAAAAACCACCTTTTGGTTCATCGTAAACATAACCACACATCAAACTATCCACACACCCCTTTCAATAGCTTTCCAACTGCTAAATATCCACCGTAAAGTCAAATGTCAAAACATTTCAACTCTAAATTCCATTACAATATCAAAGCAACATGTCATTTACATGCTGGTCTGGTTTTAAAGAAAAATAGACCATTAAAACTTTTTGACAACTTAAGTCAGAGCAGCTAAAAGTAGTTAAAACGATCAAAGCTGATAAACAGTACTTTTTTAACTGTAGATAACATACACGTTATATATGAAAATACTAGCTGAATCAAAAGGTCACTTACATGACGCTATGCATTCGCCCACATCAAAATCTCCGGTGCAACGTTGTGCTGTTGCATTTGGTTTGAAGAACCGTCAACGCCATTCTTTTCTATCTTCATGTTCCCAGCTTTACTACAACCCAAAGAATCGTCAATCAGGGCACAACATTCCCGTTGAACCTGACTTCAAGCAGATTCAATGCCGCATTCAACTGCCCAACCTTTGCATGCCCGTCCAATATCTTGCCCAGTTTACGATGTCATTCTTGGCATTTAATCACCGTTGCCGAACATCCATTAATTCACCCGTTTTAATAACCCACCAAGTAACCTTGCTTTACATAGTACTCAGTAAATCTCTAGAACTCACGCTAACCATTCCCTTTTTATATATGCTCATAACTTATACGCTTCCCTGTCCAAAATGCACAGGCCTGCATAGGGTAAACCTACGCCATGTATACATATTGTACACAACACACCCATACTCATCATATCATCTAGCCGTAGAACTCAACTCTACTAATTGATTTTCACCCAAGTAACTCGTCACCTCCTAAAATCTTCCATGCACCTAATACTCACCCTTCACACTGCAAAACGCACAACCAAGATAGGCACGTAATTGAACACTACCACTCGACCACACTCTCAACACAGAGTACACGTACAAACATCTCACTACTACTCACATAAAAAGGCGCTACACACTATCATGTTGCCTACACAGCAACACACTCATGTTCCTCATGCAGCTATAGAGATCACACCACACCTACACAATATACACATCTGCCCCAAACACACGCAACATACACCCACCGGCGCGCACACATAATTATCCAGATACCACAACTGCACAGTCATACCCACTCCACCGACAGCTACACCATCCCAATACGAACGCCACACCCATCTATAATTGAGCCAACAAATTGCCTCAGCAATCAAAACAATCCTAAATTCTACCGACCGCCGGCATATACACCTCACAATTACTCCAACCCAGCCACTGTAAACACTACCACGATACTATTCCGGATACAGTAAGCAGTGCCATGACCATCACTATTTGCCAACAACACAACCACAAACAACATATTTTTTGTGGACCCATAATTGCGCTACGCTAACAGACATTATCTCTTGTGTTGCATATCAGTGCAAACCCGTACAACAACCATCACCAAACACCATGAAACCCACCAAGATTAGTGGTTCAAACCACCTCAAACTCCCATAAATCTCAAAGACTTGATAATTGTATAAGAAAAATAAGAGTTTATTATTATTATTACTTCTTTTTTTCTACTTTTCTTTTGTTCCTCTCATGAGCAGATTTCGTCAGTGAAGGGTGAAAATCGTCGATTGTCATATTGGCTCACCGTGAAACTGCGACGAAGACGCCGATCTGAGGTCATGACGACCATGGTGGTTGGTCGGTGGATGGGGGAAAGAGAGCCGACAATGGCTAATGGTCGTCCTTGGTGTTGATTAGAATTTTGGTCTGCCGGCGACGAATATTGCACGGTGGTGGCAGCGGGACGTCGATTGCGGCACATGAATTACGGAGGCTTGGTGAAGAGGCAACCAAAGTTGCTCACCGGTGATGGGGCTGCCGTGAGTTGGCCGGTAATGGGGCTGCCGACCGAAGTTGTACTCGCTGGAGACATGGTGGTCGGTGACACCAATCGCACGGTAACTTGGCGGTGGCCGTGACGCCTTTGTCTATGGCATGGTTGTCGCGAAGGTGTTGTGCAGTGGTGATCGATGGAGGCGCGACTGGAGTTGATCGCCGGTGACTGCTGTGTGTGTGGCCGGAAGCAACGCCGGTGTTGCAGGCCTATTAGAGCCAGCGCCCTTCTCTCCTGTCTTCCCTCATTCTCTTCTCTCTCACTTGTGTTCTCTTCCTTTTCTGCCCTATGTTTCTTTCTCTCCCTCTTTTTTTTGACTCTTTTATCTTAATTTACCTTTACATATACATGCATTTGCTTTTACTTTTATATCTTTCAATTACCTCCAAACTCTCTTCCTTTTTCTCTTCATGCATTAACAATTTTTGTTTCCTTTTTAATGCTTTCAATATGTATAAATATTTAAGACTAAATCAAATTATAACAGTAGAACTTCATCAATTAAAAATTATCTAAGGCAACCCACTCACTTCCATGAATTTGTCTATTATACAAAACTTCATTACTCATAGCTTATGTCATCATTACAATATGTTGCTAAATGCAACACATAATATTGCTCACAATAAATAATGCTTAAGGCCCAATAAAATCACTTCAAGAATTGCCGCCAAAATTTTTCGATTAATATAACTCATAATAACCGTGACTAAACATTTAATTAACACCGTTCGCAAAGTCTTCACTACTAGTCTAATTTCGTCTTACTCACGACAATCGTCGCTAAGAACTCAAAAGAACATTATTCATAGAAATTGTCGCTAAAGTAATTTAACCGACTAACCCAAGGTTCAGGGTATTACAACATGGATGTGATGCACATTGAGAAGAATGTGTTTGATATTGTGTTCAACACAGTGGTGAATGTCAAGAGAAAATCGAAAGATCACCTTAAAGCGAAAAGGGATATACAATAATTGGGTGTACACCGTGAATTGCATCCTCGGACAGTCAGCGGGAGGACGATACTTTCAAAAGCACCTTACTGTCTAGACAAGAAACAGGTAGAGAAGGTCTGTCAGTGGGTTAAGAATTTGAAGCTTTCGGATGGGTTTGCATCCAATATATCACGTTGCTACAATGTATCAGAATGCAAGTTTCAAAGGAAGAAGAGTCACGACTGCCATGTATTTATGAAAATATTCATTCATATTGCCTTCCAGGGACTGTTGCCATGGGCTGTATCCGAGACTTTGACTGAATTATCTCATTTCTTTTGAGATATATGTTCTTCTACAATCCGGGTGAGTAACATGGAGGTGCTTGAGAAGAACATTGTTATGACAATTTGCAAGCTGGAGAATATCTTCTCACCTTCGTTCTTTGATTCAATAGAGCATTTACCTGTTCACCTGACCTATGAAGCAAAGATGGGTGGACCTATGCAATATCGGTAGATGTATCCATTCGAGAGGTAATCCTTAAACTTGTTACAATTGTCCATTTACACTAAATGCAAAACATGTTATCATTGATATTCCACCTAACTATATTCGCTAAACTTCTAGGTTCATGTTCCATTTGAAGAAGAAAGTTCGTAATAAAGCTCATGTTAAGGACTCAATAACAGAGGCTTACGTAATGGAAGAACTTGTTAACTTTTGTAGCCAATATTTTGGACCTGATGTTGATACAAGGTTAAATCAACTAGGCTAAAATGACCCCAGAGCCAGCACAAGTTTGGAAGGGCAATTGTCAATGTTCAAGCAGTCAGGTAGTCCATTCGGACGAACCTATACTCAATGGCTAATGGATGAAGAGTACAGTGCTGCAATAATATATGCCCTTTTAAATTGTGATGAAGTTTCAGCATTCGTTGAGTAAGCTAATGTCTTAAAATAATTATTGTTCATAATTGAAAATGTATTGGTTTGCAGTAAGGTCGATGCGGAATCTTTAATCACTGATCCCGCTGGGCTGATTTATCCTTAAATTTTACCGTCATCTACGATAGGTTCAGTCGATCGATAAACCAATAGCTTCCTGCTTGAAATTACTAGCTCAAGGCCCTAACAAACAAGCATCATGTCATGGAGGCTATATCATCAACGGGTTTAGGTATAACGTAAAAGATGATGACCGAACAAAACAAATCCAAAACTGTAGAGTCTTGGTCAACGACAACTATTATGATGAGAATTGCATGAAATTTTATGAAGAGCTAGATGAGATTGTTGAGCTAGCAATTTGGGTTCTGAAAATCACCTGATAGTGTTCAAGTGTACATGGTTCAATGTCACATGCAGTAGAGGAATTCGTGTTAGCGTGCAAGGGATTGTAGATGTCAATGTCAAGTCAAGACTTGCATCAGACGAGTCGTTTATGTTTGCTAGTCAAGCTGCATAAGTCTTTTACGCGGAGGATGTCGTAAATCCTAAATCTCATTGGTATACAGTTATCAAGTCCAAGAAATTGCCCCTGGCATATGACTATGAGAGAGATACCTTTCAAGCCGACCAAGCAACTGTCTTGGTACCTGTTGAAGTGAACAATGAGGAGGACAATCTTCCTCTTCCAACAACATTTCATGTAGGAGAAGAAGTCGTAGATGATGACGTGAAAGATATGAAAAGTGCTAAAGATGATGTGACTGAGTCTACTGACGAAGATGATGAATTACGAGATGAAGAAGACAACAAGTCCCACGAAAAAGAGGATGATGAGTCTGGCGATGAAGATGATGATGATTCCCAAAATGAAAATGATTCACTTGTATTATTGCAACATGCACTGTTTTAGTACTTGGTTCATATAGTGTTTTTATACTCCATTCATATAGTGTTGTAACATTTTTTGTGCTAATTATTATTTTTAATGCGTTAATTTTTTCGCACTTTATCTATACAGAGTCAGTTATGGATAGGTTACAGGCTATTCGTGGTCAGGTTGGACGCTGAGCTGCCTCCTCTCCGGTGGGTCCCACCTCATCATTCTCCACTGATGACGAGGCACATAGTGCTTACATATAGCAGACGGGGCCCAAGCCCTTGCCCCAGCCCCACGCGCGCATTGATTTTCCTTCTTCTGTGGTTTCTACCTCAAGTATATTTGATAATGGTGTTTACTCTTAATGCTAGCCTTATTTTGAACTGTATTAATGTCGTTGTTTTGTAGGATCCTAATGAGGTCGTGGCCCGACAAGCAGGGTACGCATCGACTCCCTGCGTAACAGAGAGTTACTCTCACCCAGGAGGGCCAGTAAGTAAAAAAAAATCACATCATGCAGTATACACATTCTTCAATTTTGATAGTTATTACGGTTCACTTATTTAATGTATTTATTTATTTCTTTGGCAGAATCCTGGAGAATCAGGCGAAGTCAAAGATCGTTGTCCTTGTGAAGGGCCGATTTTTTTAGCCACGGCATACTGGAAGGACTGGGATGCCAGGAAGAGGAAGTCCTTATGAGAGGAGTGCCTGGTATGATTAACTATTTTTTCCAGTCATTATTTATTAATTAAAATGTAGTATTTAAATTAATTTGTGTAACTGGATGCCTTGTTGGAGGGGTTCGAGTTTGAGTTGCCTGAGCAACAGGCGCTGGGGCGACAGGCTTTTTTTGCCTAAATCGGCAAGAATTACTGCCGATGACTGCACAACGCACGGGACGGGGCGAAGAAGATGCTGCCCGAGGGTGCCCTGATGGAGGAGTTAAAGAAATATCCCCTACATTGGATATCTCCTTCTGTATGGGGACAGATGGATGATCAGTGGAGTATTGATCCAGACTGGGAGGCCAAGAGTAGGAGTGGGGCGAAGAACAGACATGAGAAAGATCCCAAGCACGCGGGGGGATCGATGGCACACCACGTCATCTGACAAAAGAATGCGCTTAAGCACCTGGACCTGGAAGAGGATGAGGTCATAACTCTGACGTTTAGTCAGACGTACGCGAGGAAGAAGGATAAGGATGATGCACACTGGGCCGGGGACTATGTTTCATATATTGCCCAACGGATCAATATAAGTTCGAGTCAATTTGTTAAATTTTTCTCTTTGTATTCAATATTTGTTGCGTTAATGTTTTCAAATCCTTAAATTACTATTTTGCAAGCCTCGTATGAATAGATTAGGGGGTCTGAGCAGTCCAGACTGCCATCAGCGTCCACAAGTACGGGTACGAGTACTGGGACATTGAAGCGATGGCTAGATACACCGGAGGTCATCAATAGGCCGAAAGGCTGCATACACAGCCTGCATAGCACGACTGCATGTGCCGTGATAGGAGCATCCCAACCCCGCTACCCCTCCACAGACATAGCACTGATGCACAGCGACTGTTAGACGAGGATGAGATCCGCCGCATTGTTACGGAGGTGTTTGGGATGATCAGGGCGCAGGATCAGGTACAAACACTATATGCATTTACTAAACGCTTGGAATTACGATTGCTATCGAGATTAATGCTTCCGTGACCTCACATGTAGGGCACTGCTGCCAGACATGCCAAGCCAAATTCGAGACTTGGCAACCCCTGAGCCCCCTCTCATGCCATCCCGGCTTGTATACTTCCATTCCCGCCAAAGTAACATTGGCGGGAATATATATGTGTATATATATATATATGTGTGTGTGTGTGTGTGTGTGTGTGTGTGTGTGTATGGGAGCTGATCCGTCGATAGCACTAACAAAATAGAAGATTTTGCTAGCGCGATCTAGCCGTCTATCCTGAACGACCCAGATCTTTTTTTTTTCAAAAGCTGTCAGTCGTCCGCTACATAATGTAGCGGACGGATGTTTTTACTAGACTGCCCCTCCTCCTTCGTCCGCTACACTGTATGGCAGACAACGTTTTTGTCCTAACATGTAACAATCAAAAAGTAGTCCGCCACACAGTGTAGCAAACGACATAACCCCCCTAACAGTTGTCACATCAGTCCTGTCGCCCTACGACTGACTGTTACTTTGTCCTTATCCCACCATCCGTGACACTGTGTAGCGGACATGCATTAAATAAATACAAAATAAATACTATCAATTACACTGTGTAGCGAACGGTTCTTATTGTCGCTACACTATGTGGCGGACGGAACATATAACTAGTTAAACCTAACTTCGACATTCTTATTCATTCTTCCTTCTCACAAAAATGAAACCAGCCCGAATATGGATTCTTTGAGCCTACCCTTATTGCATCTCTTGTGGACTTCGCACGCGTGCATGTGCGTCTCACACACACACAGAGGTTTGCCATTCATTTCCACATTCCCAAAAAGATGAAAAGATGTGTCTTCCAAAAAAGTTGGAAACGTGTAACCTTGTTTGCTTACCATTTTTGAAAACAATATATTAAGTGTAAAAATTCAAACTATTCTACAAAAATATGTGATCATTATAAGTTGTTTGGATATCATTTATCAAGCATTTTTAATGTCAAAATAATTGGAGAAAATCCAAGGAAGTTTTATTGTATACTATCATAATGTGATAATATTGTATAACTGGAGAGAATCCTAAGCAAGTTTGATAGCACGGCTATAATGAGTTTATGAATTGTGTTCTAACAAAAATATTTTTGGAGTTTTTGAAATCAGAATCCTGAAATGGTAAACAAACAAGATCTTCTTAACCAGACAAAATCGAAACAATGGAAAAGGCTCTCCAAATGTAGTCATGTGTCATGTTTACCGTGCCTAATAAATTCCAGCACACAAACATATGAACAAAGGACAATATTAAGTGTAAATGAAGATAGAATCTTAATCAATCTCCAGCTTGAACCGTAGATATCTGAATAACTATGGACATAACATATAATGTCCCATACTGCAAATGACCAATGATGTTTATCATTCGTGACAAGACTTAATACTATCAAATGCATTACTTATTACCACGTGCATATGTGTTATGTTAGTCAATTAGGAAAATTAATGATCTGGTGTGGTTTTCTGAGACCTCATATTTCTTTTCTGAAAAGGTTGTGGAAGTGGCCTTTGCCACTTCAGGAAACTTCCCTAACAAACCTGGAGTGTGTTAGTAACAAATGACACCGTGATATAATTGATAAGTGACAAACAACGAAATAAGAAGATCCTTTTTTTCATGAGAACTTACCTGAGCACTGAGAAAACGAAGTGCAGAAATCTCAACAAATGTTACCCCTCCAATGAACACAACTAGGACTAGGGAGATCCTTCCACCACTAACTCTGAAGCATGTTAGTAACAAATGACACCGTGATATAATTGATAAGTGACAAACAACAAAAAAAGAAGATCCTCTTTTTCATGAGAACTTACCTGAGCACTGAGAAAACGAAGTGCTAAAATCTCGACAAATGTTACCCCTCCAATGAACACAACTAGGACTAGGGAGCGCCTTCCACCACTAACTCTGAAGCATGTTATGCTAAGTTTAGTGCAGATAAAACTTCCAGAGCACAAAATAAAAACAAACACATTTGATGCATGTCTGTAGAAACAAGTGGAAAGAGATACATGAAGCAGTATGGGAACAAGGCCTTTGGAGTCAAATGTAAACTAACAAATTTCCTCTTCCCCCATCACAAAGTTTAGAAAAATAGTTCCTTCATAACTTGGAAGAGAGACCAACCATGACTGCCAGAGCCACTACCACACCAATTTTCACCTACGCAGTATTGTTGTTCTCAGAGTTCTTTTCTATGTCTTATCTTTTCTTTCTTTCCTCAACAGTGGCAGGAATTCTCATCATATTTTTTGACTGGCAAGCAGATCTGCGCAATTTCTTCCTAAGAAATCCTTTAATCGTCTCATCAATCACGTAAGTTCACAAACCAATCATTTATTTGTTCATAATCTAGAGTTGTTATGAGTATTGCGGCTTATGCATGGTTTTGAATATGTATTGAGCATGTGCTAGCGTTTGTCATATATATATATATATATATATATATATATATATATATATATATATATATATATATATATAGCATGTGCACTTATGTGCCCACATGCTAGCGTTGTATGTATTATGCATGCGCTAGCGTTGTATGTTTGAGAGTTGCTTCCAACCTTGTCATTTTTCATAATTTCAGTTGCAAAAAATGAATTTTAACCCTGGACCAGAAGATCCCTCCGTATTATACGACCAAGCAAACCATATCAGTACGCTCATATGGGATGGTGGAGTAAGATACTTATTTTATCAACTTTCTTATGTTTACGAACATTGTATATCGTTTGTTTTGCTTAAATTGTATTTATTAATTCATGGAAAAGAGCACTTCTCAACATAGTAGAAGTATCCGATAATTTCAAAGCCTGGAAATTGAACAAATACCAGAAAAGATTACTGCGTGGGATTGGGTTTGAAATTTTCACGCATGGGCAGATCTTTCAACACCTTGACCGGCACTTAATAGGTGCCCTTGTTGAAAGGTGGAGAAGTGAAACGAATACGTTTCACTTCCCTCTCGGAGAGATGACAATTACCCTAGAAGATGTAGGGTTCATCTTAGGGTTACCGGTGACGGGGCGACCGGTAATTGCTCCTCCGTTGGAAGCAACGAATAAGAGAACCGCTAGGGACTTCTTCACTTCGATACCTAAGGATCAATTTAGCACTGGTGGTATAAAGTTGAAGTGGTTGGTAGATACCTACAAGGTTTTGCCGAAAAACTACACAGGCGAGATGCTTGTGCTGTACACACAAGCCTTCCTCTTGTGGGTGATGGGGGCAATTTTATTCCCAACAACGTCGAAGAACACGGTCAGCGTGGAATATTTATCATTGTTGGGTAACCTGCGGGAGGTTGGGGATTATGCCTGGGGTGCAGCAACTCTTGCGTACCTGTACCGAGCATTGCACAAGGCAACGAGGCCCGACTCCAAAGCTATATGTGCATGTCTCTCGCTATTGCAGGTATATCATATAAATCTTGATTACGTGTTCAATTTTTTTTTGTTGAATCGACCATAAATTTTGACAATACTTTATATAATTTGTCTTTGCTCTCAGGTGTGGTCTTATGAACACCTTGCTACCAGCGCACCCAGGCGTAGGGATGGAACCGATAATCTGTGGCCTCGGTTGTGCGCCTGGGAGTACAGCCGGAAGGACAACCATTACCCGAGGAGAGATGATCTCCATCACAACATTACGTACTATCGGGGGGAGCTCGACTCGCTATCTCCGGGCCAGATGCGTTGGGCACCGTACAAACGTGGCTCGACGGGTGGGAGAGTCGTTTGTCTTCACGCTCTCTGGGTTATAACGCACACCCCTGATCCACTTCGAGGTCGTAGAGTGGCAGCTGCCAGAACACGTTATGCACCATTTTGACTGCCTGCAGGGGTTGCCAGCCAATGCCCCAGATATGAGGGTTAACAGGAATCCATCGGGTGTCAGACAATTTGGCAAGGCGAATGCCACGACTTGTGCGCACGAGAAATTGAGGTTTGCATTTCCTGGCAGGACACGCTGACGGCCATTGTGTTGCTGCCTAACCACGTGATCAACATCGAACAGTACAATGAGTGGTACTACCGCATCACCCGAAGGAGAGTAGCCCCAGTAAGGTTTGAACGCGGGGAGAAGTACCACCCTAGGGGTCAGATCGATGAGCATATGGCATACGATCTGGTAAGTTGCCCAACAAGTGCTTTTAATTGAATTTGATGACTCTAAATGTGTGTGTGTGTGTGTGTGTGAAGTTACTTATTGATTATCTGTTTGGATGCAGGTTAATGCCTCGTTCGCCTTCTTTCAGAAGTTGAGCGAGCAGAAGGATCTGGTGGATACAATGGATGAGGATCTTTGCTAATGGGCTGAAGCATTGGCATTTGGCTACAAGAATTTTTTTACGCCAAGCATCGGGACAGCCTTAGAATGGGTTATCCGGTGTGGCAACTCCCTTATGTGAGCAAGGGATATGGTGATCCCTCGCGACAGACTTCGGGGGTGAGCCAGGATACGGTGGTCCCTCTATACCAGGAATGGGTGGTGATTGGGGACCACCAAGCACCATGGGATAAGCTCAAGCACCTGGGAAGATTACAGTGTGCCCTCGTTCTCTTTGCTTCAAAACTCGGAACCACAACTCCTCTCTCAGAGTCAAGTCATGTAGGACTGGTGTTTCAAAAACATCAGTCTATCTGAGACAGTGCCCTTTGTCCGGTGGGCGGGAATATCTATTGCCCCTGGAGGGCAATATCCCCCGGTCAACCCCCCCCCCCAGAAGGAGGGCAATATCCCTCGATCGACCCCCGAGGGCAATATCGCAAAGGGCATCCATTAAAGCCCCTAAAGCCGCATAAATGCCAACTAATCCGAAAGCGTTATTTAACGGGGCCCTTCGAGGCAAAGCATCGTATAGTGTGGGATCACTCGAATTTATGCATTACTGTTGCTATTGGTGAGAAATGGCCTCACTGGCTCTGAAATATTAGTTAGACATCAGTATCATCTCGACCTACGTGGAGATTCTGAAGCAAAGGGGTCGGGAGCGGCAGGATGAGTTTCTGCACATTTTTATGGTGGATGTTTTTTTTTTTGCATAGCCTCCTAGTATTTGAATGGCATGAGTGGGTTGATCTAAGGGGGAAGAAAAAGTTAAGCGAGTGGAGACCGTCCGCTAATCTACGAGCGTATCTTACTAGGGATAGTCCAGTGAGCGCAAGGGTTGCCGATGTGTTTCTAATCCCATGTTTAGGGGAAAGCCACTAGTACTTTGTTTGCTATGAACCAACACATAAAATTGTATCAGTCAACGATAGTCTCCATGATGATACCATCCACATGCCTATGTTGCGGATGTACAAAGCCCAGCTGAATGCTATGGTAATCTTACGATTGTTGTTTAATGCTTAATGTAACTTGCCAGTTGTAAATGTTAACTCGTGTCTTATGTCGTTTTATGTTTCTCTCAGAATCTATTTTATGCCATGGTCCACTCTATCCATGATGTAAGAGTACCGGCGCGGCCAAAGCAACATAATACTTCGGACTGTGGTGTCTTCGTTTGTATGTACATGGATTACATTTGTCGGTCTGAGAGCCTCAAGGCGGCCGTCTAGAGTCAAGAATGCGTGGAAGGCTTTAGATATAGAATAGCTTGGCAAATTATGAAAGGCTGGCCTAGAGCGGTTAGGTTTATTGAAAATCCGTCTAAGGACAAGAATCTGGCTCAAGATGAGGACCCCAGTTAACATTGTAATATTTGAGTCCGTTTTTTTAATAAATCTAGATTATTTTATGAAAGCTGTCATTGGTTTGATTTGATTTGTGTTGAGATCAGTTGATTTGGGTTGAAGATGATTGATTTGACTGATTTGTGCTCAAATCAGTTGACATTTGATTTGGGTTGATTTGATTTGATTAGATTTGATTTGAGTTGACATATATATTTGAGTTTTTTTGCTCTCATTGAGAACGATTGGGTTTTTTTGCTCTTATTGAGAATGATTGAATGGTGGAAAACAAAATGGGGTAAAGTTCTATAAATTGTTTCTGCTGTACCGTCGGCTACACAGTGTAGCGACACTCATAGGCTCAAAAATTTTCTAAGTGTTGAAGTTCAGAGTTTCTGCTGCACCGTCCGCTTACATAGTGTAGCGGACGTATAGAAAACAAAAAATTTCTAAATGTTGGAGTTTAGAGATTGCCTTTTCCGCTACATAGTGTAGCGGACGTATAGAAAACAAAGTAAATTTCTAAGTGTTAGAATTTAGAAATTCTACTGCGCCGTCCGCTACACAGTTTAGCGGACGTATAGGAAACAAAAAATTTCTAAGTGTTGGAGTTTAGAGATTATGCTGCCCCGTCCGCTACACAGTGTAGGGGATGTATAGAAACCAAAAAAAATTAAGTGTTGGAGCTTAGAATTCTGCTGCGCCATCCACTACACAGTGTAGCGGACGTATAGAAAACAAAAAAGTTTCTATAATGTGTTGTGTGACATCTCCATTTGTTTTATTGGAATAGTTTGTAGTAGGATTCTCAAAGATGTGGTATTCTACTATTTCCCTGTATATTTTCAAAAAGCCTTGTACGGGGATGTAATTTCACACTCACATTATTTAAGCTAGAATTTTCTTAGCATAAGTTATTAGAATATCAATAGGGCTCAATGGAGTCCTTGCACACTTTATTGTATGGTGCAATAATATTGTTCTAAATTATCATGTGGATAATTTATTATATTGTGGCTTATATGATGATGAAATTTATTACGAAATAATTACTTGAAAAATATTTCTCATACATAGGAGATGATTACGAGCTTAGCAAATTTTTGATTTCATGATGTGGGGAAGGATTATGTTTTTTCATTTGAATTTTTTGAAATAAATAGAAGGATGTATAAGTAATGTCTTTTTTCTAGAACCTTAGGAAAAGACATAACCTCAAAACCACAGAGAGTGACTTTAAGCAGAATCCGGATGGAAGGCAAACTTGACTGGGCTTTGTATAGGCACTACTCTTGAGCCATGTTCGTCGCCCTTAGAAGGGAAGGTTCAGCGGGGCAGTTAAAAAAAACGGTCTGAGAACTGCGAGCCCTCGTTGCAAACGCCTCCCCAATATAACTGCAGTAAGAATTGGAAGCCCTAATTGCAAACGATTCCTATTCCCTTCGGATTTTTCCTATTCGATTTCCCCCCAAATGCACAATAAATCAAATAACATAAGGTATGATAGAGAAAAGGAGGAGCAAGTTACCTTTAGGTCTTCAATTTCCTGGGATTCATCATCTTGGCCATGGATGTTGTTAATGGATGGAAGATGAGTGGAGAGAGAGACTGAAATGGAAATGGAAGTGGAAAAGCTCACTAAGAGTGAAATGCAGTCATTTTGAGAAACCCAATTGGCGGTGTTTTCATCCACTCTGCTGAAAATTTAGGATCCCGCCTAAATCCAAACGCCATCGTTTTGAGTACAGCGCCCTTACAACTCTCCAGAAAAAGGGACGCTTGTTAGTTAGCATCCCATATTCTACTTTTTAAGACGCTTTCGATAAAGCGTCCCTTAATAGGCGTCCTTACAGGCCAGTTTTGTTGTAGTGCCCACTTATCAGCTATGAATGTAGTTCAAAGAACCATAATTGTACTAGTTCAATTATCAGCCAACAATTATACAAAGTTGCGCTTATGCCCTTTGTTATCACAAACGCATTTTTGCACATTCAAGCTTACAATTGAAGAGAAGCATATGAGCATCTTAATACAAGCAAAACTCATGTATTATTACGTGCAAAATGTTTACGAAATAAAAAACAACTGCAAAAGAACACCGTACCAGTTGCTATAAGATTCTCGCCAGGAGCTAGTATAGCTTCTTGGTGCAGTTATTGGAACTAAAGCAAAGCAAAACAAACAAGATTAATCAGGATGAAGTTTTCTACATGAAGTCTATCGATGATATGAAATCCCAGGTTAAATTTAAAACAAACGCAAAAGAATATTTGTGCTACATCAAGCAGCAGATTTCAATTCCATTAGATTATACAATCTGTTTTGTTTTTACAAAAACAGAAAGAAAGACTAGCTGTGAGCATTAAAATTTTTAAGAAAGTAATAAAACTTAGCAAGAAGCACCTAATTACCAACTCACCTTACCAATCAAGCACAAGTACGAAAAACATGCACAAATAAATCATAGTTGCTGATTATTCCTACAACAGCAACTCAGCAAGGGGAAGAAAAAAGGACCAACTTTAACTCACCTTTTCTGAAACCTTGAAAAAGCTCTTGGCTTTGGCTGAGAAAACCCCTTTCTTGTACACCAAACACTGCCACGTATACTTGTACACCTCCATGTGATACACTTGCCATTCCTATAAACCCTTCTCTCTTCTATCCGCTGGATTATTTACCAAAATAAAAACAATCAAGTGTAAGGCTAGCGTACGAATATGCCAAAGGGAATTTAGACGTTAGATCTTTCAGCCTTTAAAGAGGATCGCTATATCATTCTCAGCCAAGCAAATAAACGTCGAACTTTAGCAAATCATATATCCAACAATAGATCATATACTTTACTGCTACCAATGTCACTGAATGGTAGCAAATCACAAGTACAGATATGGATTTCTCTCTGTATAAACAACGAATCACAATTAGCTGGTAGACTATTCTACAGATTCTTCCTCGATCTAAGCATCAAACTAGAGTTATCAATGTAAAGCTAAAGGTTGCATTCTCTTTTATTTTATGTGCAACATGTTATCAAGCCTATTGTAGCACCTTTTGGTGAGAAGAACTGAAAGATATGTGGAGCTCATGTCCTCCCAACCCTTTCAAAAGAAGTGTCTTCTTTTCTTAGGCCTAGAAATCTGTAAAAAAAGGTAGTGGCAAGTCTCCAATCAAAGAAAAAGGCAAGGAAGTGCAAGAACTCATCCCAGAGGAGGAAGTGACACTTAGAAAACCATTAAGAGAACGCAAAAAACCTGAAAGGTTTATTAATTGCTACTCCAATATCTCTGAATGTTTCTTTGCAGGTCCAATTGATGAGTGTGAGCCATCATCATGTCAAGGGGACCCAAGTTTAACAACTAAATGGTATAAATCAATAACAATTGTGTAAGAATCTAAGCATAGGTAAATAGGTTACACTTTGTTTACATGAAATTCGCTTTGCAAGACATAATATACTATGCTGCTACCATTTATCACTGAATGGTAGCAAATCACAATAACAGATCTGGTATCAGTATAAACAGCAAATCACAATATGGCTCTTAAAAAGGTCAAAACATTAGTAGAGATGCAAGCAATAAGAACAACTAAACGTCCAAGAGAAGCGGGAAATTGCGGATCCAAGGGACACAGATCTAAGAGACAGAAAAGGCAAAAGAATTACATGATTTGGGGCGAGAAGCGGCGTGAGCTGGGCAGCGGCGTGGTTTGGCTGCGCCGTAGGCTTCGCGACGCCATGGTCTACGTAGCCTGCTTCCCGCTAGCATGACCCTTGGCAGCAGTGGCAACTAAGATGATGGGAGGGGAGTGGCGGCGGAAGGCTACGTATGGTGGTTAGGGTGGTAGGGGGTTGGGGGGAGAGGAGGAGGCGGTAGATGTGTAGTGAGGGGGAAGTGAGAAAGAGAAATGATTTAGGGAAAAGGGAAGTCCAAATTAGGGCAAAGTAACCATATATATATATATATATATATATATATATATATATATATATATATATATAAGCAGTCGCTAAAGAGTTAATTTAGCGACTGCCACAATGGCAGTCGCTAACTGCGGTCGCTAAAGCCCCTGTTTCTTGTAGTGTCAAGATAAATTGGGTCAAAATAATGTTAAAAGTGATGCTTTTAGTGCAATCCACATTCTCGTTGTAGCTAAAATGATAGGATAGATAAACCTCAGCAACAACCCGTAATACAAACGCAGAGAACACAACAAGCACCTGGAGTCACGTTCCTAGAAGAGCAAGGTAAAAATTTGCGGACTATCATACTGTACAGAGACAGTATAAGCACTTGTTACATACTATCTTTGTCCCAATAAGATTGATCTCATTTGATGAAAAACGCGTGTTAATTAAGTCACACAACTATTTGGATAAATTCTACATCTAAATGACTTGTATCATTATCTTCCCTTTTTTACCCTTATCGTGGTCCTCTTAAGTGTTTCTCTTTCGTGAATTCCATTGCCAAAAGTATTTGTGCTAATCACGATTTTCTCCCTGGAAACTCGAGCGTCTAGAATGTTGAAAGATCTACCATTTGTTTTAATTGAGGACTTTTCAGTAGTTTTAATTGAGGACTTTTCAGAGAGAACAACGGGCAACAAGAAAGAAAGGCAGATTTGATTGTTTTAATCGAGGACTTTTAGCGACGTATTCGTCCCGTCGCTAAAAGTCCGTCGGTAAAGCTCTCCATGTATCGATGAAAGTTTGATTCCGACGGATTCCTGCCGTCCCTAAAACAATGATATAAAACCCTCTAAAAAAATAATTTCCTGGGAAAAAGTTTTATCGATGGTAATACGGTCGCTAAAAGACCGCCGCAAAAACATTCCCGGCGAAGACTTGCACCGGCACTAACTGCGTTGGTAATAAGTCTTTAACGACCGCAAAAACCCCCGGTAGTATTCTCCGATTCGACACGTTTTACCGACCGATTATCCTCCGTAGCTAAAAACGTGTTTTCATGTAGTGAAAACCTCACATTTTTTTGAATTCAGGTCATGTGGCTACTTTGCATGTGTAGTGGTTAATCATAACGTTATAATGTGCAAATTAATATACCTAACTAGAGTATGCAGTGCTTAATAAAGATACTCAACATTAATCAAGCGTACACGGCTAGTTAAAAATCTTCACAAATATTGTTCAAAGCACAATGAAAACATATAAGAGTATGGTACACGTCTCGTTAACAAAAAATGACAACTAATGTTTCAATCTCAGCACACATAACTCATGAGATGCAAAGAGCTTAGGTGTGCCTCATGGCAATCTTTCCTTTAATTACGAAACACTTGGTGCATAAAGGGGTCTTATTCTAAAAATCAAGGACACTCCCATAAGTATAATTGGCCTAAAATGAACCTGGCATAATGGTAATGTCCATGACAAACCGCTACATAGCTGGGAGACAATTTGCTATAATAAATTCAGCATATACTTACCTCCTCAGAAGAACACATTAAATGGCTTATGAGATAACCAAAAAAGACAAACAATCAATCGCATATTTGATGTATCTCATACTCCAAATTGACAACTACTATACACGGTTGGAATTAAACTAGTGTAGTGTATATCTTAATACCCGGGGGGGTTGACCGACACCAACAAATGGGACCAGATAACTAGTTCAATGCACAGTTCATTACGGTAATAGACAGAGCAGTCACATGCAATTTTCGTAATTTAAGGTGAAAATATTGAGCTCATTCTCGCTCTTTCTCCCCGACATGCACACGCTTGCATTCCGAAAACATGAACTAGTCCCCTACAGTCATCCCTGTCGCCGAACCCCTTGGCTGGGCCAATTACATCTTACTCACATCATCAGCCACTCCCATGATAGTAACAAGCTGTCCTTTCACACCACCATTGGCCAAGTCATTTTGGTTAGCAACCTCTACCGAAAGGGGTCAATTCCTCCACCTCTACTCTCACACACAAACAGTGTTCTAAAGAGCCATGACCATGGACAATGGAAAGGACATGACGTGAGCAACTGGGATTCTGATAAACACATTCGAAGAGATTGAGCAAGATTCACTAGCGGCACTCAACACGAGTTAGAATAGTAAAAGGGCTATCACCAGTGATCCCCTTTGGGCAGTTTAGACCATGTGATTTCGAGAGAAGCTAGCCATTATCATGGCTTGATTCATCACTCCACTCTATCCAGCTTATGCCTTTCATCGAACACCTGGCAGGCATGTATACCCACGTGGGTTTGGTAAGGGATTCTGAGATCACCTCCTTGAGATCAATCTCCCTCTCATCTCAACCCCATAATTTCTCTATCCGGTAAAAGTTATTTCATTTTTTTTTGGTTCTTTCTGTATTATACTCCGACATTCTTACCTACGGTGTGCATCCTTTCAAAAGCGTCAATTAGCGATTACGAAATTTCCTCCGCCAAAACCTCTCCCAAGTATATATTGTGAACACCAAAAAACAAAATGCCTCACTAGTCATCCATATACAAACCAAACATTGACATCCAAGAAGAGAGAGCAGAAATTAAGATGATAGTAGCGGAACGAACGACAAAAAAGTAAAAGAGCAATAGATGATCAAAACCTTGAGGAGCTGTGCAGACGACGGGAAATCGTTCTCGTTCTGTCACGGAAGGGTGGCTGCTTCTTTCAGAGGCGGCCGGAACCGGCGACCTCACCGTTGTATGTTGGCTGGGGCTTCGGCTCAGTCTCGGTGCAGCTTCACGGGGAAATGTCTGCAGATCTGGTAATGGCGTGAGAATGAAGTGAGGAGGAGCTGTTTGTTACCCATGGAAGGTAGAGGAGATAAATGTTTGGCAAATGGCTGGGCGGAGGGACATAAGTGGGTTTACTGTGGGGAGGGGTATTTTGGGAAGAGGAAATTATGAGTTTTTGAGAAACCCATTTTTTCTCAAGTCACCCCACCTTTCAGGAATTTGAGGAATTGGCCCACTCTTTTCACAATTTCCACAACAAAACCCATCAACCCCAAATATTTAATCACAAATTCCATGTTCTCCTAATTTTCCCATTTCTTTACTTGTAGAGAAGAGATCCGTTTCTTTACTCTTCTTCCTTTAGCTCATTGCTGCTTGATTTGAGCTACATCGTGTTCTAAATCAGTTTGATCCTGTTTCTAATCTTGATCGAGCGACGGAGATTTGGTCTTGCAGCCAAAACACAAAACTGATGACAATAAAAACTGGAATAGGAGTTCTGTTGTGCTCATTAATGGAAATGCAACCAAGAGAAAAGAGTGCATCAAGCAATCAAGGTCATGGAAGGAAGAAAAGCGATAACACCATTCCCAGAATCTTCATCCCTTTCGTGATACTGAGCGTTGCGCCGGTGCTGCGTATTTGATGAGAATGGAGGTGACAGAATGGTGAGAGAAATAGGGAGAGAAACAAGTCAAAAGAGACAGAAAGATGATGAGAGAAAGGAAAGAGAGGAAATAATGTCAGAACCTTAACGAGGAAAGGGAGAGAGAAAAAGGACAGAAGATTAGTGTGCTTGCATAATGTAGCGGATGAGAGAAAGAGACGGGAAACAATATCAGAACATTAATGAAGGAAAGGAGAAAGAAAGGAAAAAGGTTAGAAGATTAGTACGTTACATAATGTCAGAGATGAGTTCTTTTTAAGCTGGAGGATATTTTTGTCAAAAAATTATCCGCTACATAATATAGATAACGTACTTAAAAAATAAAAATAAAAGAAGAAGATCTGAACCGTCCATAAATTGGGCATGAACCGCCAGATCACACTTAAGTTGTCAGCGCAAGCAACGGATATATATCGTCATTAAGAGTTTTCATTTCAAATTTTGTTATCTAAAATTTTAAAAAATAGAATTATATTTTATAGAATTTGACTAAATTTCTTTCTATAGTATAAAATCCGATGAAAAATGTTCGGATTTATGGAATTTTGATTTGCTTGAATTAAAAGTCATCTTACTGCAATATCCTTGATATAAATTTTTAATTATTAAAAAAAAAACCTTGCACGATTTCGTGGCTGTGAAAAATAGCCACAAACAAGGGAGAATGAAACCACAATTTTCCCAAGAGGGGAAGTGTGTGCATGTGAAGCTAAGGGGAAGTTTTGGCATGAGGGAATGTATCAGGGACAGCTATTTGAGGGAGAATAGAGGAAAATTCAAATAGTATTTTGGGAAAGTTTCAACTGAGAAGTTTCAAAGGGAAGGAAGAGGAAAAAAACACAAGAAACATAGGGCAATTTGGTGAAGAACTGAAGGAGTTATAGACCTTCAAAATCAGGCAAAAATCAGTCTTTAGTGTATAGATTAGCTGTTTGCGAGGGAAATAGAAGAAAATTCAGGAAGAATTTCGTGAAGGGCTGAATAGAGAAGTTATAAACTTAACGGAGATAATTAAACGTAACGTTTGGCACAAAAAGATGAAATTCATGCTAAACGAACAAGAGCTCGAGGAGCACTTGATTAAAGAGATGATCGCGCCCACTGAGGGGCAACCCCTAAGAGACCACACTACCTACCATAAGTGGAATCAGAAAGATTGTAGTGAGTGCTACACCTTGTTAAGCAGCTTGTAAAATGATCTAATCGGGCAGTATGATGAACTTTCAACTTGCAAAGCTTTATGGGATCAGCTCAAGTTCTCTTTTGGTGGAACCTCAACTACACAGCTTTGTAGCCTTGTGATCATGTTTGAGGAGTATACAAAAGACCCTAAGCATACCATGAGTGAACATCTAAGGGTGATGTCCAATATGATTGTTAAGCTAAGGGATGTTGGCCATGCGCTCACAGATGAGCAGCAAGTCAGAGCTATCATAAGGTCACTTCCTGCCTCATGGGCCAATATGAAACAGATATTGATCTATAGTGAAAACATCAAGAACTTTTATGATGTTTCACAGTATGTCATCCTTGAGGCTGAGACTCAAGATGCTGACAAGACCCTTACTTATGTCGCCCAAGAGGGATCGCGCAATGCAAATGGCAAGCGCGAAAGACAAAGTAAGAAAGGCAAGAAAGTCGAGACTAGCACTTTTGCGCCAAAGGAAGGGAAAATGAAGAAACGCAAGAGAGGAAAATGTGGTGCGAAAAAGGATTTGTCTAAAGTCAAATGCTTCAACTGTCAATGGAAATGACACTTCGCTCATGATTGCACTGAACCGAAGAAGGTACTTTCAGAATCTCTCTCTCAGTTTTATGTTTACTCACATGTGATGGTTGCTCATTCCTAACCTGTGTGGTTTGTGGATACAGGGGCAACAAAACATGTAGCACGTGATCAAGAAGGGTTTGTAGATTATCACCGGATTCCAGCAAGAAAAAAAACATATCTTCATGGGAAACAATAGCTCCGAAGAGGTGCTAGGGGTTGGTTCTTACCAGCTCAAGTTACGCACTGGCCACACATTGATTCTTGAGGATTTGCGATATGCACCCACTATTCGGCTTAATCTACTTTTAGTTACTGCTTTATTAGACAGTGATTTTTCCTTTATTTTTAGGGGTAATAAGATGGACATCTTTTTGGATGATATTTTATTCGAACATGGTTTTTGCATGGATAGTCTTTTTCAATTGGATTTAATTAATTCTCAGTCCTCTTATTCTTATGTGGTGAATGATAATATTATGAATGATTCTACCACCTGGCATGCAAGACTGGGCCACATGGGTCAAGATAGAATGACTCGTTTTGTAATACCCCGAACCCTAAAATACTCTTCGTAAATTAAATTGGTATTTTTAGTGACAAATTTAAACTTTCTTAATGTTGATATAATTATTTAGCGATGATAGAGTTTATTATTTAATGTCGACGTGTAGTTTAGCGCTAAATTAAATTTTTAGCATTGATATATCTTTGTAGGCAACAATTAAATTTCTTTTAGTATTGACGTTCTTGTTAGCGACGATTTGTCAAATGAGATAGTGCGAAAGACCCAACAATAAGTTTTCCTAGCGCATAAACTATTGTAGATAATTGTTTTTGGACTTTTTCGCGATAATAAAAGCTTCGAGCGAAAACTTGAGCGACTAAGGAAAGTTTATAGGGTTTTTTATATTTATCCAACATAGGGTTTTATATATGTTTAGCTTTTACGAGAGAGAGAGAGAGAGAGAGAGAGAGAGAGCAGCCGTCTCAAACCTCCCTATTTCTCTGTTTTGTGAATCACGGCCGAGAGAGAGAGAGAGAGAGAGAGAGAGAGTTTCACAGAGAAGAGAAAACTGTGGGTTTGCTCGTGAGAGAGAGGAGAGAATTGCATAGAGAAGAAGAGCACACAGAAAAAAAGATAGAAAGGGCTGCCGATTGTAAGCTCCAGTGAACGAAAATCAATTCTCGGTAAGTCTTCTTACAAATTTTTCGGTATCTTTGTGAGTGTTATATAAGCGTGTTTTAAGCTGTCGAAGGGCGTGAGTGAGAGGCTACCAATATAGCCCATGTGCAGTGTGTGGTTGTGGAATTGTGAGATGGAATTAGAATTTTGCCATGGATGTCGGTGTCGTGGGTTTGCATTGGTTGAGTGCGCGAGTTCATGTCTTGGAGAGGACGTAGAGCGAGAGGGTGAACTAGGATCGGGCGAGTGCATTTGTGAGTACTTATCTGTATGTGTATGCTTGATGTGTGTGTATATGTGGGTTTTTAGATAGAGAAGGAGAGGGATAATGGCTGCTGTCAACAGATGTTACAGCGCCACCAAAGAACAGACGTGAAGGGGTTCTTTTAGAGAGAGAACATGCCTGTGAATTGGGTTTAGAGGCAGGCATGCTTGCCATAACAGTGAGGCAGTGAGTGAGTGATTTGTGTGTGTGTGTGTGTATTTATGTGAGATGTAAGGGTGTAGTGTAGCATGTGGGTTGAATATGGGTGGTGCGTGCATGAATGCAATATCTGTGTAGTGTATATATATGTTTGTGAATGGAGAAGAGAATGCAAATTAGTGTATGGTGTTACAGGTGTGTGTGTGTGTGTGTGTGTGTGTGTGCGTGTTTCATGTGTTGGGTGCTAGAAAGGAGGCTAGCATGGGTGTGGTGTGTACTGGGTATGGTTGGTGTACATGAAAGAAGTGAAGAGGAAGGGAAGACTTGCAGCAAGGAATGAATGTGAGTGCAAATAAAAAGGGTGAGTGCGGTGAGTGAGGGACTGCCGTGGTTGAGCGACCGAGAGGAAGGAATCGTAGCCATGGCTGCCGTAAGAGAAAGAGGTGGCTGGCCAGCCATGGGATGTTGTGGGTCACAGATTTTATTGTGTCGTGAGTGATGGAGTGCAGTAGTGCGTGTTTGTACGGGTGCGTTTATGGACGAAGGCGTGAATTCAAGCCACAGCCATGGTGGCTGTGACGGTGCAACAGTGTAAATTCGGTTGAGGGGTTGCGGACTAGAGAGAGTTACGGCAGTGGGGGATTAGAGGTGCAATGTGTGTGAAATGGTGATGCTGCCAAGAGGCAGCTCATGTGTAATGAGTATAGAGGTGAGTGTTTCGTATGTGAGTAGTGTTGTGTGCAAATTTTGTGTGAGTAAATGTGTGGGTGAGTGCATGTGTGCTTGGTAAGTGAATATGTGAGTGCATTTTTTGGGATGCTTGCATGTAAACTGTGTGGGTATGTGTGTGAGAGTTCTGTGAGGGGGTGTAGAATAGGGCTGTGAAGGACAGTGTGGGGGTGTGTGCGTACAGAAATAGAGTGGGTGAAGTCTGTGTGTGTGTGTGTGTGTGTGTGTGTGTGTGTGTGTGTGTGTGTGACTTTGCATGTGCTGCTCTGTGTGTGTGACTTTGCATGTGCTGCTCTGTGTGTGTGTGTGTGTGTGTGTGTGTGTGTGTGTGTGTGCGCGCGTGCGTGTGGGTTTAGAGGAAGAGAAGATATAGAGAGAGGGAGTGAATTGAAATGGGTGCAAAAAGGGAAGCTAGTGTGAGTGTGTGTTTTAATGTGTGGGCTGTGAGGTGCGTGGAATGGAAATGGGTGCAAGATAGCCATGAGAGGCTACCCTAGAACAGAAGTGTTTCTTGTATGGCTGAAGGTACAGGTATGTACACTACATGTGTGAAACTGTGTGTGTGAGTGCTTGAAAATGGAGAGAGACGTGGGTGCTTGAGTGTATATGTGTGTGTCATTAGTGCGGGTATAGCTGTGTGTGTGAGAGTGTAGTATTGAGTGCAAGAAGCAGAAATGGGTATAGATCAGTGAGCTGTGTGTTGTATTCGTGGGTATGTTGTAGATTACGCATATGTGTGGGTACGGATTTACTTTAGTATGGCGTGGACATAGAATAGTGTACGGTAATCTTTAGCACGTGAAAATTTGATTATAACACCTTAGTTTATAATAGAATTTCTGGTAAAGTTTTATATTTTTCTAATAATGTATGTATTTTTAATATTTTTCAGAATTTCAGACTTATAAAATCCTTTTGGAGCTTTTAAACCCGGAAAATGTTCAGGGAAAAATTATGGTAATGTCCTTATGGTATAAATAAGACTCAACAAAAGTCTGATAATTTTGGAGTTGATTTATTATCGTTTTCCGTATCGCATGGAATTTAGTGAAACGAAAAAAATAAAGAAATAGTTTTAGTGCCTTTTAAATCCTAATTTTTATTTCTATAATTTTTATACATATATTAAGGTTTGTATAAAAATTATGAGCCTTTATTTCCAGCTACAAGAAATTATGGTAATTTATTGATTTTTAATGTATTTAAGGAAATTATTTTAATTCAAAAATAATCAAAATTATTAAAAAATTATATTTTTATTCCATATACTATATTAAGATATAAATAGTGTTTAATGAACGATAAGAATATTTTTGGGATATTTCTGAGTCTCGGGAAGTGTGACGAATTTCAGGATAGGTTGGCCGTGTGAGAAACCGCTCTGAGTTTCATCATTTTCGGGTAGAGAAATGGGCACACTGTGGATAGTTATATTAAGATTATAATATAGTAGTACGAATAGTATTCTGATAAGTAACTTTGCCAACCTAGGTCAACACCGAAGATTTGATCGATAGCATTTTAACTTCAGCACTTGGATCGAGGTAAGGGATTTTCATCCGAACCTAACTCCTCTATTTGATTCATATGTTATTCTGATTTGCTATTGTTCTTTCTTTGGATTCAATTATAATTGTGATGAATTGTATCGATTGTCATTAATAACCTTGTTTGAGCCTGACACGTTCATTGAAAATCTCATTCGATGCTCAGTACTTATTTCTCTTTGAGTGTATTTATTCATTGTAATATCGCTTATTGCATTCTACATATTGGCATGAGATAGTGTATTGAGGAGTTATAAGGATGGTCTGTATCGGGGGTGATATAAGGATGGTCTGTTATTGTCGGGAAATGCTAGTACCTTGAGGGTCTAGCTAGTGTTCATATGCATATGTAACCATATCGTTATTAAGCACTGCCTGTGTGGCTTTGTTAAGTGTTACCCTGCACTGCCTGTGTAGCTTTGCAATTTACTCATGTCCAATATCATCTGCATTGCTTCAGTGAAATCCAAAGTGCATTTATTGAATCTTGAATTGCGAAATTGAAAATATTGTTTCTATATTGTCATTGACATAACCTTCTGACCAAATCGTTTGTAATCTTATTGAATGTTGAGCGACCTTACTGAGCTCCCGAAAGCTCACTCCCTTTTTCTGTTCCCTTCTGCAGGAAATAATCGTCTATAAGAGTTTGGAGCCAATGAGCTTGATTATGGATTAGATTAGCATTTTCATTGTTTGTTATTTAAGCCCCTGCGAGGGGACTAGTGTGTAACTTAATAAATTAAGTACATTAGATTTGTTTTGAATGAGAACGATTTGTTGAGATAGTTGAGTTATTGTAAAGCTCTGATATAGATGTTATTGGGTTATCCTTAGCGGTATTGAATGGATTTAATAAGTAAGTATTGATCGATTGAGTGTCTAACGTTCCGAAAAATTCCGGGATGTTACACGTTTGGCTAGAGAAGGCCTTTTGGGCCCACTTGGAAGAGTCAATCTACAAACATGTGAGGCTTGTTTGGCCGGTAAAGCATGCAGGAAGCCTTTTGGAAAGGCTGTGAGAGCAACCCAGCCACTTGAGCTAGTTCACTCTGACATATGTGGACCTATGAGTGTAAAGGCAAGCCATAGCGCCTCTTATTTCCTCACACTGATAAACGATTATACGCGATATGGTTATGTATATCCGATATCTCACCGTTATGAAGCTTTGGATTATTTCAAACGCTTGTAGCAGAGGTTGAGAATCAGAAAGAGAAGAGTTTAAAAACTCTTCGTACTGACTGGGGACATGAATTTTTGTCTGATCACTTCAAGAAGTTTTGTGAGAAAAAAGGGATACGCAGGCAACTTACTATTCCTAACACTCTACAACAAAATGGTGTTGCGGAAAGAAGGAATAGAACATTGTTAGATATGGTTAGGTCTATGATGGCGCAAGCAAACCTCCCAATATCTTTTTGGGGGATGCCCTTTTGACTGCAGCCTATATACTTAATTGTGTGCCTTCACAATTAGTTAAATCCACCCCATATGAGCTTTGGAATGGCCAAAAGCCAAATTTGGATATGTTCACAGTACTTCTCATAAGTATGGGAAACTAGGGCCTAGAGCTAAAAAGAGTATCTTCTTAAGGTATTCTGAAAACTTTAAAGGCTATTTGATGTATGGTGAACATCCAAATGGTGAAAGACTGAAATAGAGTCTCGTGATGTTGATTTCATAAAGAGTGATTTTCCTAGCATTGGAGACGCAAGTAAGAATCTTGACCTCTATGAGTTAGAGGAAGTTGAAGCCACTTTACCATCTCCAAGCGAAGGTGGGGGATTAGTTCCTCATCCTGTTGTCGCTGAAGATAGTATGAGTGACCTTCAACCTAGTGGGAGCATCGTAGACAGTGGGAGCACACCACCAGGACCATCAGGTCAACAAAATTCTCAACTGTGTGGAGGTGCACAAGGAAGAGTTCCACGTCGTCGTTTTGAGATTGACGGTGAAATTCTTAGGTGCACCCCAACTGATGAAGATGAGCCCAATTCTGTGGAAGAAGCCTTATCTTCACCTGTTAGTAATGAGTGGATGGCTGCAGTGAAAGATGAGTTGAGCTCAATGGAGAAGAATCAGATCTGGGAGTTGGTTGACCTTCCGCCAGGGCGCAAGACTGTTGGAAACAAGTGGGTTTTAAAAGTCAAGCGCAAAGCAGATGAGTCAATTGACAAGTATAAGGCACGTCTTGTGGCGAAAGGCTATACACAACACCGGGGTGTGGACTATGAAGACACATTCTCCCCAGTGGTGAGATTTGCTTCAATTTGCCTAATCCTAGCTATTGTCGCCCAGTAGGATTTAGAAATTTTTCATATGGATGTTAAGATGAGTTTCTCAATAGAGAACTAGACGAAGAGATTTATATGGCTCAACTTGAGGGTTTTGAAGTCAAGGGACATGAGCGCAAAGTTTGCAGGCTCAAACGTTCTATATATGGTCTCAAACAATAGTCTAGGCTCTAGTACTTTAGGTTTCATCATGCCATTTCCTCTATAGGTTTTGAAATGATTGAACAAGACCATTGCGTTTATGTAAAACGATCTAAGAAAAATATTCTGATATTTTCTTTGTATGTGGATGACATTCTTCTAGCTGGGAATAAAGAGTTCCATTATTGCCACTAAGCAGTGGCTGTCCTCAACTTTTGAGATGAAGGACATGGGAGGAGCTAATTATGTGCTCGGGGTTAAAAATCATACGTGATCATCCAAAGAGGCTTATCGGTTTGTCTCAAGAGACATATATCAAGAAGGTCATTGAACGATTCCGTATGCAAAACTCAAAACCCATAAACACTTCAATAGACAAGGCGTGTAATTTAACCACAGATCAATGCCTAAAGAATGATGAGGAAAAGAATCGGATGTCTAAAGTGCCTTACGCGGCTGCAGTTGGGAGTCTAATGTATGATATGTTGTGTACGCGTCCAGACATCTGCTTTGCCAATGGAATGGTGAGTCGTTATTAGAGTAATCCTGGACCCGCTCATTGGAATGCGGTGAAGAGGATTCTTCAATACCTACGTGGAACTGCTGATCTATTCATGTGTTATCATGGTGGAGACTAGAGACTAAGAGGGTACAGCGATGCTGATTGTGCGATACCCAGGAAATACCGAAAATTAATCTAACCGTGAATTTGATTAATTAAAGGGTGCTATTTTTATTACGTAGCAATATGTTGATGATGATTAAGTGTTAGGGAGCTAAATGGGAGGTTAGTTTGGCCTTGGGGGTCGAAAGGAAATTTAAGAAAGTTAAAAGGGGTAAAAATGTAATTTTGAAAAATATGGTGAACGGGATAAATATTTTATTAAGTAGCATCATTTCAATGGTAATTGTAACATCCCGGAATTTCCGAAACGTTAACACTCGCTCGATCATTCTCGCTAAGGTAATAACATCCTCAAAACTTAACTAAATAATGCCATCAATCTGTCAGAGCAACTAAAACATTGAAAAGACAATACTCTAAACGTACTATTATAATTGGAACATCAATTCTAAGTCAAGAGTTTTAAATAACAGTAACAACCCACGCAGGGGTTCTAATGACCAGAACTAAAACTTAAAATCCTCTTTGTTCGCTTGGCTCTAATCCATACTTAGTGCGGTCTATTGTCGATTATTACCTGCAGAGAAGAAGTCAAAGGGGAGTGAGCTTTTGAGAGCTCAGTAAGGTCGCTCAAACGAAGAAACTACGAAACAGTTTACAAATACAAAACGATGTTGGTTTTGTTCAAGGAAACAATTCGATGATAAATTTCAGAATTTTCACAACAATCACAACTAATTCAATCAGATATTAATATGACTTTCGGATACGATGCAAACAATCACAAACGCTATTGAACATGAGTTGCAAAGCCACACAGGCAATGCGGGGTAATCACTTAGCAAAGCCACAAAGGCGATGCTCATTAACACTTTACACCGACTAGTCCATTAAGGCACTAGCCCACACCAATACACCGGCTAGTCCGTCAAGGTACTAGCCCACACCAATACGCCGGCTAGTCCGTCAAGGTACTAGCCCACACCAAATCCTCCGATATACACCAAATCCCGCCAAACACACCAAATGATATACACCGTTATCAGAATGACAACAAATCGACAATGCAACATGATATTCAATGCTCGATGGACAATAAATGTTGAGCACCGATAAGAGTTTCAATAAACGATTTTAAGGCTCAATGAAAGGTTTTTCAGGCAAATAATGTGACTTAATCAAAATAACAGAATCCAAAAGAATAGCGATAACAATTCATAAAAAACATCTATGAGGACAAATAGAGAAAACTGGGTTTCAGAAGAAATTCCTTACCACGATCCAAGCTATGTGCTCGTTGCTATTCAACCTTGTTCAAAACCTCGAGTTAACCTAAATGGGCAAATTAATTATTAGAATTCAACCTAGCCTCACCAACGATTAATATAATACTAAATCTTAATCGTTGCTCACTCCGACACTCTTAACTTAAATGAAAACGAATCAGATTTTTCGAACGGCTAAACCTAACGGATATTTACGCACACTCTGAAAAACGTTAAGACACTCCAAAAATGATACTAAATTATAATAAAATACTTTTGTATCTCAAAACACCATAAAAAGTTATAATATAATTTCTCTGAATTTTTGAATTAAAACAATTTTCTTAAATACCAGAAAAAGCCCAAAAATAACAATTAATGCTTCTAACTCAAATCAAAGTTCCATAATTTTCATGATAGCTTTATAATATATAAGAAAAATACAGAAATTAAAATTAGAATCTAAAAAGCACCGAAACCATTTTAAAATCATTCGTTTCATTAAATCAAATGCGATACAGGTTGATGTACTAAATCAACTCAGAAATTAATGAAACATAAACTGAGTTGTCTTTTTACTATAAAAGCACTGCTGTAATTTTTACGGAATTTAATATTAGCTGCAAATGCTCAAAACAAATTTTAGAATAGCTGCACTTGAGAAAATATTAAAAATAACAAACGATATCAGAAAAATATGAAATTTTCACAGAAATTCTAATATTGTACTAAGAACCTTCCCATAAAGTTTCAGAATTTTTCGACAAGCATACAGTACCCAACAGCCACATGATACAACTGTTCATGCATAGTGTACCAATCCACTGCAAAAAAAACCCATCACTGTTCACCCGTCTCCTTCCTTCACCTTCTGTCCAATCCTTAATACACTAACCAACTCATTGTTACTGTTCACAAAGCATTACTTTCACCCCTAACACACTACAATTCACTCCATTAATATTCATATATACACACACTAAAATCACACACATACAATACACAATATACACCCAACCAAACAACACTTGCAAACCCATTTTCTCTTATTCTTCATTTCTGTTCTATACACACTCACATGTCACCTGAACACACATCTCTACACATACACATACAGTTGCGCTTCCATCTTCTCCCATCCTTTCTCATAACCCCCTTCTCACATGAACACATAAGCTCCCTCAATACACGTTGCACGTTCAAACCCTCATTTATGCAACATTTCAGGGCTGCCATTGCAGCCCCTTTCACCCACCTCACAAGCAAGACTAAACACACACAACCCATGCACGCGGCTGAAGTTTCAGCGTTCCCTCTTCCTCATACCCACGTCAAGTACAGATGGGTACATTGCCTTACGACAGTACCCTCCTTTCATAGCCATAAACCCAGCAACTCGATCCCATAAAACATGAAATAAGCTAGAGAGGGAAGCCAGAAACTTACCAAAAGAATTCGCCAGGAAACTTCTTCTTCACAGTAGATGTGCCTTCTCTCTCTCTCTCAATCGTTTTTCAGAAACACGGTTGGAAAAACAGGGACGGCTGATCGAGAACAGCCATATATATATAAAACCCTAAAGTGGCAAATGACCAAAAACCCCTTATACTTTCGTTAGTTATCGAAAGATGCACCCACAATTTTTATTATTTCAAAATAGTCCAAAATAAATTATTTATCATAGTCTAGGTGCTCGAAAAATTTTAATGGTTGGATTCGATAACCCGCTGTACTAAGTGTCGTTAAAAGATTTCTCATAAGATCTGGTCACGCTAATCGTCATTAAACACTTCAATCAATATCACTTAAAACTGTTAACGTTAAATCGTAACATATGGTTTCTAAAATTTACTTCGTCGCTAAAAGTTCTCTTTTTATATATATATTTTTTTTATAAAATATAGCCGCTAAAAACAATTGTCGCTAAAAATTTTAAATCAAACCGTTAAAAATATCTGGGTATTACACTATAAATAAATCAAGAAAAATATCGGGGTGTTACAGTAATGAGGTGCTAAGGGGCTATAGGAGGGGTTAGGGTGATTTGGGGGTCAAATTGTATTTTTTTCAAAGTCGAGGGGTCAAAATACAATTTTAGAAACTTGAGGGGCTATTTCATAATTCTTGAAAGCTTAGCCTTAAGTATCAAAATTTTAGAGAAAGTCTTTAGTGGATGCCACCTCTTGCTATTTGTTGAAGACTGATCAAATTTAATCATAAAATATGAGAAATTTAAGGGAAATTAAAGAAAGAAAACAAAACGGGAATTTCGGGAGGAAGAAACAAAAGAACAAAACGGTAAAAGAAACACCAAAAAAAACAGAAAAGAGAAAGAATAGAGTTCGAGGAAGAGAGAGAACAAAGCGGAGAAGAAGAGGAGAAAGAAGAAGAAAGGAAAAACAAAACGAGAAAGAGGAAGAAAACAAAACTGAAGAAAGAAACATAGAAAGAAGAAGGGGAGTTCAGTCAAGGAAGAAAGAAAGAGGGGGAAAGAAGAAGAGAAGGATTTGGAGTGAAATTCATGAAGGTAGGCTTCTCTTTTTTATTTTAGTATGTGTTTTTAGTATATGTGTGTATTCTAGAGTAATTGGTGAAGTTTGTGTGTGTTTTCAAGGTGTTTAGTGTGTAGGTCCCTAAATACACCTAGAGGGGGGTGAATAGGTGATTTATAACTTTGAGTATAAATTTAAAAATGAGATTACAATGTAATGACAGATATAATGATAATAGATTTAACACAGAGATTTATACTGGTTCGGCCCCACCAGCCTATGTCCAGTCCTCGAGCACTCCACACAAGGGAGACCTACTCGCCTTTCACTAAACCAGCTAGCTTCGGGTGCTAGCACAAACCGCAGTACAATTTCCGAAACCCTTCCAAGGTTTCCAACTTATTACAAATGAAAAGAGATTTACACTTTGACTACAATAAACAAGCTCCTTCTTGAGCAGATGTTACAATGAAAGTTTAAGACTAAGGCCCCGTTTGACACTCTTTTTTTCCTCTTTTTTTTTCAGTTTTAAAAACTGAAAAAAAAAGGAGCGTTTGGTAACCATTTTTTTTTCAATTTAAAAAACCAGTTTTTAAACTGCAGAGTAAAAAAAAAACTCCAAAAACTGGTTTTTTTTTTCACTTTTGGTTTTTTTTTTTCGACCACCACCACCACCCTCCCACCGCCGGCAGCCACCTCAGGCGACCACCGCCGGAGACTGTCGGCCGCCGGCAGCCACCTCCGGCCGCCGGCGACCACCGGCAGCCACCTCCGGAGACTGCCGGCGACCACCGCCGGAGACGGCCGGCAGCTACCTCCGGCCGCCGGCCACCACCGCCGGTGACTGCCGGCAGCCACCTCCGGCCGCCGGCGACCACCGCCGGAGACTGCCGGCAGCTACCTCCGGCCGCCGGCCACCACCGCCGGTGACTGCCGGCAGCCACCTCCGGCCGTCGGCCACCACCACCACCACCGTCGACCACCGCTACGCCCCACCACCGCCACCGCAAACCACCAAAAAAAAAGTCAAAATAAAAAGGGTTACCAAACACCAAAAAAAAAAACCTCAAAAAAAAGGGGTTATCAAACACCCACTTGTTTTTATAAAAAAAAAAAATTAAGCTGCTCTTTAAAAACTGAAAACCAAAAAAAAAATTTTGTCAAACGAAGCCTAAGCCTTCTTAGGTGGGAAGATCTATATTCTTTCAAGAACCAAACCAAGAAGCTTACATAGAACTTTTTTAAAAGTAAACTCACTCAATAGAGAATAGATGAGAATAAGGGATTGAGATGAGAGAGTTATTGAAGAGGAAAAAAGTTCCCGCGAGTAAAAAGTTATAAATGCTTTCACAGATCCCCTATATATACAAATAAGTGATAGAGAGCCGTTAAGAAGGGAAAGCCAAACAGGAAGGATTCGACTAAAACATTCAGCTTTGACTGAAAGTCTTGGCTTCGACTGAAAGTCTTGGCTTCGACTGAAAGTCTTAGCTTCGACTGAAAGTTTTTTGCCTTCGACTGAAAATCTTTGCTTCGACTGAAAGTCACAGCTTCGACTGAAAGAAAAGATTTCAAGTTTGAGTCGACTAAAAACAGTTTGCCCTCGACTGAAAGCCTAGCCTTCGACTAAAAGTCACAGCTTCGACTGAAAGTCTTGGCTTCGACTAAAATTCTTGGCTTCGACTGAAAGTCACAGCTTCGACTGAAAGAAAAGATCTCAAGTTTGAGTCGACTAAAAACAATTTGCCTTCGACTGAAAGAGACGGTTTTGGTTCTTTACTAAAATTTCTGTCAGATCTTTTAAAAAGGGCTTAAAAACGCTAACAAGAAAAAATAGACTTCAGATTCTTGCATCTTCAATGTAGTCCAAGTCTTTAAATCCCGAGTCCGAGTCCAAGTCCAAGTCCAAGTTAAGGCTTTGTCCATGTCATGGTCTAGCCTAAAATATTTATCTTAAAAATGTTGTCAGATTAATGTTAGAAATAACAAGACTGGAATCATCAAAATCAATAAGTCAACATAGTGTGTGTCTCGGGTGTGTGTGTGTGTGTATGTGTGATAATATATGTGTAATTGTGTGTAAGTAAGGTGCATATGTGTGTGATGTAGGTGTATTAGTGTGGGTGTAGGTGTTTTAGTGTGTGCTTAGGTGTGTAGAAGTGTAGGCGTGTCATGGAAAGTGGAATTTTGTGGGTGTTTAACTCAGGACAGGAGAGTGGGCTGCCGAGAGAACAGGGATGATGAACAGTAACAAGGCTGGGTTTAATTCTTGAACTCAAAAGTGTCGCTAAAGATAATTTCATCCCAGCAGTTTCTTTATGAATTTTTTAAAAGAAGTTAGAGCCAGATTTAGCCAAAGTGTGAAAAAGAGTACCTAGTTATTTTTAGGAGACCTATATTGTGGAACAATTTCAGATTTTTCCGAGGTCGTGAAGAGGGTGAACGGACGCGAAAAGTTTGAAACTTTGCAATGAAATTTAAAAAATCAAACGAGCGCGGTTTTGCACAAAAAATTTATGAGAACCCTAGGATGCTAAGAAGTTACATTTTTCAAGATTTTGGGTCATTCCAAAGTTGTTAACTATTTTTGGCCGAACGAGTTTTTAAGCGCTCGGTCCGAACACTGGTTCGGGATTTTTGGGCGAAAACTTTGTACAATACTTTTTAGCTCAAGAATGAATTCATGAGACTTAAAATAGCGTCTTAAAGCACTTTTGATATTTTTTTTTTAGGCCGGGAACCCTCAGGGGCATTTTGGTAATTTGCTACCCCGAGAGGGGTATTTTGGTAATTTTTCTGATAAAGTTTTTCCAAAGAACTTGTTAGTCCGGGAAGGGGTGTAAGACACCTGAAAAGTTATTTTAAAATAGTTTTGAGATGTTTGTTGGGGCGATGGCCGCTAGGGGGTGTTTCGGTAATTTTGCATAAGTAGGGGGTGTTTTGGTAATTTTTCCTTTAAAATTTTCTGAGGAAATATTTGGTCCATAAATGGTGTAGTACATCTAAAAAGTTGTTTTTAACGGTTTGGGGGTGTTGGTGATGTAGCGGTCATCAGAGGGGTATTTTGGTAATTTGCCAGGTTGGATCTAAAATTTTTGGAAATGCGCGTTATTAAACGTCCAGAATGGTAGGAAGTGAGGAATGGTGTTAATACATTGAGAAAGAGATGCTTGTTACCACTAATGCGTCAATAAGGCTAGATTAAGGATCCGGTTATCGGATCGGATCGGATTTACAAGTTGTCATAAGACGCTATGAACGGTTAAGTGGGAAGGGGTGGAATAAGGAGTGCGTATATGTTGAACGATTTCTAACGAGCAGGGTATTATTTGACTAGATGATGCAGCTCATTACGACCAGAGATTATGAGTTGCTTCGGCTATAAGCCAATCAGGTAAGGACAATGCGGTTTTATTATGCTAATTCACTGTTTCGATTAGCATACTATGTTGATGATGTTTATGTTGTTGAATTCTTGTTGTTATGATTGGTCACCGGTAGTCATTGTGACGGGTATACGCAAATTTGAATTGTGTTGTTGAGGACTTAGGGTAGAATAAATTCCCTTAGTCCGCCCTGTTGATAGATTTTAGTGAGGATGATGGGTGTTCTAGTATGCTATGATTCAATTCGATTAGCATACCTGAAGTGGATGATGATGTTGTGTAGGGTTTATAGTGTGGTTGATGTGAGATGTCGGCGGTTATTGATAGCCGATATCTCTTCTCTTTGAGAACACCATTGAGGACTTGTGGCAAACTTCTCCCGAGTCCGCCCTATCATTAATGATCATGCTATAGAGACCGTTGTGTTATTGTTGTGAAATGTCTGCACTTATTGATAACTGACATTTCTCTTATGTAAGAACGTTGTTGAGGGCTTACAGTAATCTTCTCCCAAGTCCGCTTTGTTGATGATGTTACGTTGAACTAATCTTGAGCATAGTTTTTATTCACCAATGGGATTCAAAGCTCTTTTATCTTTCATATTCTCAAAGATCAAAAGCAATTATTCATTCTCTCTTGGTTTTCATTATTTTCTCATTCAGTTGAAGAGATCATTTATTGTGAGCTTACATTTGAGAGATATACACTTTCATAAAGTCATCATACACTCATCTCTCTTGTTCTAGAGCTTGAATTTGTACACATCTACTTCTTAAGAGTAAATCTTTGTACACAATTCTTCATCTAAAGAGGGGCCCTCAGTAGAAGTGATTATGGTGAATGTTGAGGACGTAAGTGGAAGGGATTAGCATGAAGTATATTAGGTAAGAAGACCTTAAGAAAGAGCTAGTGAGACTTCTACAAAAGATCGTGGGAGTTCTAAAAATACAACCGGTGGCTGCTATTATGATAGCTCCAGTAAAAGGAAGAAAAGAGAGTAGATCTCGAGACTGTCAGGATGCCCGCCAAGGGTGAAATCCCACGGGAGGGAAATGGTCTAGTGTAGACAACTACGTGAATTTGAGAGGTGGAGAAGATAGTTGAAGTAACAAGATGTGGGGAAATATTAGAAGATAATGTTCGCCAGCTATACATAAAAAAAGGGTGATAAGTGATTAAGAAGTAAGAGCGCAAACAAGTTGAGACAGTAAGAGTACCTATCGACCCTATATCATTGTAATAGGTTCGGGTAACATGTTGATGATATATATTTCTGCTTAAATTACAGAGTAAGTTGGAGACACGTTTCCTGTGCTACGTGAAAGGATTGAAAGGCAGAAAAGGATGTCAGGGAATTTGGTGAGTTGGGCTAATTGCCTCATCAGGCGATGACAGAAAAAATGTAAAAAGTGGGATAAAATAAGGAAAGTTAGAAAATAATCCTTAAAAAGGGATAGGTTAGGGTTCTAATGCTGAATTACTATGAGAGTAGTAGTAAAAAAAATAAAAAACTAAGTGATAGAGGCGGAGAATGAAGAGGTCTGGGAAGAAAGAAGGGTGAGAGGATGGAAAGAAGGTAGAATTCAGGAACGAAACTAGAAGGGTGAAAAAAAAGGTAAGACGAGAGCAGATGAAGAACAGTCCGGACAAAGTTCCGAACCAAGAGAAGGAGATAAAAAATGTAGATGATGCGGGATGCGGGTTGCGGCACGAGGGTGTGAACTATGATAAGGCAAGTAAAGCATGTCTTAACTATGAAAGGAAGTCACAGAACTAATGTTTAAGATGAAGCAAAAGAGGCTGTTTCAAATGCAACAGCCAGAGTATATTGACCGGACAAAGGTGCTCTAAAAAAGGGTGATGGTCATTGAAGAAAGAAGAAAGGAGGGGTTTATGAGACTGTGTATTGGCTATCAAAAGCTGATTAAGATGACAGTCAGGAATAATTATTGATTTCCTGACCTAGCTGATATGCTGATCAATTGTTGGGTGCTAAGTGTTTTCTTTCTAAGACTGACCTTAGAACAGGTCATCACCGGTTAAGGAATAAGAAAGGATGAAGTTGTCAAGATTGTGTTTAGAAACAGAGATAGGCATTATAAAAATTTTGGTGGTGCCAGGTAGATTAATTAAGGCCCCTGTGGCAGTTATAAATTCGAGGAATCAAGTCTTTCGAGAGCAAATGATCGCTGTGTCGTCACCTTATTGGTGACCTTGGGGTTGGTACAAAAGGCAAGGAGGAACTTGCACAGTGGCAAGTTCGACAAATCTTAAGAAAGCTAAGTTGTGTGTTAAATTCGAGGAATGTGAATTTTGACTAAGAAATATGGATGTATGGGGTTAATGTGGAAGCAGATTAGGAGATCTGGGAAAAGTTGAAAAGGTGACAAATGGGGAACGTCGAAAAAAAAATTAGAGTGAGATCAGTAGCTTCTTAAGATCAATCGGAGGCTAGCAGAGAGTAATTGACAATTTCTCTAAGATGCCTTATCGGAGAAAACTGACTGAGATAATTGTTACACCGAGTTAGTAAGAATGTGAATAACTCGAAAATCAAAGTTTGAGTAAGGAGAAAATTAAGTAATAGTTTGCTTCGTGTGGAAATGCGACAAGTACATCTTAATTAAATTAAGGAAGCTTAAGGCCAAGATGAAAGGATGTTGAGATCCATCGGGGATTTGAAATTAATAAAAAGAAATTTTGATCGTGATGAGGATGGTAGTTACAATGTGAAGGTCGGATGTATGTTCGCCAATAGTGAATTGAGGAAATAAATTGTGAAGGGTACTCATAGTTGTAAGTGCCGATTCACTCAGAGAAGATGAAAATGAAGCCTAAGTTACGACTAAAAACTTTGGTGGTCTAGTTGGAAGTGGGAACGCATTACGATGAATTTTGGTGTTAAGGTTACCACAAACAACTAAGAGATATACCTCTGTATGGGTTGTACTGGATAGGTTGACTAAGATGTCCCGCTTTATTTTGTTCAGGGAGAATATTTAGGAACGACTTGCCCAAACTTATGTTAATCGAATGGTTAGTCGTATGGAGTTTAAGTGACTACTATGTCCGACAGAGAGGCAAGGTTTATCTTTAGAGTTTGGAAAGTTTTCAATAAGAAATGAAAGCAAGGTTGATCATCAGGACGGCCTTTTACCTCAGACAGGTGGCCAATTAAGATGTATGATAGGAATACGGGGAGGGTGTTGAAGGTCTGCGTTATTTATTTTTGCAGAGCCTTGGGATGAACAGATATCCTTAACTGAAAATGTTGCATGTTAATTTATTAGAATCTATTCGGAGAAACAACGACTATTTCGCACGAGATTGTGCAAAGAAATAGAAAATAAGGTGATCGATATCCAAGAGAAAAATCTTACTGCGCAGAATTAGTAGAAAAGTTATGCTGACAAGAGGTGTAGGATGTTGGAGTTTGAAATAGGTGACCTAATACCTTTAAAGGTGTCACTATGGAAGGGAATCGAGTGATTCAGAAAATGGAGAAAAAGTTAAGTCCGAGGTTCAACGGACCATTTAAAATCCTATCTAGGATTGAGAAGATAGCGTACAAACTCGATCTACGTTTAAGACTGAGTTAATTGCGTAACGCGTATCACATGTCATTGTTGAGGAAGTACGATCCCAATTCTATGCGTGGGTTCTAGTTGGAACAAGTCAAAATTCGAGATAATATCTCATATTAGGAGGCACCGACAAAGATGGCTGATAAGAAGAAACATGTGTTTACGTGAATGCTAGTAGTCAAAGTTGATTGGGGAAAATCATGCGGTCAAGGAAGCTACCTTGAAACTCGAGGCGCTAATGCGGTAGTAAGTCCGCATTTAGTTGCAGAATGAGGTTTGTCCCTATTTCGAGGATGAAATTTATTTAAGGGGGGAGGGGAGGGTGCGATACCCAGGAAAAAAACAAAAAGTAATCTTACCGTGAATTTGATTAATTAAGGGGTGCTATTTTTATTACGTAGCAATATGTTGATGATGATTAAGTGTTAGGGAGCTAAATGGGAGGTTAGTTTGCCTTGGGGGTCGAAAGGTAATTTTAGAAAGTTAAAGGGGGTAAAAGTGTAATTTTGAAAAATATGGTGAACGGGATAAATATTTTATTAAGTAGCATCATTTCAATGGTAATGAGGTGCTAGGGGGCTAAAGGAGGGGTTAGGGTGATTAGGGGGTCAAATTGTAATTTTTTCAAAGTCGACGGGTCAAAATAAAATTTTAGAAACTTGAGGGGCTATTTCATAATTTTTGAAAGCTTAGCCTTAAGTGTCAAAATTTTAGAGAAAGTCTTTAGTGGATGCCACCTCTTGCTATTTGTTGAAGACTGATCAAATTTTATCATAAAATATGAGAAATTTAAGGGAAATTAAAGAAAGAAAACAAAAAGGGAATTTCGGGAGGAAGAAAAAAAAGATGAAAAGAAAAGAAAAGAAAGAAACGGTAAAAGAAACACAAAAAAAATAGAGAAGAGAAAGAACAGAGTTCGGGGAAGAGAGAGAGAGAAGAAAGTGGAGAAGAAAAGGATAAAGAAGAAGAAAGGAAAAACAAAACGAGAAAGTGGAAGAAAACAAAACTGAAGAAAGAAACATAGAAAGAAGAAGGGGAGTTCAGTCAAGGAAGAAAGAAAGAGGGGGAAAGAAGAAGAGAAGGATTTGGAGCGAAATTCATGAAGGTAGCCTTCTTTTTCTATTTTAGTGTGTGTTTTTCGTATATGTGTGTATTGTAGAGTAATTGGTGAAGTTTGTGTGTGTTTTCAGGGTGTTTAGTGTGTGTGTGTGTGTGTGTGATAATATATGTGTAATTGTGTGTAAATAAGGTGCATATGTGTGTGATGTAGGTGTATTAGTGTGGGTGTAGGTGTTTTAGTGTGTGCTTAGGTGTGTAGAAGTGTAGGTGTGTCATGGAAAGTGGAATTTTGTGGGTGTTTAACTCACGACAGGAAAGTGGGCTGCCGAGAGAACAGGGATGATGAACAGTAACAAGGCTGGGTTTAATTCTTGAACTCAAAAGTGTCGCTAAAGATAATTTTATCCCAGCAGTTTCTGTACGAATTTTTTAAAAGAAGTTAGAGCCAGATTTAGCCAAAGTGTGAAAAAGAGACCCAAGTTAATTAGGAGACCTATATTGTGAAAAAATTTCAGATTTTTTCGAGGTTGTGAAGAGGGTGAACGGACGCGGAAAGTTTGAAACTTTGCAGTGAAATTTAAAATATCAAACGAGCGCGGTTTCGTGCAAAAATTTTATGAGAACCCTATGATGTTGAGAAGTTCCATTTTTCAATATTTCGGGTCATTCCGAAATCGTTAGCTATTTTTGGCCGAACGCGCTTTTAAGCGCTCGATCCGGACACCGGTTCGGGATTTTTGGGCAAAAATTTTGTAAAATACCTTTTAGCTCAAGAATGAATTCAGGAGGCTTAAAATAGTGTCTTAAAGCACTTTTGGTATTTTTTTGGTGCCGGGAACCCTCAGGGGCATTTGGTAATTTGCCACCCAGATAGGGGTATTTTGGTAATTTTCCCGATAAAGGACTTGTTAGTCCGGGAAGGGGTGTAAGACACCTAAAAAGTTATTTTAAAGTAGTTTTGAGATGTTTGTTGGGGCGATGGCGCAAAAATTTTATGAGAACCCTAGGATGCTGAGAAGTTCCATTTTTCAAGATTTCAGGTCATTCCGAAGTCGTTAGCTATTTTTGGCCGAACGTGCTTTTAAGCGCTCGGTCCGGACACCGGTTCGGGTTTTTTGGGCAAAATTTTTGTAAAATACTTTTTAGCTCAAGAATGAATTCAGGAGGCTTAAAATAGCGTCTTAAAACACTTTTGGTATTTTTTTGTGCCGGGAACCCTCAGGGGCATTTGGTAATTTGCCACCCAGAGAGGGGTATTTTGGTAATTTTCTTGGTAAAGGACTTGTTAGTCTGGGAAAGGGTGTAAGACACCTAAAAGTTATTTTAAAGTAGTTTTGAGATGTTTGTTGGGGCGATGAACGCCATGGGGTATTTCGGTAATTTTGCCTAAGTCGGGGGGTGTTTTAGTAATTTTTCCTTTAAATTTTTTTTAGAAAATATTTGGTCCATAAATGATGCAGTACATCTAAAAAGTCATTTTTAAGCGGTTTGGGGGTGTTGGTGATGTAGCGGCCATCAGAGGGGTATTTTGGTAATTTACCAGGTTGGCGCTAAAATTTTTGAAAACACGCGTTATTAAGCGTCCAGAATGGTAGAAAGTGAGGAATGGTGTTAATACATTGAGAAAGAGATGGTTGTTACCACTAATGCGTCGATAAGGCTAGATTAAGGATCTGGTTATCGGATCGGATTAACAAGTTGTCATAAGACGCTATGAACGGTTAAGTGGGAAGGGGTGGAATAAGGAGTGCGTAAATGTTGAATGACGTCTAACGAGTAGGGTATTATTTGACTAGGTGATGCAACTCATTGCGACCAGAGATTGCGAGTTGATTCGGTTATAAGCCAATCTAGTAAAGACAACGCGGTTCTATTATGCTAATTCACTATTTCGATTAGCATACTATGTTGATGATGTTTATGTTGTTGAATTCTTGTTGTTATGATTAGTCACCGGTAGTCATTGTGACAGGTATACGCATATTTAAATTGTGTTGTTGAGGACTTAGGGTAGAATAAATTCCCTTAGTCTGCCCTGTTGATAGATTTTAGTGAGGATGATGGGTGTCCTAGTATGCTATGATTCAATTCAATTGGCATACCTGAAGTTGATGATGATGTTGTGTAGGGTTTATTGTGTGGTTGTTGTGAGATGTCGGCAGTTATTGATAGCCGATATCTCTTCTCTTTGAGAACACCATTGAGGACTTGTGGCAAAGTTCTCCCGAGTCCACCCTCTCATTGATTATCATGCTGTAGAGACCGTTGTGTTGTTGTTGTGAAATGTCGGCACTTATTGATAACCAACATTTCTCTTATGTAAGAACGTTGTTAAGGGCTTGCGGTAATCTTCTCCCAAGTCTGCCATGTTGATGATGTTATGTTGAACTCTTATTGTTAGGTATGAACATCGGTCAATCTTCTGATCTGGTATTCCTTGTTGAGCTGTGTTGTTGAGGACCTAAGGTGGAATAAATTTTCCCTTAGTCCGCCCCGTTGATGAAGTCTTGCTGCTTGGCTGTAACGTGGTTAGGGAAAGCACTCTAAAAGAGTTCCCTACTTGTTGACAGTGTCTCTTTTATTTACTTGAGACTGAGATGAACATCCCGTAAAATGGGACATCAATATGAGGAGGATGGCCTATGAATTATGATCACTGACCAAAGAGGATGAATGTCACTCAAGCTGAGTATGTCGTGTCTGGTCGAGTCCTGTCCGTCGTGTCCATGTGCATTGCATTTGATTCTCTTTGATGTTTTTCAATGATTTCTATCTTTACAACCTTGGATTTCAGGTTCACTTGCATAGTCGGTCAGTCAGTCCAGTCCATGAGGAGGTGGCAGTAATGCTGTTCTGTTGGACCTTAAAGTCACTCAGTCTAACGAAAGAACATATTGTTTGACAATCATGTTGATGCTGAAATTTATTGACTACTATTGATTCATTGCTATCGTTGAGATGATTATTATTCCTCCGAGTCTTTTGAATCATTTGTACACAATACTCCTCGTGTTGTCTTTACTGGGCGATTTGTGCTCATTCCTTATGTTGTATTGTGCAGGCTGTAAGGTTGATCAAGGAGAACCTTATAGAAAAGAAAAAGAAACAAGCTAGAAAAGTTAAGCAAGGGGATCAGTTGTGTGAGGTAAGACCGGCTATGAATGATGGGATAAAGATTAAGTTACGAGACATGTTGTTAAGAGTCCTACAACTACAGTCGTATATTACGTTGTAAACATTTATGTTGTTTAAGGACCTGAAAGTCATCCGCTGCAGTATGATGTATGTTTGTAAGAAAATTTTTGTAAGGATGCATTTTGGAGCATCTATTAAGGATGTATGAGTATGAGGAGGTAGTTGCTCTGTATTCAGCACAGGATTTTGAATGTGATTATGATCGATAACTCAGTCCGATGATGTCACCTGGGTTGAGGGTTTCACAGATTGGGGTGGTGATAAAGATGAGCGCAGATCCATTTCAGGTTATGCATTCATACTAGGAGGTGGAGCTATCTTTTGGTGCAGCAAGAAACAGACTTGTATCGCCCTATCCACGATGGAGTCGGAGTATGTTGCCTGTTCAGCAGTAGTCCAGGAAGCTGTTTGGTTGAGGTCATTCTTACAAGCTCTAGGGGTTACAGCTCATGCAGACGAGTCTATCACTGTTCACTGTGACAATACAGTTGTCCTAGATTTTGTAAAGGATCCCAAATATCATGGGAAGGCCAAACACATAGGCCTTCGTTATCACTTTATTAGAACTTTAGTTGCGCAAGGAGAGGTGACCATGAGGCATATACCTACTGGCAAAATGGTGGCTGATTCTTTGACCAAGCCTATTGCTAGAGATGTTTTCCTTTCTCACATTAGGAGTATGGGACTACGTAGGTTTTGATATGTTGATGGCATCTCATGTACTTGACATTATTTATTATATTTTCATTCCTTGATTTGAGTTTATTTTGGAATGAATGTGATTACATATACATCCTTATTGAGAGTGTCACCAGGCTTGAATTGACCCACTCACACGGGTGATTCACCTTGGCACTAAGATAGCGAGCAAGATGAGATATAATCGTCTTAGACGCCAAGAGTGGCGAATAAGATGATAAAGCTTGTAAAGCAAACATGTCGCCTTAGTTGGAGCTAAGATGAGACCTATAAAGGTAGGTCCATCATAGAGTATATCCACAACTCTATATAGCCTGTTTACAGCCGAATGTGAGATTTCAGGCAGGCACTATAAGAGTGACTGGGCTGAAAAACTCAGGTTAGGCACTTGTACAGCGACTAAACTTAGATTCGTATGCCGTATTTTATTATACATTTATGTGACACACCCTTGCGGGTTATGCCATAGCATGCAAATCATACTGCATGTGCTAAATGTAGACCGACAGTGGGAGTGATGAATGAATCCCTACTTCGTCACTGTGTGAGCCACTTGGATAGAAATATTTTTGATCCTATATGGTACCCTTTCACCTTAGACTATGTCATGATAAGGATACTCAATGTCGCTACTTTAACATGTACCCTTGGATCATGGATGATGCGATCTCACGGGGCATGTCTAGGAAAGCGGTTGGGTTTAATTGGAATGACATGGGGCTTTGGAAAGAAAGTTCAATATTACACCATGTTGTATGATTCATAGCCCGGGCGACTTTGTCGATTTTTTGTTTCGATATGAGTCATGAATACATAACATATGAGAGGTTTAACACTGCTCATTATGAGGGATCTGAGAGTATTTAATTTGGTGTAGTTGAATTATCTAGGATACATACGAGATTTTTTTTAGAGTGATGTATTGTGTTAGTTTAGTGATAACTTAATACAATACTCCTAACTGGATATCTTTTCTCGTAGGTCGCACATTCCATTTCCTGTATGAGGAGATGAGTGGATAAGAGATAAGGAGAGACTACACGATTTATTTGTCCTGTATATGGGCGAGTGGGAGCTGTTAATAAATTGGGTCAATGGACCCATTATCTGCCCACTAACAGATAATGTGTATTTGTTAGTCTGGATAATTACAGTTATTTAGAGGATATTTATATCCTAAGTGTTTGAGATAAATACAATATTTATCTCATAGGTGGTTGAGATAAATACATCTTTATCTCCTAAGTGTTTGAGGTAAAATCTGTCTCTAAATACTATCTCTATATAAAGGCTAGAGATATCCCAAGAAATTATAAGTGACAGACAATAAGTCATAAGACAATCCCTCTCTCTATAGCACTCTCTCTAGAGCAATCACCAAGTTCTAGAATTTAGTTTGTGGACAAAGAACTCGACTCTAGTAGCTGTTTTCATACCTGCAAAAAAGATCAAGCGTGTTTGAGGCTTGTAACAACAAGGATCCATCGTGGAAAAATTTGGAGATTTCGTACCGTATATTTCCAAACCCACTACGTGTTACGTGGTAACGCATTAATTGTGATTCAACAATGTAATGCGCTACCACGTAACACATAGTGGGTTCAGAAATATATTGTACAAAGTCTCCAAATTTTTCGACGATGGATCCTTGCTGTTACGAGCCTCCAACATTCTTGATCTTTTTCACAGGTACGAAAACAGCTACTAGAGTTGAGTTCTTCGTCCACGAACCAAATCCTAGAGCTTGGTGATTACTCTAGAGAGAGTGCTATAGAGACAGGGATTGTCTTGTGACTTATTGTCTGTCACTTCTTGATTTCTTGGGTATCTCTAGCCTTTATATGGAGATAGTATTTAGATACAGATTTTACCTCAAACACTTAAGAGATAAAGATGTATTTATCTTAAACACCTATGAGATAAATTTTGTATTTATCTCAAACAATTAGGAGATAAATATCCTCTAAATAACCGTATGTATCCAGACTAACAAATTCACATTATTTGTTAGTGGGCGGATAATGGGTCCTTCTTTTTTAAAAGCCGCCCTCCATTTCGTCTTCATTTCCATTTTTGAAAATATGACAAAGATATCTTTTCAACATTCATTAACTTGTTTGATGTTATTGCCATTAGTACAAAAATAGTAAAACCAAATAACTGGCCTTGTCAAAAAAAATAAAACTCATCTATCTTGTTTGAATACCGTCTCCCACAAATTTTGCAATCAAAATGAACGGGGCAAGTTTTAGTAATGTATTTGCAAGGAGTTGGTGAACGTATCCAAGACGGAAACAAATTTTACGAATGATAATCAAACGAGAAAACTTAGAAATATAATTTAAAACATGAAATACACAGTTGAGTCGCACCTAGAAAATTAAAGGTCAATCAGGGTTTCCTCTTTAGAAATATAGTAAGTAATGAGTTGAAGCCTTGTTATTCGACTAAGGTATATAATACAATTTGGTCCATGTTCAGTTTTTCGTTTTGCTAGCTGGACCCAGTTAGGCACGTTGCAAAGTGGAATTGGACCATAACGAGTGATATTTCTATTTTTGGTCATAGTTGGAGAAAATATTTAATGTAACGGTGATAATTACGTTATAGAGAAACGTAAAATAAGACTTCATTGATTAATTCATTGGGTACAAGGAGCCTATACTTAAAGGTGTCGGTGATAAACAAAAAAAGATCTAAATCTATCTGTCTTTATCCCAATCTAGGAAGAATATATCTAACTGCATAATTATCCAAACCTAAAATGCTCTAGTATCCCTCTCAAACATATGGTAATATTAATTAGAACCTTCATGAGTTTGTTTACAAAATTAACCCAACAAAAAAATAATAATCCAAAAGTCCACCAAAGCCATCATGATTTCTCTGCAATTCATACGAGTCTGTCGTAGAGATCATTCCAAGTATTGTGAATACACAACGTGAATTCATACCTTGCCCTATCAATGAAGGCAACGCTGAAAACCATCAAACACAATTGTAAAAGTGCTCAATCACAAGAAAAGTGCGAGCAATCAAAAAGAAGTAAGCCTCAAGCACTAGTGAGGTTTGACGAAAAGAACAACCACAACGTAAGAATTAGCACTTCAATGCACAAAAACAGAATTATTTATAAATGTTTCGGACCGGTGACAATGGAATTTGGATAAGGTAACCATAAAAGGATTTCAAAGGTTGACACTCCATGGGGAAAGCCAAAATTGCAAATGTGGCATGAATGAATAAGACGTAGAAAATTACACGCTATAATTTTTTTGCTTGAGTTTGGTTTGGATATCAAAAATGGATTTATTGCAACCTAAGCAAGAAAACAAAAGAATAATTTTGTCGGCAAACAGCATGAGGTCGTTCGCCGAAATACGAAAAGCAACTAAATGACTATCAAAACACGGACTGTTCAGCTCTGATACCATATAAGAACTTAAAATAGGATTACGTCAATCCGTAGGTTACAAGACACTTATTATTGTTTTAGATAGATAATAAACAAGAAGAGAGTTAAATCCTTGATTCTTCACCCCCAAACTAACAACAAAATCTAAATAATAATAAATCATAAGTTAACTGCATAAGTATCCAAAAATTAAAATACTCAAATACACGTTATTGTCATAACATAAACTAAAATCAAAATGCCACATCACTATTTCTGTCGGTATCCACCCACAGCAAAAACCTGCTCAAATCAACAAGAACCATCAATCCTTGTGCCCCTTTTCTGCCAATCCCCTCTTCCGGTGAGTGATAAACGGATGGTGGAGGCAAACCGAGTTATGGTTGGAGTAATCAACGATCACTTACACTATATTCTTGTTACTAAAGACAAAAAACTATCACTAAAGGTTATTAAAATGTCACTTTAAATTATTTCGTACAAAAGTTGAGTGTAATTGGTGATAAGTGGAGTATAATTAACCATTCTAATAAAACATAAACTGGCAATGGGTTGATAGAATTATTATGTTTCCATGATACCGATAACATGCTTTAATCTCAGTTGCCCGTAATTATACTACAAGAAAATAGTTTTTAGCGACGAAAACACTTACGTCGCTAAAAGTGGCATTTACCGACGGATTTGTCCGTCGTTAAGAATCTTTACCTACAGAAAATTCCGTCAGTAAAGATTTTTAGCGACGAAAAAGCCATTGCTAAATGATATATTTGAATTTTTCACCTTTTTTTTTGCCCGCATTAAAAGAATGAAAACCCTACTTTTTTTTCTCATTCTCCCCGCCGCTCCCCTCTTTCCCTCTCTAGATCTGTCTCTCAATCTCTCACCCACACTCAACTCCACCGCCCAACTTCGCCGCCCACATTCAACACCATCCCTACCCCACACCACCCCCACCTCATTGTCCCATTCCAATGCTACTGTCGCCCAACACCCACGCGGTCCAAACAACACATCCACCGCGTCACTGCCACGTCCACCGCCGCCGCTGCTGGCAACAGAGGTGAGTTACTGGCAAAGACTCCACGGCACCAGCCAACATCCCTCTGCCAACCACAAGCTAAGAAATTATCCCGAAAAAGATGGATTAAGATGTGGATCTCTGTTCTCCTAGAAATGATAATGTCTTTAAAAAAGAATGACCCTATTATAAAAGTCTGCCTTTTTGGCTTGTTTCATTCTTAATTCCACCCACTTCTCTAATATAAGAAAATAGAAGCAGCACCAAAATGAAAATTTTATGCTTAACAAACCAATTTCTGAAAGCATCTACCTGGTTCTTACCAACTGTTGTGGATGAAATTCAGGACAAACTTTCAATGATCCGTGAATAAACCTGCGCAGCAAAAACGATACCGGTGACTTGCCGGAAGTATTTCCGGCAGGGATGCTCTGATGCTTAAGTCAGCAAATGTATTTGAGAGAATCTATATAAATTACTCATCCAAGACTTACCTTTCTCTCTTTCCCCTTTTCTTTTTATAGAGTCTCCATTAATTGGTAGTTATTCCTCCTTAATAGGGAGTTACCCTATTAAGTGGAGAGTTACTCCTGATTAGTGGCCTAGTTATTCCCACTTAGTGGGTTGTTACCAGCCATCATGGAAAACTGGATTAATGGGTAAGTGGATTACACCATTTCTCTACTTTCTCATGGTTAAAGAGACAGTTATGGTTCTCCTAGATGATGACACGTGTCATTATCTGGGCTTTGATATTTTTGCCCATATCATTTCCCTCCTATTCCATGTTCTTTTTCTTGAAAAAAAAAAGGCATGGAAGAAACCTGTTTTTTTAGTTAGGTGAGTACTCAGTGATACTAGTAGAGGCCTTAATGGGTTTATTTACTTGGCAGGCCGAGTAGAGGCCTTCATGGACTCGGCTGGGAGAGTAGAGGCCTTCATGGGCTCGTCTACTCGGCTGGGAGAGTAGAGCCCATCATGGACTCGCCTACTCGGTTGGGAGAGTTGAGGCCTTCATGGACTCGGCTAGGAGAGTAGAGGCCTTCATGGGCTCGGCTGGGAGAGTAGAGGCCATCATGGACTCATCTACTCGGCTGGGAGAGTAAAAGCCTTCATGGACTCGTCTGCTCGGCTGGCTGAATAGAGGCCTTCATGGGCTCTTCTACTCAGCTGGGAGAGTAGAGGCCTTCATGGGCTTATCTACTTAGCTGGCCGAATAGAGGCCTTGGTCTAAACGCTCTCGTCTACTCAGCTAGGCGAGCAGAGGCTTAAGCCATGAAAAGGGGCTCATCTACTTGGCTAGGCGAGTAGAGGCCATGGTCTAAATGTGCCCGTCTACTTGGCTGGGCGAGTAGAGGCTTCGGCCATGAAAGGGGCTCATCTACTTGGCTGGGTGAGCAAAGGCCATGGTCTAAACGTGTTCATCTACTTGACAGGGCGAGCAGAGGCTTAGGCCATGAAAGGGGCTCATCTACTCGGCTGGGCGAGCAGAGGCTGTGGTCTAAATGCGCTCGTTTACTACGCTGAGTGAGCAGAGGCTTAGGCCATGAAAGGGGCTCAGGCCATATTGATTTAAACGTGCTCGTCTACTCGGTAGGGCAAGCAGAGGCTTAGGCAATGAAAGGGGCTCACCTATCGACTGGGCGAGCAGAGGTCATGTTGGTCTAAACGCACTCGTCTACTCGGCAGGGCGAGCAAAGGCTTAGGCCATGAAAAGGGCTCATCTACTCGGCTGGGCAAGCAGAGGCCATGTTGGTCTAAACGCGTTTGTCTACTCGGCAGGGCGAGTAGAGGCTTAGGCCATGAAAGGGGCTCATCTACTCGACTGGGCGATCAGAGGCCATGTTGGTCTAAATGCGCTCGTCTTCTCGACAGGGCAAGCAGAGGCTTAGGCCATGAAAGGGGCTCATCTACTCGGCTGGGCGAGCAGAGGCTGTGGTCTAAACGCACTCGTCTACTCGCTAGCGTGAGCAGAGGCTTAGCCCATGAAATGGGCTCATCTACTTGGCTGGGATAGTAGAATGCGTGGACTAAATGCGCTCGTCTACTTGGCAGGGCAAACAAAGGCTTAGGCCATGAAGTTCTCTTTCTACTCAGTCTCATTGTGGTTTTTTCAAGGGGTGTAAAGGTAAATTTCCCCCCCGTCACCCAGTAAACGAGTGCCACATGGCAATCATCCACTTTGGGTTACCAACGGTTACAAGATTTTGTCTGTTAGATCTTGGTTAAGATCTTTATATAAAGGGCTTGCCTTTCTACCCACCTCATTTCACTTTCATCTTGGGTGAGAGCGTTTGAGAGTTTGGCGATCTTGAAAGCTTTTGAAGAACTTTTTATGTTTATTCTTAGGTTTCGCAAATTCATTTCTCCTTTCTTCCAAGTAAGCTCCTAACTTTTATTTGACTTCTTTATATTTCCTTGTTTTTGATCCAAAATCATGTCTAGTCCCACGAGTGAAAATGTTTCTGATTCTAGGGACGAAGCTTGAAGCGTGAGGGCACAACCTACTTTTGACCCTATGTTTTTAGTAGTGGGAATTCCTGTAATCCCTTTTCAAGATTCGAAGGGAACTTCTGCTAAGGACGTTTTGACAGATAAGGCTCAGTCCCCTAAGCCTTTTGATGCTCATACTCTGAGGAGTAGTTGAGAAATTATGACCTTAAGATTTTACGGGAACGCTGTGAAATTCCATCAAGTATAAAACTCAGACTGCCCCACGATGGGGAGTAGGCCAATATGACCACTTTGAGCAAAATAGGGGTGTACTTGGACATGTTCATAAACGGTTTGAAGGTGCCAATATATCCTTTCTATATTTTTCTTGTTGAATGCATATGGTCTCGCGCCAGGCCATTTTTTTCCTCATGCCTGGAGTTTCATGTCTTTCTTTATATATCAATGTCATAAGCTTGGTTTACAACCTAGGGTGAGGGTGTTTTGATGGTTTTACACCATTTGTTTGATAACTAGACATGTGGGTTGGTACTTTCTTACTCGGCTCCCAAAGGCCGAAGCTAACTTATTTCTTCATCTCCCGTCATCTAATCACAACTAAAAGGACAAGTTTTTGTCGTTAAGCTACCTAAGACTCAAAGATTTTTGTTTAACAATGTGTGGCTTCCTGAATGTGAGACTTAGAGTTGTAATGCATTAAAGGAAAAGGATTTGAGTGATACGGACCTTGCACATATTAAAAAGCTCAAAGAGGCCGAAACTTTAGATTCCAAGTACCCGCTAAGTAATGTCCAGCTTCGTGAATGCAGAATCATATTTCCCCTTGAGGACTTGGACGAAGAGGAGGAAGAACAGGGGGAGAATGACCCTGGTAAACATCTTTTGGCCTCTACTGTAGATAAACTTGTTAATGCCATAATCTCACTTTCTTAATTTTGCAAAAGAGATGTCTTCGAAGGGAGACGCTAGTGGCGGTGGTAGCCGAGTACAGGAGATCCCCCACTTTTTAATGCTCAAGGGGTGTTAGGGGATATCATCCCTGATGAACTCACTTTTATTCATGGTATAGAAGAGGAAGTTCAAGATTTGGACTTCGGTGCTCTCGTCTCCGCCCCACAGCCAAAGGTGGTAGCTGAGGACTATGTCTTAGGCCTGGTGTCTAAAGGCAAGGCGAATGAGGGGTCCAAGAAACGGAAGGTTGCTCCAAGGCCTCGAACATCCTCCTCCACTCGGTCTGATACCCCTCATCGGCCAGCTTGGAGCCTTTCTGCTGAGGAGTCTGTCTTCAAGAGTACTCGCACGACTTGGGACTGGTTGAGCCATGCGATTATTCCTATTCACGTGACTCTCTCCGGCTTTGGCGTTACTAAGACGGCCAACAGCATGGTTCAGCTTATGTCACAAGTATACTCTTGGTAACTCAAATATTTCAACTGTTCTTTCTTTCTAATCTTACCCTTTACAGGCTGTGGCTCAAGTGCAAATCGGAGCGAAGAAGCTTATTGTTGCTAACAAGGTTCTGGACGAGGAGCGAAAGTGAACCTTGGTTGAGAACAACTTTCGCAGGGAGGCTGAGAAGAAAGTGGAATAGCTAGGCAAAGTGGTGGATCGTTTGGAACGTTCCAAGGCTGATTGGTGCTGCAAGTGCAACAACTGGAAGCCGATAAGAGAAATGCTGCAGCAAAGGCTGTTCAAGAGTACAAGAAGTCTTGAGCCTACATTGATTAGCGTCTCCGAGACTCAAAGAGAGCCTTGGTGTTTGGCTATAACGCATGCAAAGAGGATATACGGGCTGATTTTTTCGAGATGGATCTTAGTGTTTACGAGCACAAATTTGCTCGTGAGATAGCGGTAAATGAGGCTATCCATAGAGAAGTGGAGGCTCGCAAGAAGGCAACGCAGGCAGCCTCATCTTCGCAAAGGATTGCATGTCCAAGTCCTTCTTCTAGTCGTAGCTTGGGAGCATCTGGTGTTACTTTTGGAGCAGTTTTGACAGTCCAGGAGCCAGAGACTGAAGTAGGGGGTGGTCAGGATGCTGAGGCATAAATAGTCAAGTAAATGGGATGGATGTGCATGTAACAGCTTTTGAGCCTAGTTTTGCTTACTTTAAATGCCTACTTTTGTATTAAATCATGCACATTGCGAATGGAATGAACTTTTTATTTCTTAGTCAAGTGGTAATGGCATTTTACACCGCACTGAGAGACTGCCAAACTAAAAAAAAGAGCCAACTTAAAATTAAGCCTACTACTAAGAGTAAGGACGTCTAGTGATGGAGGGATGCCCTCAACTTTAGCCTTGTTCATGGGTAGTAGCGTTTTAAGTTGGTTGCGTTCCATGTTCTGGGGATTCCCGTCTAATTCTTCCAAGCAATATGAGCCTGGTCCTTCAAGTTTAGTCACTCTATACGGGCCTTCTCAATTTGGTGCTAACTTGCCCATGGCATCACGAGGTGTTGAAGCTTTTATTCGGCGGAGGACGAGGTCACCAACAAGAAAAGCATGAGGATGGATGCGTTTATCGTGATATCTAGTGACTATATGCTAATACACACAAGTCTGATCTGTGCTTGTTCTCTCTACTCGTTTAGGAGGTCAAGATTGTAACGCAAAGCGTCGTCATTCCCATCTGTGTCATATGTGAGCAACCGGAGAGAGGGTAGGCCTATTTCTACCATAATAAGTGCTTCTATGCCAAACGCCAAGTTGAAGGGGGTCTCACCTATTAGATTTCACATCGTGGTATGATAAGCCCAGAGAACTTTAGGCAGTTCTTCGACCCAAAGCCCTTTTGTCCCGTTAAGCTTCTTCTTTATCCCTTACAGGAGAGTGCGGTTGGTGACTTCTGTCTATCCGTTCGTCTGCGGGTGTGCTACTGAAGTGAATCATTGTTCAATTGATAATTTTGCACAAAACATGCGGAAGGTGAGGTTGTCTAACTGCCTCTCGTTATCAGTGATGAGCACGCGAGGGATCCCAAAGTGCAGAAGACCAAGCGTCAAAAGAAATCTTTGCATTTCTTTTCTATGATTAAGGATAGGGCCTCGGCTTTGACCCACTTGGTAAAATAATCAATAGCAATAATCATAAACTTTCGCTGAGCGAAAGCTGGGGGAAAGGACCTAAGATGTCCATTCTCACATGGCGAATGGGATAGAGTTGCTAAGCGTGGTTAGTGTGCAGGGGCAAGCTTTGGCACATATAAGAATCATTGACAGACGTCACACCTTTTTGAATATTCCAATGCATCTTGTTGCATAGTCGGCCAATAATATCCTTGGCGAAGGATCTTGTGTACTAGGGCTTTCCCTCCTAAGTGTTGGCCGCAAATGCCCTCATGGACTTCGCGGAGGGCATAATCTTCTTTCGAAGGGGCCAAGCACGGAAGGTAGGGGAGAGTGAACGACCATTTGTAGAGTGTATCGTCTATGATTGTATATTGTGCTGAGCGGGAGATGATTCCTCTAGCTTGCTTTCAATCAGCTGGTAGGGTGACATTCAAAAGATAGGCCTTGATGGGATCCATCCATGATGGTTCAGTCGTCGTCTGTGTCACCTTATGCTGATCGATACTCAGTTCGGAAAGGAGCTCCAAATGAATGGTTCAACCAAAATCAGAAAGGTCAAAATAAGCTAAGCGAGAAAGCGTGTCGGCTGACGTATTGTCTACTTGATTGATCTGGGTAATGCTGAAGTATGCAAAAGATTCTGCAAGTTTCTTTACCTTTTGGAGATATTTTGCCATCTTTGCATCTTGTGCTTCATATTCCCCAGAAAGTTATTTTACGATGAGCTGCGAGTTACTGTGGGCATGAAGTGCCTATGCTCGCATGGCATTGGCGAGGTGTAGCCTGGCTATCAGAGCTTCGTACTCGGCTTCATTATTAGAAGCAGGGAATTCGAAGCGTAAGGCATACTCTATCACAAGGTTTTCTGGGCCGTTAAGGATTAGGCCAGCCCCACTTCCATTGGCATTGGAGGAACCATCTACATGGAGTGTCCATGTAAAAGGTCTCTCCTGCGGCGGTGGCTGCTCCTCATCTTCAATGGCAGGGTGCATTCGATAATGAAATCAGCTAGGGCTTGACCTTTGATGGAAGGGCACAGCTTGTAGTGGATGTTAAACTCCCCAAGTTCAATAGACATGGGACCAGCTGTCCTGATAGATCAGGTTTGTGAAGTATTTGTCGCAGCAGTTTATCCATGAGCACCGTTATGGAGTGAGATTGAAAATACGGTCAAAGTTTTCAGGCCGCAATCAGAAGAGCAAACACAAGCTTCTCCATATTGGGATATCGTAACTCAGCACCTTGTAGCACTTCGCTCCCATAGTAGATTGGTAATTGCTTACCACTCTGCTCGCGGACAAGTACTGCACTGATAGCCGACTCTGCTATGGCCAGATACAGGAAGAGTTCTTCTCCCACAAGTGGCTTTGAGAGTAGAGGGGGCGTTGTCAGATAACTCTTCAATGCTTCAAAATAGGCTTGACACTCATCAGTCCACTCAAAGTCCTTTATTTTCTTCAAAGCCTTGAAGAAGGGCAAACATCTTACTATAGACTTGGAGACGAATCTGCTAAGTGCCGCTATGAGCCCAGTCAGCACATGCACCTCTTTCACTCTCTTCGAGGGGGCCATATCTTGTATGGCCTTGATCTTCTCTGGGTTGGCCTCTATGCCCCTGTACAAGACCATGAAACCCAGGAACTTCCCCGATGAGACCTCAAAAGCAGACTTAGCTGGATTGAGGCGCATCCTATACTTGCACAGGAGGTAAAGCATTCTTGGAGGTCAACAATTGCACGGAGGCTTTTGACGAGCATGTTGTCGACATAAACCTCCATGTTCTTCCCCACCAAAGGTTTAAAGATCTTGTCGACAAGCCATTGGTAGGTGGCGTCTGCGTTCTTTAAACCGAAGGGCATGACTTTGTAGCAAAAGAGACCTTTGTCTGTGATGAAGGTCATTTTTGCTGCATCGTCATCATGCATACGGATCTGATTATAGCTGGAGAAGGCATCCATGTAACTAAGTAACTCATGTCCCGAGGTCGTATCTATTAGAGTATCGATGCGAGATAGAGGATAGCTATCCTTAGGACAGGCCTTGTTTAAGTCAGTATAATCAATGCATATTCTCCACTTGCCTATCCCTGCCTTCGGCACCATGACCACATTAGCTACCCATTCAGGGTAGCCAACTTTGGCAATGAAACCCGCTTCTAGAAGTTTGTCTACTTCTTTCTTGATGATTGCTTGCCTTTCTGGCTCAAAAGAATACTTTTTCAGCTTCACCGGCTTGCTCCTCAGGTCAATTGATAGACGATGAGTCACTATGGATAGGTTTATGCCAGGCATGTTAGCTGCGCTTCATGCAAAGACATTTGTATTGGAGCAAAGGAATGATATCAATCGATCGTGAAGGATTGGTTCCAAAGTAGAGCCTATCTTTAGCTGGCACTCTTCACCTCCTCCCAGAGTTATAAAGACAAGTTCTTCTACTTGTTCAACTTGCCTTATCGCATGCTCGTCTCGCTGGTCTTCAATGGTGAATGCCTCCTCGGCCTTGCACGATGCCATGTAACACTTGTAAGCCATTGCCTGATCTCCTCTCACTGTTCTTATTCCATTAGGAGTTGGAAACTTCATGCAGAGATGGAAAGTCGAGGCTACGACATGTAACTTATTGAGGCCTGCTCATCCAAATATTCCATATAGGCCGAGTTGACTTTGACCACTAGGAAGTTGATTGATTGGGTCGCTTGAAGTGGCGATGTTCCAGCGATACGGTGAGTGGGATCACTCCTTCAACTGGTGCGGATGCTCTCGTGAAGCCATACAGAGGCGAGGGGACCGGTCGAACTTGGTCTTTTGATATCCTCATTTGGGAGAATGCCTCTTCAAAGATAATATTTGCAAAGCTTCTTGTATCCACCAAGATGCATTTAATGACGTATGTATCTATCTAGAAAAAGATGATTAGAGTGTCGTCGTGCGGTAAAATGACTTCTTAAAGATCTACATTGTCGAAGCCTATAGTAGTGGTCGTCTTGGGGTGTTTAGTCGGTCCTTATGTTAGGTTGACTTGTCGAGCGTAAGCCTTCTAAGAGGAGTTTGAGATTCCCCATGCACTTGGTCCTCCAAAGATACTGTTTATCACCGGTGGGTCTCTTTGAATCGCTTCCTCTTGTCTTATTTGGTTTTCACCTCGCCTTCTGCCTTGTTGCTCGTTTGTCTTCACAACTGTTTGAGATGCCCTTTGCAATGAGACTCTCGATCTCCCGTTGAAGGACCTTGTATTCTTCGGTCGTGTGGCCGTGGTCCTTGTGGAAGTGACAGTATAGCTGGGTGTCTCTTTTGTCGACTGGCATCTTCATCTGTTTGGGCCACTTGAGGATGTTCTGGCCTTTGATTTGATTGAGAATGTGCTCCCGGGAAGTATTAAGAGGAGTGAATGGCTTTGAAAGGGTTTTTCGCGAGCGTTTAGGCTCGTCGAGGACTCACCCCACCAGAAGATCGCGTCTCTTCTGCCCTGCATTCACTTCATCATAAGAGGTCATTGCGTCCTCCTCGGCCTGAAGATACTTCTCCACTCTGTCAAGTAGATCAGTCATGTTCTTCGGGGGGTCGTTTATTCAGCGAGAAGTGCAATGACGTCCCGATCTGACCCCTCTAGCCATTACCGCGAGGTCACTCCTGGATCCAAGTGATCGATGATGAGCTTTTCAGTGTTAAAGTGGGTATAGTAGGACTTCAAGGACTCATTCGGTCCTTGTACTATGCAGAAGAAGGCTAAGGAGTTCTTTCTTTGTATGCGACTTGTTAAGAAGTTACTACAGAAGGATTCTGCTAGTTGTGCCTGGCAAGAGAAGGAGCGAGGTGTGAGGTGTTGGAACCACACATGAGCAGCTCCTTTTAGCGTCATGATGAATGCTCGGCACATTATTTGATCTGGAGACAAATGCAGATTCATGCCTGAAGTGAAACGAGCCAAGTGCTCCATGGGATCTCTTGTGCCATCATATGATTCACATGGAGGCATCTTGATATTTGGTGGAGTAGGAAAAAGATCGACCTCCTCTGTGAAGGGCCATCCGATGATGACCGGAGCTTTGGTATGTCGTTCTGCACGATGCTCGCTGGGATGAACGAAAAAATCCTTCTTGGTAGAATGAGCTTCATAATAGCTTTCTTTGTGCCTCTTTGACCTCGGATTGCGTTGTTCATCATCGGATTGTACTTCTTCAGTTTGTATCAGATGGTAATTTGCTTGGTTAGGCACTTTTGAGCCGCCAGGCCTTTTAGGGAACGTCAATCGTTGATGAACCGATTGCTTTTGTGCGTCAGTTATATATTTTCCCTTAAGAGGCCTGAGAGGCTCTAGTTGCAGGGGTGGATTTTCAATGGCAGCTTGCAACTTCTTAATAGATCATTGCATTTTCTAAATAACAGTTAGTAGATCAACTTGGTTATCTACAGTTGGCAGAGTGACATTGGCAGTAGCAACTGTAGTAATCCCGGTCGTAGGGGGTTCGGATGGGCCTACAAGCTGGAGTGGCGTGGATGCTCGATTTATGGGCAGTGGTACAGCCATTGTAGCTGCCAGTGCAGTCGTCGTGGTTGCCGGTGCATCTGCCACCCTTTTACCTCAATTGGGCGGCTGGGGGATGACTCCACCACAAGTAAGGTCACGGAGTAGCGTTGATGATGAACTTGATGCGAGTGCTCAATCTTGTTGAACTTGCGGATTGGGATTTTGAGCCATGATCTTATTCATATATTTCGGGTCCCACGGATGGCGCCAAAATATTGTGGATGAAATCCAGGACAAACTTCCAATGATCTGTGAATAAACCTATGCAGCAAAAACGACACCGATGACTTGCCGGAAGTATTTTCGGGGGGGAAGCTCCGATGCTTAAGTCAGCAAATGTGTTTGAGAGAATCTAAATAAATTACTCATCCAAGACTTACCCTTCTCTCTTTCCCCTTTTCTTTATATAGAGTCTCCATTATTGGGTAATTATTCCTCCTTAATAAGGGGTTACCCTATTAAGTGGGGAGTTACTCCTGATTAGTGGCCTAGTTAATCCCACTTAGTGGGCTGTTATCAGCCATCATGGAGAAGTGGATTAATGGGTAAGTGGGTTACACAATTTCTCTACTTTCTCATGGTTAAAGAGGCGGTTATGGTTCTCCAAGATGATGACACGTGTCATCATCTGGGCTTTGATATTTTTGCCCGTATCACCAGCCGATTTTTAGTGCCAAAATTTCTTAAATAAAATGACATCGTAAGGTTCATTCGCCCTGCATATTTTTTTTCCTTCAAGAAATTCATGTTTGATCTAAAAGATGTATAGATCTGAACTTGTATTTAGCTATTTAGGATATTTATATTTTTTTTCATGTTTTGATCTGAACTTGTTTTCATGTATTTAGCTATTTAGGATATGCATAGATCTGAACTTGTATTCATGTTTTGATCTAAAAGATGCATAGATCTAAAAGATGCATATTTTTTTTCCTTCAAGATATTCATGTTTGAAATGTACTGTTGGTTCCAATTCTTAGGAGCTTGTTTGGTTATCAAGAAGCATTTTTGTTAATTATAGGAAGCATATAGGAGGCATTTTTATGTATGTTGAATTATGAGGTAAAGGCCTGGCATATATAATGTGAAGTGTCAGTTACTATATGTTGACCGGGAAAAGGGGTTCACTGCTCGTGGAGGTGCCACAAAGGATGAAGTCTGAGTCAGCTTCCAGGTAGGCAAAGTGGGAGATAGGAAGGATGGAGTAAGGACTGAGAGCAAGGCTCCCTAGACAGGTCGCGAGGGCTGGCAGAGCCGCGCAGGCAGGGCGACGATGAATAGGCGCGCAGGCAGGGTGTCGACAAACAGGGCCGGCGGTCGACAGTCCGAGTCAAGGGTGCAGCGTCAAGGGTTCGATGTCAGGAGTCCAAATGTGTTTCTCTCACTAGAATTCCAGAGAGAATGGCTTTTTAGAGAGAAAGTGAAAATGTCAAATGAGGTAGTCGTCATTGAATATGCTCTAAAGTCCACTATTTATAGGCAAAAATGTGCATGTGTCATAAGTTGACATGTGTCGTTCCCTGGGAGAGACACATCGCCAGGGGGTCCAAAGTACTGATTCTCCGTTGAACTGTCGATCCCTAAGTTCGTGTTGCCCTGCCCTTGCAACATCTCACTGCCTGTGTGAAGAGACTGATCACACCGCAATAGTATGATCAGAGTAGCCCGTTGCCACAGCCACCAGTCCAAGCCCTTACTGAATCCCACGAGGTGCGTCAAGAGACACGCAAAAAACCTGATAGCTGTGAGGTTTGCTCTTGTAGTCAACTGCAGGGCGGACTAGGGGCGATGCCCTCCGAGGACCTGCTCCCGTCTCGGAGTGACCCAGGGGTCATTGACCTGGTGGTGTCGACGATCAACAGTAACATGAGTGGGCATGGTCACCGCTCAGTGCTTAGAGTCCGTTGCGGGGAAGTCTTCGTGTCGAAGCCCCCTGCGAGTGTGATGTTGATGGCTTTAAGGTTGTGCCGACGATGGCTTCAATGTTGTGAGCCCAACCCGCTGCGAGGGCCGTAGCCCCCGGTGAATGTGCCGGTGATGGCTTTAAGCCCATCCCGCAGTTTGATTGAGTCGGCGATGGCTTTAAGGTTGTGAGCTCATCCCGCAGTTTGATTAAGCAAGCGATGGCGATAAGCCCATCCCGTAGTTTGATTGAGCCGGCGATGGCGCTAAGCCCATTTCGCAGTTTGATTGAGCCGGCGATGGCACTAAGCCTATCCCGCAGTTTGATTGAGCCGGCGATGGCTTTAAGGTTGTGAGCCCATCCCACAATTTGATTGAGCCAACGATGGCTTTTTAAGGCTGTGAGCCCATCCTGCAGTTTGATTGAGCCGGCAATGAAGCTAAGCCCATCCCGCAGTTTGATTGAGCCGGCGATGGCGCTAAGCCCATCCCGTAGTTTAATTGAGCCGGCGATGGCGTTAAGCCCATCCTGCAGTTTGATTGAGCGGGTGATGGCGCTAAGCCCATCCCGCAGTGAAGGGTCCTCGTGCCGGAGCACTACGAGAGGAGCCCCCAGAATGCTGCACACTCCGGAGAGTGGGTCAAAGCATGTTCCACGTCCATGGCGGGGGCGCATGGTGTGGTGAATAAGTGTGATACCCGGAGGCCTGTAACATGATTGTGGCGCATAAGCGCGGTGCCTACATCACGAGGCAATACTTTGTGCCATGGGCACATGTTATGGAAGTGGCGCACGGGCGCAGTGACGAATGTCGCGGAGCAATACTTGGCGCCGGGGGCACGCATCATGAATAGGGGCGCATGGGCGCGACGATGAACGTCGCGGAGCAATACTTGGTGCCTGGGGCACATATCATGAAAAGGGGCGCACAGGCACTGTGACGAACGTCACGGAGCAATACTTAGTGCCGGGGCTACGTATCATGAAAAGGGGCGTACAGGCGCTATGACGAACATTGCGGGAGTAATACTTAGATGATAGTATGCTGCCCTCATGACGACTGCGCATGGTCAGTGACGAGCGTCATGCGACCATTAGTGTTGAGCGAGCATTGTAGAGAGCGTTGAGCGGACACTGGCGATAGGGGTCGCAGAGACGGCGCGCAGGCGACGGGAGTCACAGAGTTGTCATGCGGACGCGTGCGATGAAGGTCGCGGAGATGGCGCGCTAGCGACGAGAGTCGCAGAGCTGGCGCACGGACGTTGACGACGAAGGTCGCGGAGATGATGTGCGGGTGACGAGAGTCTTGGAGATGGCGCACGGGCGATGAGAGTCGCGAAGGTGGAGCGCGGGCGACAGAAGTCATGGAGCTATCGCACGGACTCGGAGGATGAAGGTCGCGGATATGGCGCGCGGGCGACGAGAGTCACAGAGATAACGCGCGAGCGACAAGAGTTATGGAGTTGGAGTGCGGGCGACGGGAGTCACGGAACTATCGCGTGGACCCGAGCGACGAAGGTTGCGGAGATGGCGCGCAGGCAACGAGAGTCGCGGAGTTGGAGCACGGGCGATGGGAGTCGTGGAGCTGTTGCGCAGGCGACGAAGGTCACGGAGATGGCCCGCGGGTGACGAGAGTCACGAAGATGGTGCACGGGCGATGATAGTCGCGGAGTTTGAGCGCTGACGACTGGAGTAGCGGAGCTGTCTCACGGACGCGGGCGACTAAGGTTACAAAGATGGCGCACGGACGACGAGAGTCGCGGAGATGGCGGGGTGAGCGACGAGAGTCGCGGAGTTGGAGTGCAGGCGACGGGAGTCGCGGAGCTATCGTTCGGAAACGAGCGACGAAGGTCGCAGAGATGGTGCGCGGGCGATGAGAGTCACGGAGATGGCACGTGGGCGACGAGAGTCACGGAGATGGCACGCGGGCAACGAGAGTCACAGAAATGGCGCACGGGCGACGAGAGTCGCGGAGTTGGCACGCGGACGTAAGCGAAAGTGTGAGGACTAGAGAACGGTCGTCGCGGCGACAGAGCGTGGCGGCGAGCGACGGTCATTGTGACTATGGAGCGCGACTTATGAGCGATGGTCGTCGGTGGGCAAGGTAGGTGGCCGACCCCCTTAAGGGGGAAGGCACACCAAGGTTGCTTCACAAAGGGAAAATGCATGATGACTTGATTATGTGACGCTTTGACCGGCATGTGAGTGTTGAAAAGTTGACCATTGAATGCGCCGACATGTCATGAGAATTGGGACCCCCAGTGGGCCTATAGGTGTAGCCAAGATAGGGTAGGAACACTATATTATTTTATGTATGTTGAATTTATATCTCAACTAAAGGACCTTAAATATGTTTCATCGTTGAAGGGCCTGCGTCTGGACTCAACAAAAGGACCATTACTTCGCTTTATGGTAACTGGTTATCAGACATTTGTTTTTTCCTTGTTCATGATACAAACCTGGTGCAATTTATTCATTGTATTTCTTTCAAGTCCTATTCAGTTTTAAGGTAAAGCTCTGTAGATATAATGGGATGATCGCAATTGAATCTACTGAGCGACGATCATGGCGTTATTGTCTGTCATTGCAGGATTTGTTGTAAACCAAACTAAGTAATAGATGGTGAATTGTGCCAGATTCTTAAATATAACAAGATTTTTAAGTTCCAAAATGCATAGATCAACTCTCAGATCCAAAACCTCAAGCAAGATACCCCCAACTCTAGCTTCCAAACAAATACCCTCCACTGTTGTTGCTAAAAAATTTAACTCTTAGCAAGATACAATGACGCGAAGTTGGAAGCTCGTGAATAGATTATTACATTCTTGAATATTTATGTGCGCACTGCTATTACATATGGAGATAGTTGGGCTCTGAAACTAGTTAGAGTTGTTTCACTAGCTTGTCAAAAGTAAGACTCATTTGTGCTATTGAATGCCATGTTCATATAAAGCAATACCTTTAATGGACAAGCTCTTAGGGTTTGTACATTTTCAATTGGATGTTAGACCCAAGGTTTCCCTTATGTTTCACATTGTAATGATTTGTTTACATCGAGTGCACTTCAGTCTTTGCTCCATTTGTGTTACTTACAAGAAAGTGTGATCTTTTAGTTCTTGTTGAAGCAATTTTTAGTTCTTGTTGAAGCAATTTTGCTTAATTTTTGTACTTTTTTCTTTCAAATTTCAAAGTTTCTTGATGGGTGAAGTAACAACAACAATTTCAGCAGCTTCTGATGGACTTGTAATTTTCTTTTGGTCTTTGCTCCCTTTGTATTTTTTGTTTCAATGAAAGTTGAAATTTTACATTGGAATATGTACGATGTGATCTAGTATATTTAGTAAAGTTAGTATTGAATATTAATTGATATGGTGTGTGACTTAAATCTTATTTGTATGGCTTGAAATTTGGTAAAGAATGGATGTTTGTTTAAAGAATGAAATTGTCGATGGATTGGTTGGTTACAGTTAATTGTCCATGAATTAGTTGATTTATTTGTTTGTGTGAATTCAATTGGAGGAAGCAAGTTTAAAATTTTTAAAACATAAAACAAATTGAAAAACAACCTTTTTATAATTTTTGCTGATGGACTTTTAGCGACGACATTATGTTGCCATAAGTATTTTAAATAAATCATAGATATTTTTTTGCTACAGAAATATGTCGTGAAAGATTTCAAATTTAATCTGTCGCTAAAAGGTCTTTCTCTTTTAAGCCATGAACATTTAGCGACGAATTTTCACGACCAAGAATTTTTAGTGATGGACTTTTTGCAATGAAAATTTCGTCGCTAAAAGTCCTTCTTACATTTTTTTTTTACAGAAATTAAAAAAATTAAAAATTACTTTTATCGGCAGAAATTTCTGTTGGTAAAAGAACTTTTACCGACGGATTATCAATTTATGTCGCCAATCTTTTAGAAATGGCCTTTATAAAAGTCTTTACCGACAGAAAATAGACTTTTAGCGGCAGACTTTTTCTTATAGTGTTAAATAAGGAAAACCATTGGTCAAAAAAGTCGAGGAGAGAAAATTGAAAACCACATGGTGTGTCTTTGGATTTGGAATTGTGAGATGCTGGTCATTTAAATCCCCTTATTTAGTAATCCCTTCATTTATAAATCCCATCAAAGTATCTTGTTTGGACAATTTTACTCTTGTATGAATTCCAATCAGGTGTTTGCAAATCCTTTGTTCGCATGAATACCAACAAGTGAAAGTAAAGTTACCAGTAATTTGAACAATGAATTCATAACTTTCAAATTGCTTTTGTGAACTAACTAATTTCCATAATAGAGACAATTAACAAGAATAAACTTTGGCACCTATTCGGATCGTAGAAATCTTCCTCCAAACTCTTTTATAATAACAATTAATAGTCGTTAAATGTTTTTAATGACTTTTCTTCTAACACTTTCAGCAAAAATTATTAGAAGCACTTTTTTAACGTCATTAAATAAAAGTCACTAGAAACATTCAGAAACGATTGATTGCCGCTATATAGGGAGTGAAAGAAAGATTCCTACAACAATGACAACAATCAAATCTTTTCCATTATATGAAGGGCTCAAACTAAAAAGAACTAAAAAACAATAAGAAGGGCTCAAACTAAAAAACAATAAGAATGGCTCTACTACCACGTATCATGCACCCATCATCTATACTACTTATAATGAAAACATAACTTTTGGTGTAATACCCTTTTGGTATTACACTGAGAGTGATTTTGGTATTGATACGTGTCCTTATTGTGGACAAAATCGTAAAATAACACTACCCACCCTTCACAGTCTCCGCAAATCATGAGTTACAAAGACCTACTCATAGACCATCAGTTACAAACACATGTAACTACCCATTTTCTGCATTTCTCCGTCTCCCTCAAAATATAATCAATCACAGAGAAACATGAATTCTTCCTAAAATTTTAACTCACCAGTGAGGTTGCCTCAAGTAGTTTCTTCCTGTTGTATTTTTTTCATTAAATTTATACAACCAATTTCTCATGTATTCTTCTTAATCTGCAGTTCACCAAATGGGCCTTATTCATATCTCTCCATTCTTCTTGTCGTGCCTCTACTCACCGCTCGATGTTTCTTCGCTGCTTGTTGATGGCCTTGCACTGGAGCCGGGGACTCCCAGCCCCGGTGCACGGTACATCACTAGCGAGTCAGCGACCCATATGTCACCGACGACGACGACGGCGACGACGTGTTTGGCACTAATCTTCTCCGAACCGCCGCCATCTCCACCTAGAAGATGAAGTCCTGTGATCTGAATATATGTGCAATGGGTCACACACACGCGCGGCATATGCATGCAACTTGGGATTTTGAGATTTCTTTTTTTTAATTTTGTGATCTGGGTTTTGTTGGTGGCCGCTATAGGCCGTGGGTCTGCGATTGACGGAGGTGTGGTCGTGGGTCTGCGATTGGCACACGTGGTGGTGCGACTAGTGGTGGGTGTGCGATTGATCGTCGCTGTGGAAAGGCAGTGCTGGTGTGTCATGGGTGGTTGATTGGTGGCCTTTGATGGTCGTGGGTGTGTCGTGAAAATGGTGGATGGCGGGTGGTGTGTGTGCGTCTGATTTTGTGTGTTTGTGTGTGTGTCTGTGTTGTCTTTGGGTGCTGATATGTGTGTGTCTATTTGTGTGTGACGATGAAGACTGGTGGCAGATCGGTGGAGAGATGGGTGCCACACTGATGGTTCGCAACAAAACTATGCAATTTAGGGATTTTCTTTTTGAAATTTAAAAATTATGAAATTTGAGGTTATTTATAGATTTATTTTTACACTATCATATTTTTAATTCACATGTATGTGTATTTATTTTTCTTTATTTATTGTCATAAAGTACATTATTCATATAGTCGTGATTTTATTTGTGATAGATAAGAGAAGGGGTGAATATTGAGAAATGTAGTTATATTACTAGCAAAAGAATAAATGGATTTAAAGTTATGTGATAGCTTCTATAAGTTTGTTTTTATTATTGGAAATCAAAATTAATCTCCAATGTTATGAATATTATTTTTTCAATTGTAAACACGGATTTTTACTTAATATTTATGATAAATATTATCAGATTGATCATTGATATTGTTATTTCTTCGTTCATTTGTATTTGAAATCTAAAGACCTTTTTTACGCATTTGATGACATACGTAATGAGTAAATATCGTGTAAAAAGTGATAAAGAGTTATATAATGATTTAATCGTACACGCATCGCATTTACACGGCAACTCGTTTAAATAATGTAAAGACGCCCGGATTGCATTGCTTGACTAAAGTAATAATCTTAGTGCTTCCAACAAGTTGGACGTCTTAGTTGAGGCAAGCTTCCAATAAAACCATTATCAACTCTTACCTTTTCTTCATTTCTTCACGACATATTAACCCTATAATATCACGTAACCCACACTAACTCTTTGACAAGAATTCGACAGTCTGACAAAGGCATTTACATGTGGCATAATATCAAAATTGGGTAAACCCTAATGCCTAATTATAACCACGTCATTCTATATAATCTTTGCACTTTTTGAAGCTGATTAGGGAGTTAAGGATCATGGCATCAGTCACCTAAAGACAGAAAGAAATTTATGACTACAACGTAAAACTACTAATACTCTTCTGTTACACGAAAGTGAATGCGTCTAGCTTTAATTCTTGCTGCACACTTCTCTGTGATTATTAGCTTTAGTTCTTCGGTTCTTCTGTCACATTTTTGTTTGACAATCCTCTGTGGTACTTTCTTACTACAGTTGATGGTTTTGGAAGAGTGTGATGACAAAGATGAAGCTAGACTGTCTAAGGATGGTTACAAGTTGGCGACTACAACACCCCAGTCATATTTCTTGCGGAGGCTTCGTTGGATTTTTACCGCCCAACATTGACCAAAGAAGGGTCCATCACTTCTATTCAAGCAGTTAATGTGCCAGCCTCCGGCTATAGTTGGTGCTTTCTCTCCCTCTCAACACACAAGCTACAGACTAGTACACAAGGATTCTAGTGGGGCGACTCTATCTTCTCAGAGAACTTCGTGCCCTACTTTCGCGCTATCACACCATAGATTAGTCTACAGAACACGTCGTTTATCCCCCACCCCTCCTCAATTGACTGACGTACGGACAGACCATGGGGCAGTACTTGCAAGCGGCAATGGTGGAGATGAACAACGCGTTTCGTATGGCCGGCCTATGCATCTGTTTATGTATCGATCTAGGGTTTATATCATGATCAGCGATTGCATGACATAGTCTAGAGTATGTATATTAAGAACAAATATTAGGATTCAGCAAACATACCTGAAAGCTATTAAGAGGGTATATCGAGGCACAGGGTCTCAACATGATTTTCACAATTTACTTCTTTGGATGAATTTGACCAAAAACTAGTCCTAGTTGGAGGCCTCAAATCCCCTTTTAATTTCATATTATTCCTTTTGCAAATCTCCTCTTGTACAATACAAGTAAGAGATTTCGTTCAAGTAATTTTCAAACACCGATAAATGTCCATTTCAAATTCAGAATCCAAACACAATCGAGCAAAATCTACTTTTGCAAAACTTTCTTCTTAATTACTTCTTAAAAGTACCACAAAAAAAAGTTTACTTATAATGCAAGAGAAGTTAAGTACCTTGTTAAGTACCTTATAAAAAGGGAAAAGCTTGCTTTTGATCTTTGTGTCAACTTCGAGTTTTCTTAGAGGATGGACTATAGTTTGCTTGGATTCTACTCTTAGATTGCATATGGCGCGTGCCAAATTATTTAGTCAAATAAGACAAGATATGGTCGGATAAACCATGATACCATTTCTTATCGGAATAAGGTCGGATAAGATATATATTCCATCCGGCATTTGGACCAACACATTAGAAACCGGATAGAATTATCTAGCTGCCTACGTTCACCACTGGCAATAACCTCCACGGCAACAGCACACCACCACTACAACCATCATTCAAACCCACCTCAACCACCAGAGATCAACCCTATTACTTTCCTCGCTGATTGCCACATCCCCCATCAGCAATCACCCAGTGCCCCCCCCCCCACCCCCACCCCTAACACACCCTAACAGACACCACCAGTCCGTCAGTAAAGCAGGTCGGTGAAGTGGATGGTTTCTGTGGAGGTGGGTGTTGTACCGACGACAAGTGTTGTGCCTGCGATACAGTGGGTGCTCCTTGGCCCGTCCTTTTTATCCCTCAAGTGCCTGGACAAAAATAACCAACCCCCCCCCCCCCCCCCTTAAAATTGAATTATCCCATGGGAGTTGGATAAAATCAATTTGTGCATGGAAAGCTTGTCCGCCTCTTGTATGCATGGCAAAACACCGAACATATTTCCTATCTGAAGCGCTTATTTAGCACGTCAAACACAACTTAGGTCTTACTATTAAGACTTAAGCGCATACATACAAGCATGATCTTCTCTAATTTTGTTATATCTAGACTTTGATTAAATGAGGTACCACATGGATACATAGAGTTTTTTCCCTGGATAATACTATTTTAAAACATAATTATCAATTTATTCCATTTTGAAACTTATTTACCCGCATATCACAATTTTAAAATTTTCGGTTTGGAACCACGACTTTAAAATAGAAATCGCTGTTTGAAACCACGTTTTTAGTGTATTTTAAAAATCTCTGTTTCTTAAAGTCACGATTTCAAACAGCGATTTCTATTTTAAAGTCTTGGTTTCAAATCGCGATTTTCACTTTAAAGTTGTGGTTCCAAATCACAATTTTTAAAATGTAGTATGCGGGTAAATAAGTTTCAAAATGGAGTAGATTGATAATTAAGTTTTAAAACAGTATTATTTAGGGAAAAAAAACTCTGGATACATCATTTTTCATGGTTGGAGTAATTGATTGATCAGTGATGTATACTAACTATTAACTAATACTACAAAAAAACATCTTTTATAGGTTATCATACTTTTATGGTTTATATATGATATATGATATGATATGATACGGAGTACAACTCATTATTAGCCTGGGCTGCCAGAATTGGCATATTAGATAAAAAAAAAATTTATTGGCCGAAAAGGTCTAGTATTTAGGTCATACGAAAAAGTCAGAATTTTATTTGTAGGCCTAGATAAGGTGTGATATTGGAGTAGATCTATTACCTTGGACCATATATATACTCAGAGAGAGAGAGAGAGAGAGAGAGAGAGAGATACTATGACCAGTAAGCTGGTGCTCGTCTTCATCCTAACAATAAACTGATATCCAATGCGAAACACCCTCACGTTAACTTTAAGGTTGTAACAGAGGGGCGGACCACCCACCTGACCGGTGGGGGCCATGGCACCCCCCATTTTTTGAAAAATTTTCTTTTGATATATAGATAATGCATAAATTATTTAAATAAATTACAAAAATACTATTATAATAATTAATTAAGATTTTATTTTGTTGTGTTGTTTACTCTTTGTGTCACCGGTCATTATATATTTGTCTTTCGCATTTCCTTGTTCGATCTTCACTCTTCTAAATTCTAATTTTAAACCTTCACGTTAGAAGAAGAAGAAGAAGAAGAAGAAGAAGAAGAAGAAAGAAAGAAAAGAGTAGGTCAAGATTAGTTCCTTTTTTTTTCTTTTTTTGAGTTTAAATTTTTATACATATGTTAATTATATGTTACTTTTGTACTCATACAATTGATAATAACATTAGTAAATTCTTTCGTATAAGTTTAGTAATTTGTTATTACTAATCTTATCAAGTTAAATAAATCACTTTGAATAGTAAAATTATATGATTTGTAGTTAAATTGATGTTAATTATATTATGTTTCTGATTTGTTATGTTTTATGTAAACTTGAGCCTTTTAAAATTCTTTTAAGTGAGCCAATAAATTATTTTTTTGGAGATTTTTTGGCCCCTCCGATTATACTTTCTGGATCCGTCCATGTACAGTTGCTAGGTTTATGATTATGACATCAGGTTTGAGAGCCTTGATTTTATTTATTTTTTTCCTTTTGTTGGAGCCTCTAGGTATTTGCAGAACACATTTTATGGTTAACTTTTTCTGGGTAGCCTGGTACAATTTTTGTTCGGTTTCTTTTGCTTTTTTTTTTTTTTTTTGAGGTGAAGTCACTTTTAATTTTCTACATGCAATCAGAACTTCTCTTCATAGTTTCGAGAGCCGGCCAAAATCAATACTAGTTAGAAAAATGAAATTTGCGGGCGAGTTGGATCCTCTCATATTAGATTCTCTCATTCATTAAAGATTTCATTGAACAGTTGATGCGTGGGACCCCTTATTTTGTTTCACCATCAAACCTATCATGTTATCTGCACAAATCCGAAAAATGTTAGTATATATTACTTACTCTTACTAAGTGGAACTCTGTTAGAAGAAAAAAAAATTAGCAAACAGCAATCACAACCTCAATAACTATTGTTTTTTTATTTCACCTTGAAGTGTAATTATAAATAAATTGGAGTTCTGATATCATTTCTCTTTTGCTTGTCTCTTGTCACCATGGGCGGAACTACATGGGAACTAGTACACCCCCCTAAGCTTTTGAATTTTTTTTTTGGGGAATTACACCTGGTCGGCCAGTCCCCACCTCTCAGTTCTCTCTCTCCGTCCCCCGTTTCGCGAAACCCCATCCCCTCTTACCAGTCGCCCCTCTCTCTCTCTCTCTCTCTCTGAATGGTGAGGCGGTGATTCACTCTGACCCACGACCGTGACGAACTGACGGCCACTGGTACCGAGATGTTGTGACGGTGAGGCTGTGACTAGATCTAGAAGGACGGAGATGAGTCAGATGACCTCATTGAGCACCGTGCACCGAAACTCCGTGACGAGGAGGATTGATCAACGGCACAGGCGACAGAGACTGGTGAGTGGCGACTGAGGACCTAACCGGCTAACCATTGCTCCGGTGACTGGTGCTCCACTACTCCTTGACCCTGAGGCTACTGCTTCGGTGTTTCTCGATCTGCCCTCTCCTGAGTCTGCTGAGGTGAGCTGCCTCTATAACTCTTTAACTTTAAGTTCTTAAATTTTAGTTTAATTTCAGTGATTATATAGATATTTAAAAAAATATGTTTGGTTAATTTGCTTGTTAATTCTTAATTGGTTGTTGGAAGAGTATGCCTTGATTATATTGCAAAAATTATTGGTGATTTGATGAAAGTTGGAACACCTTAATTATTTGGTTAATTTGCTTTACTAATTACTTTTCTAATTCATAAATTAGTGCATAGATAGTTTATAATTGTGTTGGAATGTGACGTTGAGCATGAGATTATTTGGCTATTTAATTTTAAAATTAGGAGGTTGAAAATGTGTTCAAAACTATTAAAAATGAGGCTATTATCAAGCGTTACCAATCTTCGGACCTCATCGAATAGTAATTTAGTAATTTCGTTTGTAAATACTTAAATATCTAATTTATATTTTTTTTGTATTTGTATTGTAAAGAGTCTTTAATGGCTCTCGTGGAACTTAATAATATCTTTTGTATGATTTTTATGTGCACTCATTTTTTTCTATTAATTTACTAATAAATTTTTTTGGTGAATTTGATATAATTTTTGTACCCCTGAAAAAAAATCATGGTTCCGTCAATGCTTGTCACGTAGCTTTTCGAACGAGCTTGAAAGGAAAGAGTTTGGAAGGATCATTATCGACGTTACCATGAAGCTCACAATCGAACCAAACCCTTTAGCTAGATCTCTAAGAAATGTGAATTGCACCATCATTTTACCAATGTTTGATGCCTGGAATTTATGGTAAGCATTTAACTGGAACATAACCTTTCAGTATATTAAGTGAAAAAAGATATATATATATATATATATATATATATATATATATATATATATTCACTTTAATAATAGCTCAATTCATTGTGTTTCTAGATGACAAGGGGTCCATTCAAAAGAAAAACTTAAAAGGGTGGCATATAATATGCCTTTTGAATTCTGTCTGCATGGATCTCTCTTAGGTCAATCATATTATTAACTTTCGGCTTCGGGGCAATGGGTGGGTGGCCCATCATTCACACATCTTCTTATTAATTAATAATTGGAAGCGTAGAAGTCATGTTTTGCTGCTTGTGTTTGAGACTCGGGAGGAAAGGAAGGAAAGAAAAGATAGCTCTTATTTCACCATCTTATCAGCTTATTATTCCTCTCTAAAAACAAAACGAAAGGAAACAAAAGTACAAAAGCTTTTCACTTTTCTTTTCTCTGTTGTTCTCTCTTTGTCACTTTTAGGGCTATAAATTAACCGAACTATTTATGAACTGCTCCTGATTCATTTTTCAAAGAACTCGTTCAAGTTTGTTTATATATAATATGCGAACAAAGTTTTAAAACATCCCAAATTGTTCACGAATATGTTCGTGAATGGTTTGTCTAGATAATAACATATTTATAATATGTTCAAAATTCAAAAATTATATAACTTAATTAAAGTATTAATGAGTTTAAACTTGGAAGCCATAAAATCAATTAGACAATTGGATCAAGTAAGATGTAAATCTGATTTGAAAATAATTATTTGAACGAGAATTTGAGTTTTCAAGTTCGAGTTCGGTTTGTATCGATAACTAAACGAACTAGAGCCGGACACGAGTTTTGTAAACCGAACAGCGAATCAGTTCAAAAAAAAAATTGAAGATTAAACGAACACAAACATGAACCTGACATGAAACTGAATAAACGAATTTGAACACTATTTTGTTCGGCTCGAATTCGGTTCGCATACAGCCCACTTACTTCTACCAGAGCAAAAAAAATATAATTGTCAATTAACCCATGATTCTTCTTTTCATTCTTGGCTTCATAAATTCGTAAAAAGGACAGCAAGTAATGAAAAATCACTTTCCTTTTGCAACTACACATACTAAGGGTTGGTTTGACAAAAAAATTTTTTTGTTTTTAGTTTTTAAAGAGCAGCATAATTTTTTTTTTTTACAAAAATAAGTGGGTGTTTGATAACCCTTATTTTTTTTTTATTTTTTGGTGTTTGGTAACCCTTTTTATTTTGACTTTTTTTTTTGGGTGGTTTGCTGTGACTGTGGTGGGATGTAGCGGTGGTCGACGGTGGTGGTGGCCGGCAATGGCGGGTGGCTGCCGGCGGTGGTCGTCGGCGGCTGGAGGTGGCTGTTGACAGTCGCCGGCGATGGTGGCAGGCGGTGGTCGCCTGAGGTGGCTGTCGGCGGTGGGAGGGTGGTGGTGGTGGTGGTCTCAAAAAAAAAATCAGTTTTTGGAGTTTTTTTTTTTACTCTTCAGTTTAAAAACTGATTTTTTAAATTGGAGAAGGAAAAAAAAATGGTTACCAAACGCACTTTTTTTTTTCAATTTTCAAAACTGAAAAAAAAAAGAGGAAAAAAAAACCGCGTCAAACGTGACCTAATTCTTTTATCTTTATCCATTTCTTTTTTTGCCAAACAAATCATAGACAGACCAGATCCAGGATGTCACATCGATTTAGGGGGGCAAAAAATTGCATGTAAAACCTATAATCGCTAGCTTAATAAAATTGATTGAATATGACAATACTTGGAGTAGCAAGCGGCATCAAATAGGTTTGATCAATTTCATGGGATGTGCAAAAAGATTTATGTACACATTAGGACTAGTATCACAACTATATTGAGGTTATATATATAATTTGCATACATTTATACATTTTTCGTTTTACTGACTTGTTATTTACCGACATGCACAATTGTATAGCAATAATTCGACTATATGCTACTCATATATTGTACTCGTGACTATATCAATTGTACGTATATAAAAACTATTTATTTGAGATTTAGTAGCAAGAAAAAAGTATTAGTCAAAGTTTGAGTTGTCTATACAGAACAAAATAAGAATAGTTAGAATTTTCTTGTGGTTGGAACTAAAACAAAACATTGAAAATAGATAAATTTATTTCAAACCTGAACTCTCCAAACTCTAAATGGAATTAGTGGCATTTGTTAATAATACAATTTTAACTTTAAAAAAAATTAAGTGGAAAAATTCAAATCACAATATACATATTAAGAATTTTCAACACTTTTACTTTAATGCTCGAATCAAATGTAATGTTGGTAACACAACATTTTAGTGACAAATATGGACTGTGACCCCCCCCCCCCCCCCCCTGGCCGCGGTGCCCTACTGCAGGACTGCCCTTGATCATAGCCGAGTTGTGCTTAATGATAGTTAACAAATGGATCAGATCATTTGGGACTCCTAAAATATTCCACAATAATTTGTTGTTCTTGTTTCTCCCAAGTCCCATGAGCCTTTTCTGATTCAACAAAGTGGTCCCATCGTAATATACAGTTAAAAATATTCTATAAACGAAATACATCAAATTTATTTGCTCACAGTACGTACGTACATTCTTCTAAAGCAACAAAAATACAAGTATGTTCAGCAATTTAGAAACCAATTGAAAAGATAAACAAAAAATGACTAATATTCAGATTGTAACAATTACCTATGGAAGAGGCTGTCAAACAATTTTCCTAAATCGTAAAGGAGAGATCATGACTTTCTTAAATTGCAACCTTGAACCCTAGATGATATACATAGACCTAAAGATGGGGTCGTCGTTATGCACGAGGAGTAGATGACGAAGAGGCTTCTTCAAAAAGTAACATAAATTTAAACCCCAACACACACACACTCCACCCCCCACCCCCCAAGTTATAAGTGAAGTTAAACAAACACAAACACCACACACAGAGCAATGAAACAGCTATCATGTTAGATAGATGGATGGATGGATAGGCAAAACAAAATAAAAATAAGCCCTCCTTTCCGATTTTTCGATTTCCGTGTCAAGCAAGCATCCATTCATAGCCTGGTTTCTTTACCCACGGGCAACTCCTAAACACCAAACACACACACACACCCCCACCTTTGCTTCACTTGTAAGTTCCAATCGCCCCTACCATTTTTGTCATTCATCTCTTTCTATTCTCATCGCCAATTCTTCAAAACCCTAGTTTTGTTTTTGTTTGTGTTTGTTTTTTTGGTTAGATTTGTTTGGATCGTTCGATTTGTGGGCGGAATTGGGGAGATGGGTCACGAATTGGTGCCGGTTATTCCGACCGTGGCGGCGCCGCCGCCGCCACCGACGTCCCTGGCGCCGGGATTCCGATTCCACCCCACCGACGAGGAGCTGGTGCAGTACTATCTCAAGCGCAAGGCCTGCGGCAAGTCCTTTAGGTTCCAGGCCGTCTCCGAAATTGACGTGTACAAATCGGAGCCCTGGGAACTTGCAGGTGTGTCTGTCTGTGTGTGTTTTTTGATTGATGAAACATTTTTAATGTGTAATTATAAGCTTTTCCTTTACTGGGTTTCTTGAATTTTCGTTCGTGTATGTGAATTGAGTCTTCATTTCTGATTCTTTTTTCGCATATGTTTTTGTTTATTTAGTTTTGATTTTGAAACTTCTATCTGTTTGATCGATTGCGATTTTGCTCTGTATGCATTAGTAATTGGTAGGAATGTCCCGAAACGCAATAAAGAACAGATCTTTGATAGAGGAGGGTCCATCATGTTGAATTTCATAGTAGCTAAAGTTGTATGCAATTTGTTTTGTTTTTGTTAGCAATGTAACAAATTCCACTAGAACCATGGTTTTAAATCGTGGAATTCGGATACGTAACGTCGCGGCGCGTGTAACGGTATCGGACGATTCGATGGGTGTATAACGGTATCGGACCCCCGAAAATCCGTTACGAATCGGCCGTTACGATACGTAACGGCCGTTTTTTAAAACCCTGACTAGAACGGTGTTCCTTGTTACTCTGAACTTCTAGTGCGGTAAGTTTTGAACTGGTTTTTGTGATTAGAATATGCTTTTGGCCTTTTAGGTAGCAATCAACAAAGAAACACTTCTCACCCAGTATGATATTGAACGACACTGGGATTTGATACCTTTGCAATTGCTTTTGTGTAATCTCCAAAGTTTCTTCTTTGTGCTCGAACTTTGCACGTAAAGCTCTAAATGGGCGCCAGCAATTATGTCACAGCTCTATAATAATCCCACCTCAATAAATAGGCTTGATTCTGTGCGATATATAGAAAGTTTCCCTGCTTTTTGTTAGTGAAATTGTATGGTTTTGCGCTTGGTTTAGATTATTCATCACTGAAGACAAGAGATCTAGAATGGTACTTCTTCAGTCCTGTGGATAGAAAGTATGGCAATGGATCTCGACTCAACCGTGCCACTGGCAGAGGGTACTGGAAGGCTACTGGGAAGGATCGATCCGTACGTCATAAGTCTCAGACAATTGGGATGAAAAAAACACTTGTATTCCATAGTGGAAGAGCTCCGGATGGCAAGCGAACCAACTGGGTAATGCACGAGTATAGACTTTGCGATGAAGAATTGGTGAGATCTGGAGTAGCACAGGTGCGAGTCTCGATGATTTTAAAGTTTCGGAAGCAGTGTATATATCAACTCCTGAGAATATTGTACTTATAAAAATTCCTTGTTCTTGTTATGGGTGTTATGGGTCGGAAAGGATGCATTTGTACTATGCAGAATTTTTCAGAAGAGTGGCCTAGGGCCCCCAAATGGTGATCGATATGCACCATTTGTTGACGAGGAATGGGACGATGAGACGGCCCTCTTCATTCCAGGAGTAGAGGTTGAAGATGATGCCGCCAACGCTGATGACACACGTGTTGAAGGAAATGACTCTGCACAGGTTTTTTCTTTACTTGCTCGTAGAGAGATATATCCATTATGCTCATTGAAACTTCTTGTTTGGTGCAAAATTTTGTTATGAGGCAATACAACTTTGGAAACCTTGTCATGCCTTGCAAATTAAGTATAAGAACAAGAGTAGTCATTGCAAGAAATATCAAAATATATTAGATAAATCTGTTATATATTTAGACAAGCAACTTTTCACAACTTTCATACCTACAAATGTTTTCTTGTGTTGCATTTATAATGCATTAGAGGTTTTCCTCTTGGTAAGTAAAAGGAGTGTAACACCGAGTGTACGAAGGTCAAGACAAATCATATAACAAACATCCTTGTCCCCTCACAAAAAAAAATATATGTGGATCAACGTCCAACACCCTGTTCTTTTTTTTTTCTTCTGGTTTAGTGTTTGGAGTCGTGAGTGCGTATAGGTAGGCTGTAACAGCTTTAGACTGCAAAGGAAGTTAGGGGCATACTTTTCCTTTTCATCTGCTGTCTATATTATGCTGCTGATCACTAGAGTTTCATTAAATTTCTGAGTAGTCATGCTCGGTCAAAGGGCTTTGATTAACTTGTCTCCTTGTAGCTTGTTGAAGCATAGTAACATGCTTTGGTATGTACATTCCACTCTTTGTAGTGCTTGAGATTCCTTCAATAGGCTATATTAAAGTAAAAAAAGGTTCTGCTCATGAGCTGATTCACCATGTGAAAGCTAGTATATTCAAGACTCGTTGGATATTTTGGTATTTTCTTGCCTCCCGTATTGTGTATGACCCTTGCTATGCTAATCTGAGGATCTTTAGTAGGGAGCCATATGATTAACGCCTGGAGTGGTTCAATGTTGTTCAATTAAGGGAATCTCTTCCTCGTTCTGAACACAACGGGAATCTCTCCCTTTTTTCTTTTTCCCAAGGTTTTGTTTTCTGAAATCAAGGTTTTAGTTTGGTGTGCTGCTTATAGATTTTCTTTTTGTTTTCTTTAGTTTTTTGGTTGTGAGTGACTGAAGAATTTGGTAGTGAGATGCTTCATGCCAAGATATCTAAAAAGCCTTGAACTCTTTTCCAAGCCTACTACCGTCTAAAATATGGATGAGAAAAACTCTGCTCATCCTGTTATTCCTCTTTTTAATCGTTCCTCTTTTAGTATTCCGCAACGGTACAACCTAGGACAAGTGAGTCATTGGATTTCCAGTATATGACCTGTAGGGTTCCCCGGTCATAGCTATTTGGTCTTTGATTGGTTTTGACATGTTACTCGAGGGGGTTAGTTATACTTAGCCACATCTATTTCTCGTCGTCATCTAATTCACTTAAGAGTTGAGTCACTCATAGAGGAGAACCTCGCCACCGCATGTGCTGGTAAAGGGTGTGCAAGCCTTTTTGGTCTCTCTGACTTTTTTCCATGTATGTGTGAATAAATGAATTATCTTTCTGATGTCCATGCGCAGAGAGTATAGGATAATAACAATCCTACTTATTGATCACTCCTGTATACAGGGTCGAACCATTTTGTCTTTTCTTCCGGCATGTAGGGTCGCACCAATTCATCCAATCGTTGTTCAGGGAAGCTCTTTTTAACAGTTTATTTGGGTGGCTGTATGTAAGAGTTGTTATTTTTCAGAGATATCTTTGGACTATGGTATTCTTAATAAGATACTAGAATACGGATATGAAGATACAGCCTAAATTTTTTCTTGATGGAATTTAGCAAGCTATGGACTACTGTTTCTTAACAGGTGCTCGATAATATAAAAGTTGGGGGTTTTTGACTAAGATTAACATAAAGGTTTGGAAGAGATGGCGGACGGTTGAAACTTTCGAAGTGTTTGCTGAGGCATTTGTGGCTGGCAAGTACATGACAGAAGTTTGAATTGTATAGGCTGATTTAGGGCAGGCATTTTTAAGACGGGGATTGTGGAACCCTGAGGAGGTTAAATTAATGAGGGTAATATTAGAAGTTCTCCATGATGGATTCTCGATGTGCTCTAAGAATCAATTTTGCCATGAGAAGAGTGACCGACTGACCGGGTTAGGGTGGCAGTATCTGTAAGTTGATATTCTGACAAAATGAATTATGTGCTTGGTGTCTGCTTCCTTTTAGCCTCCTGAGATCAGGCCTTGAAACGAGAGCATTGTTGGCTAAAGTTGTTTACTTGCCCCATGTTCTTTTCATAGACTTAGCGTATTAATAAAAGGGAGGAGGTTATCATTTGCAGCCATGTATGGAAGATCTCTCTCCCCCTCCCTCCAACACCTTCCCCCCAACCCCCCCCCCCCCTCCCCAATTTCTTACAAGTATCATCTTTTCATACTTAACGCCAGTGGTCTTCACCTCACTGCGGCAACCATCACCTTCTTCATTTCATTCTATGCTCCCTTGGTTCCTCATTGAGCGCACACAACCCTGTAGGACTGGCCTCATACCTAGAAAGCGTTACTTCTTAAGTTGGCTTTGCAAAAACATCAGAACAAGACGCTATAAGATTCTTGCTCCACTTTTTATGCATATAATATTGTAGTTCAGCGGACAGCTAGATCAAAGCTAGAAAAAATGAGTTTTTTTTTTCTAACGCCCTACAAGGATCAACTCCTATATGTATGGGGGCTGATCCACGTCCAAGAGGGGCAAGGCATTTTGGTAAAAAAGATAGACCTCCCCCCCCCCCCCCTCCTCTGTGTGTGTTTAGGGGCGTTTGGCGAGGTTTTGACAAAAAAAAAAAGAGAGAGAGATCTGAGTCGTTCGTGATGTTCAGTGGCCCGCTATAGGGTTGATCCTCGTATAGGGTTAGAAAAAAAATGCTTTTTTTCTAACCCTATACGAGGATCAACTCGTCCTTTTTTTTTTTCCAGCGCAGATCTAGATGTCTACAACACGCGATTTGTGGACAATTTAGATTTTTTTTTCATGTTTTTTCAAAAATCGCCATGCCCTATGGCACGAATAATAACCGAAAATCAGTTCAGTTGTTGCAGTTGAAGACCAGGTGCTCTACATTCCGTTCTTCCATGGTTATCGTATTCTCTTCCAGATTTTCATCTACACTTGGTGGGTTCATCCTCCGTGATCATTGTTGGGGTCTGAAACACTCAAATTGGTATTACTTGCGAGAATTACAGCAATCGAGGTTGAAAAAAAACAGCCCATGGTTATCGCCAATTAAAAAATGAGGGCTGCAACGACTGCGACCTTGAAGGAATCCTCACAAATGCACGAAAGACATCTCATGTAAGACACCACACACACACACACACCTGTCTCGGTGTGTGTGTGTACACATAGATACATTAGAAACACAACACTTACTAGCAATGGCTTTAAACAAAAGTATTGTACCGCTCTTTTTAAGCGGTATTATTGACTATTGAGAATAAAGAACCACAGTACCGAGCATGCAGAAGATACAACAAGAAAGTTACAATCACAACGAAAGGATCGGCTAGTATGGATAAATATACATAAACATATATACATATGTTGTACATATATATATATATATATATATATATATATATATATTTGTATATAGATATTTGTGTATTGGAAAAGTGAATGTGTGGTGACACTTTGGGTAACTGCTTCCCAAGGTGCACCTATTACCACGTATTTTAAGGATCTCTCTCTCTCTTTCTTGCATTCTAAATTGTCGGGCTCCTTCTGTTAAGGCCCTAACCGCAAGGCACTGAAGGGTACATATGGGAAAGGTGAGTTGACACCTTAGGTAACTGTTCCCCAAGGTGTTCTCATTAATGCTTACTTTTAAGATATAAGAAGCACTTCCTTTTAGGATTTAGGAACTCTAATGAAATGTGTCCCTCTCTCCCTCTCTCTCTACACACACATATACACACAAAGATAGATGTGTGTGTGTGTATATGTTCGCATTCACGTAAACTCATTCAGAGCGTTACACTGTGAAGTTGGGGCTCCTTATGTTTAGGCCCTAACCACAAGTCACTATAGGGTACATATGGTACCCAAAACACTACATGTCATTGATTTATCTTTTGATTCCCTCCATGGTACCTGCTGCTGATAACTATTTGCTAAAATGTTCTACATGTGCTGTGTCTTTTACTAAAGACTCGATCACTGAAATTTAATTATTAAGGTCCAGATATGTAGTTGAGACAGCGACTCTGAAAGACACTACCGATCAGCCTTTAAGCCTGTGTTGACTTGCTTTAGTTGTAGATGAGGTCACTGATATTGGTCAGGATGATGTCAAATGTTGTATGCTATTTGCAGATAATAATTTTATAATAATGGGACTTACGACCAAAAGGCTTTAGGTTAACCAGGACTCAGAATATCTCGAGTTATATAATTTACCTAGACTAGGATACATGCACAACGAGAGAGGTTGATGGAAATTTTTTGAGGAGGTTACCGTTGTATAATTACAGATTGGACAATTTGAAGGTAAATTTCCAGATGGCTCTACAGTCAATACTCATCTGAGGCCAGAGTTGCTGTTTGGTTTTGAAGAAGCCACAGATACAAAGGATGAGTGAAGCTTAATTGCTAAAGTTTGGATGGATGAGCAGCCACACAAGATTGTCACAATAAGTTGGGTTCGCACTAATTTAGGAAAAGATTCTTGGAAGCGTTTTTTCGAATTTAACGTAGCCCTTTAGATCCTCGGTAAGGAAAAGTGATTAGAGAAAGAAAAGTATTCATGTAGCAACCTTAACTATATTGGATAAGGTATTAGCTGAGTTGAGTTGAGACATGTTGCTGATGGCAGTATATTTGAAGATATCAAATGAACTTGGGCAAGCAAAAAAACTAAATGCATAAAAGGACATACTTGTGAGTTAGGGCTTGGATTCACACTCTTGCAGTGCATAGAAATGATTTTGTTTAGACTTCTAACTATGAACATTTTTGAAACGGATTGATGGTTGTTTGTGCTAATAAATGGGATATGCATGAAATGCGTGGAATTGCGAATTGTTCCATCCACACTTACGGCGACTAGGGATCTCTGGACTTTAAAAATACCCTAGCCCTCCAATAAAGAGAATGTTGAGGAATTGGAGAAGGTCGTTCGTGCTTGGAAGAGGTATGGTGGAGTATGTATTTTGATGCATAAAAGCGAAATTTTTTTGAAGCAGTGGCCTTTAGATCTTGCGTGAAAACATATTGTCAGGATCTACTTTTTGATAGCACTGGACCACCTCCGAAAACTTGCTGAATCATCTCATGTTTTTACCAGTGGTTATGAGGCTTATAGAGATTCTTAGTATGCAAGTAGGGTCACCATTTTTATAATGGTTCTAAGATGGTAGTGTTAATCGAAAGAGTATATCATGTAAATTTTTAGCATATATTTGTGAGCCTGAGAATACACAGTAATAGGCCAGAAAGTATTGGCTACCTTTTTTTAAGCTCTCTGGACCTTGGCTGTATCTGCGTGATTCCCGTGTTCTTTTCTTACACCATCCTTGTCACGCACAACTGTCGGGCTTTTTTCCATTCGTCAAATATGGCAATGCAAAAAATTTATCTCGATCGTCAATGATGCCTCTAATGATCAGGTTTATTGATGCAGGTTCTGGCCAAGAAGGTTCCTCCTCATCACAGCGAGCCTCCTAGTGATCCTCGGACTCTTGAGTTTGTTTGCAAGAGGGAAAGGTCAGAGGATTGTCATTTAAATTGTGTAGTTGAACCAGAATCCTTTTCATTATTTGAGGTTAAAAGACCAAAGCATAACAATCCAAACTCTAGCAATGCAAATGGTTCGGAAGACTCAACGACGAGTCATGAACCAACCACCACAGCGACAAATTTTTCTTCCTTGGAGTTCCCATTGTTAGAATCCGTTGAACCAAAAGAAAGTCATCCACCGGCTAACCTGCCTACGTTTGATGCTGCTAATCTTGAGAGATCTGTGCCTCCTGGCTATTTGAAGTTTATCAGCAATTTGGAAAATGAAATCCTCAATGTTTCCATGGAGCGGGAGACACTAAAGATTGAAGTGATGAGGGCTCAAGCCATGATTAACATACTTCAGTCGCGAATCGATCTGTTGTGCAAGGAAAACGAGGACTTGAGAAGGCTCGTGCAGGGTGTTTAGCTATCTCGAGACGCTTATGAAATCTAGTTTTGTAGTTCATGGGCTTCATCAGCGTATCAATCTTCTGAACAAGGACAACGAGGACTCTAAAATGGGGGACATTCGAGACGTTATCTGTTTGCTGCCGCTCCTGTAATCTGTTCCTGTTTCTCGATCTGCTGTAATCTGGACTAATGTACTAGTAGCTTATTGACGATGCCTTGTCTCGTAAGTTAAAGTCTATTCGAATAAAATTTTGTTTCCAGACCTTGATTGTCATTCTTGGGAAGTCCATTCTAAATTATGGGCAACTCATCAAGAAAGAGAGCAAAGATTACAAATTTTAGGCAAAGGAAGTGACCCAAAAGCTGTGAGAAGTTTTCGAAGTGGAGGTACTTGAGGAGCTGATTAAACAAGACACCAGGGCACTTCATGATTACGCATCGAAAATCTATTCAAAGATTTTTGTGTATGCCATTACCTTAAATTAAGTGAGATGTTACCCAACACTCGAGAACCAATTATCTGCAGATAATCAAGATGTGCAGCCACTGAGTGCCCAAAACTTGGTGAGGCAAATGTCATCACCAAGTGTAGTAGCTAACCGCTACACTTTGTAGCGGTTAGACGGACAGTCCCCATTCAGTGTGTGTGTGTGTGTGTAACCCTTTCCCTTTCCTGATTTCACTTCTCTTTATCCCTCTCTGTAATTGCGAAAATGGAGTAGATGGACTTCAATAAAAAGAAAAATGAAGAACAGGAACTCAAATCTCATACATCACCAAACTCAATTACATATCAATCATACCTAAAATCAACCAATCCCATACAAATCAAAACCGAAAAATCTCATCCAAACTAACTCAAATCTCATCCATTTACATATCAATTACACCTAAAATCAACCAAACCCATACAAATCAAAACTGAAAAATGGTATGGAGTACAAAAGAAACTAAGTAATTATTGGAAAAATTGAAACATATCTGGAAAAAAAAAAAGGGATTGTATCTTCTAAGCTGGATGAAGGGTAGATTAGAGTTGTCAAACGGGCCGGGCGGCCCGTAGGCTGGCCCGGCCCCGTTAATGAACAGTAGAGGCCCGTAGTTTTAGGGCTTAGGCCCTGGGCTTGGATCAGGCCCAAATTTTTGAGAAAAAAGCTCGGGTTTGGCCCCGCCCGAACCGTGGCCCAGAATTGGCCCGGGTCTGGCCCGTTTCTTTACTTTTCAAATTTAACTCCCCCCCCCCCCTTTCCCCCCAACGGTTTTATTCCCCTTTTTTCTCCTAAATTCCACTTTTACCCCCCCCCCCCCAACAGCAAAATAACGACTAGTTTGGGGGGTATTTTGGTTCAAGTTAATTTTTTCAACTCTTGTGAGGTTTTTACACTCTTACCCTCCCCAACAACTATAAACGGATAGTTTAGGGGTATGTGAAGTTTTAAAAAACTATAAATTCACACCATTTCTCTCTAATTTTTCACACCAATCTTCTTACTCTCTCTCTTATAAACATTCTATATTTCTACAAGCTTTACTACTTTTGCTAATTACTACTCTTATTTACTAATTACTACTCTTGCTAAATTTTAATTACTAATCACTCCTCTTATTAATTTTTTACTCTCTAATTCTTTTGTCTAGTAATTAGTAAATTTTTATATTTATCAATTACTATTACTATTTTTTTTAATTACTAACTCTCTCCAATTTTGAATTACCCTCAGTGATTCATTTGTTACTCTTTAATTCTTTTAATTGTTATTTCTAATTACTAATTACTGCTCTTATACTTGTGTATTTAGTTACTCTTACTAATTTTATTTTCAATCTAGTAAAAAAGTTTAGCGTCAAATATGGCTGGATTACTGAAGAAATTGAAGCGTGGATCATCATCACGAAAAACATCATCATCATCACAAACACCATCACCAGCACGAGCGCCAGCACCACGGCCATCACAAACACCAATCCAAGCACCACCACAACCATTCGTTCCTGGACGAATGAGTACAGGCTGTATGATAGATACCCAAGCCAATTGGGAGTTCAATCAAAACATTCCAGATTTTGAATACACGCCTGATCAAGACCCCCCGCATTATAGTCAAGGACGCAGCTCGGTTGGCGAAGCTACTACTCCGTGGCATAATCTTAACCCTATGCCTGGTCATGATGAAGAAGGGCCGAGCAATGCCTCCGGTAATGAGCCAGAAGTCCAAAAGGAAAAAAAAAAGAAAGCCGAGTGTTGGAATCATTTTGATGAAGTTATGGTGGACGGCATCCGAAAAGCTCGATGTAAGTACTGTGCTAAATTATTTTCGTCTGGTAGTGGTAATGGACATCTTAACAGGCATTACCCTCAGTGTGCACCTCGACAAGGCCACGTCGAACCTACCCAAACGCAGTTATCTTTTGACGGTAAGTTATTTGTTTATAATCAGCGAGAGCAAAGAGACGGTCTCGCTGAATTTGTTATTCACGATGAACAAGCCTTTTCTTTTGCCGATAATGCTAAGCACTCTAGATATATGAACACATACGTTCAACCTTTGTACAAAAAGGTTCATAGAAACACAACTAGATCCGATGCACTCCGACAGTATAATGCTGCTAAAGCACGCCTGATCGATTATTTCGATAAATTTGACGGTAAAGTTAGTCTTACTTCTGATATTTGGCAATCTTCGTTTACTTTTGTTAGTTATACTTGTGTGACGGCCCATTGGATTGATGCAGATTGGATTATGCACAAGAGAATCATCGCTTTCGAGCTCTTTCCTTTTCCGCATGATGGAATGAACATTGCTAGTATTATATTAAAAGCATGTACCACGTTTAAATTAAAGGATAAGATTATGAGTATTAGTTTTGATAATGCTTCTAACAATACAGCTGCTGTTGATGCTTTACAGGAGAGCCTCAAACCTGTACTTTCTGGTAAATTATTTCATGTTCGTTGTGTTTGTCATATAATTAATTTAATTGTTCAAGATGGTTTAGCTGCTGCAGGAGATATTCTTGTCAAAATGAGGGGTATGACAGCGTATGTTAATAGTTCGAGTCCGAGAACACAACAATTTAAAACGTTGTGTGTTGAATATAATATGCCTCGCAGGAGAGCAGTTACAGATGTGGTCCACAGGTGGAACTCTACATACCATATGCTTTTACACATTCTGGCATACAGAGAAGTCTATACGCATTTTCTACTAACCTTGTTCCCAGCCGGCTTGCCAACTCAAGAGGAATGGCAGATGGCCACATACCTAGCTGAATTTTTGGAGGTATTTTACACGTCTACCAATTTATTGTCTGGTACGTACTATCCCACCTCTCCTCTCGCTGTAATAGAAATTCTCAAGATGGCTACAATGTTAACAAAATGGAGATATATAGGACCCTTTGAGGAAATAGTAAAAGTGATGGATAAAAAGTTTAATAAATATTGGAGTGAACTGCCTGTTATTTTTGCTGTGGCTACTTGTTTAGATCCTAGGTTAAAGTTGCATGGCGTGAACGTCTCGATACAAGAGATATCGATATTAATGTGCTACCCAGTAGAGGATACAACCGCACTCACAGCGAAAGTGAGCAAGACATTTGAGGAATTGTTCAACCTCTATCGTAATTCTGCTGACGTGCGCGGGCGAGCTTCATCATCGACTGCTGAGAGGTATTATGCGCCATACCTTAAGGGCTTTGAACATCTAGTAGCAAGACAACTACCAGGTGAAGGTACTTCTAATTCGGCAGGTTCGTCTACTTTTTCCTCTTTTAATGAGATTGGTGTATATTCAAATACTGATCATTATTCTGATTTATCAATGCAAGAACAGGTTAATTTTAATTTGTTAAATTTTTTGAAACAAAATCAAAACATGTATAAAACTTTAGCCCAAATTGCACGGGATGTACTGCCAGTGCAAGCCTCCACGGTTGCTTCAGAGTCGGCATTTTCAGCGAGCGGGAGGGTTTTGGATGACAGGAGGAGTCGTCTTAACCCCGAGTCGCTCGAGCTATGTGTATGTTGGAAGGATTATCTTGATGCGAAATACCGCGAGCAAGATAAACCGATTGATGATAGGAAGAGCAGTGACTCGGATGTTGAAGTACTTCCGGATGATTAGGTAATTTCTTTTTATTTTCCTTCTCTTAAATTTTAAAATTTCTCACAAAATATAGTTATATATATATATATATATATATATATATATATATAATAAGTTTTTACAAGCAAGATAGATATTTTTTTCAATAGGTAACTTTGCCTGTTTGTTTAAAAGCAGCCGGTCTCAAGCCCGGATAAAAGGAGGAGGGCCTATAAACATATTTATCTTCAATGTATATGATTTATAATGAAATAAAAGGATAAAGATTAGGTTCGTTAAATTGTGAATATTGGACATGCCTAGAGTACAATTTGCTTAAATAATAACAATAAATTATCATAATTAAAGCCTTTACCTTGAATAACAAGAAAATGCAAAAAAAAAAAGTAAAAAAAATTGGGCCCGGGCCTGGCCCTAAATGTTGGGCCTAGGGCCTGGGCTTGGACTGGGCCCAGATATCCCCACATTTAGGCCCGGCCCCCGCCCGGCCCATTTGGCAGGCCCTCTGGCCCGGCCCAGCCCCATTTTGCTGGAGGCCCGATGGGCTTGGGCTAGGCCGGTCCAAGCCCGGCCCATTTGACACCGCTAGGGTAGATGTGGGGCGGCGCAGCGCATGGGTCGAAGTAGATGTGATAATGACGTCGGCATCATGGGTCAAGGGCAGATGCAGAAGCAACGACGGGGGCATGAGGGATTAGTAGATACGGCGGCAGCAGCTGCGGCTGGAGGAAGGACGGTGACAGTGGCAGCATCATGGCGTTGTCTGTGATGGTCGGTGTAGGGAGTCGTCGTCTGTGACAGTCGGCGTAGGGGTTCCGTTGTCTGAGGTTCAATGAGAGAGAGACAGAGAGAGAGAGAATTTGGCTGGTTAGAGTTAGAAATTAAGAGGCAGAGGCAGATATGTTTAACTGTTGTTCTTTGAACCGGTGAGACCAAGGGCACTTTGGTAAAAATGCATAACCGCTATTAAGAGTAGAGGTTAGGTGAGTTACAGTAAAAAAAAAAGAAAAAAAAGGTAATTTGGGCTGTCCACAATCACAGATGGACGGCCAAATGGGTTCAGTCCGGTAGATAGGAATCGGTTCCCTACACACACACACACACTAGTATGGAGCACATGCATTGCACGTGGATATCATTTTTGAGATAATATATTTTTTGAGATTAAATAATATAATATAATATAATTATATTCTTTTTTTCTTTTGTAACTTCTTTTTGGAGAAATGTTCACAATTATAATCAGTTTAATGTTTCAAAATCTTCTTTGTGGGCTTCTGGATTAAAGAAATATTTGATGGTGTTACCGAAAGGAAAAGTAAATGGAAAAATTAAAAGAATGAATTTATGTCTTTCTTCTCGTAATCTGTTAAATCGGTTTATAGTATACACTTTATATTTGTAATTTTTAAGATCAGGTGCTTTGCATTTCATAAATCTGATTTTCAATTGCAATAATTGTACAGATATTCAGTTCAAATTGGCGTCATATTTAAGCCTTATTGTTTTCAATTGTTTGATGCATATTTAACCCTGTTTTTCATTTTATATTTTTTCAACAGTTTTTTATTTCTTACCTGATTTTTCATGTATTTTAGTTTCTTTGTTTTGATTTTTTTTTTCAGTTTTTCAATTGGTTAATTGTTTGCTAACCCAAAAATGCAAGGAAAATAAATCACATTTCTCATTACTAAATTCATTATCCAATATTTATTTCATTTCAACCAAATTAAAAAGAGAGTAATAAGGAATTTCTTTGTTTTGTTTTTCTTTCTCATGACATTTTTTTATTTTCCAATGTTTATAATAGACTTATTATCTAATTTTTATTTAATTTTAATAAAAAAACGAGTCATAAACTGAGGGTAAAGTGTTATTGATGTAATTAACGGATGACATAATCGTTCAAAAATAATTTACACATTCGTACTTTTTTAGTTAGTATAGATATAGATTAAAAAATAACTTGAAGAACCTTTAACTTATTTTCCCTACTTGTTGAATTATCCAGAATTCTACCATCTGCTGCAAAGCCTTCCCATCCAGGCAACACATACATGATTTTTAGATCGAAAGGGCATGCTGCTAATACATTCTGTGTTAGGAAAGTCTTTTCTCCCTCTGTACTTTGACACTTCATCCTTAGAAACTTTTACACCGAAATGTGTTTCATCTATGGCTCCAACACAATCCTAAAAAGTTGAATTATTTACTTTTGCTTTTCAAGAACCGATATCTCTAATAAAAAGACAATCATTACAAACACGTACCTTAAAATAAGGAAAGAATCTATTGTTATACCAATTTTTCGGAGCTAGTTGAGTTCCATCGGGTTGGATGAAAAACTTATCTTCAAGTAATTTAATTGCCCTAAAAAACTTGTGAAAATGATGACTAGTGTTTCCGTAAACGATAGACAAATAATCTGATTGACCGATTCGTTTCATTGTGTAACGCCCAACTTAGGGTTACCTTAACCTGTCTGGAGTATTACGACACAACTACTACTGGTCACATCATTCTACTGATACAACTCATTCTAACTCACTTGGTAATTACACCATATCATACAAAATTAAAGAGTTTACTTTTACAAAACACACCTAACAAGCTCTCTCCCAGATCTCAGAGTTGACGTACTGTACTATTTCAAGTACAACTTAATTTACAAATGTACAAGCGTCCCTCATGCCCGTCTTCTCACCGTGCCTCACACCTTATCCTTACCTTTCGAGGGACCGGCTCCTTGATAAAAAATATTATGGGTAAAAACCGGTCAACCCATTGGCTCATAAGATAATCAAAGACATTTAATGTAACTTTCAACTCAAGAATATTGATAATACACGCTAATGCAATTCAATCACATTAAACAGTTTTACATGTGCACATTACACATACCACACGTTCACACTTAGTTGAGCATTACAAGAGTTTACCATTCCAGAATTCAGTCCCATCGATAGACCACCGTTATGTCACCACACTCAGGATATAAGTTCACAATCTCTGCCTCGGCCAAAGGCAAAGTGTAACGCCCTGAAAATTCGGAACTCCCCTATTCCAAATCCCTGGGACGTTAACTTATAATATCACACAGATCAGAGCACCTGTCATAAATTTCAGATTTCTTAAACAACATCATGCTAAGTTCATCCAGCACATAAAGTTCCACAATAAAAGTTTCCTGACTTAAGATATTACAGATCGTATATAATTCTTAACCAGCACACTAGCTATACAGGCCCACGCAGGGGTCCTATGTACATAGTCTAGAACAGGTGCCTTAAGCCCTTACCTGATACTAGCCTCCCTCACACAAGCTACCGCTACAGACTACCTGCAGAACAGAACAACTAAGGGTGAGCTGTTGAGAGCTCAGTAAGGTCGTTCAAAATAATCCCGGAGGGAATCACAACAATTCAAGACAAATAGTTTAGGCATCTCAAGCAATTGTACTCAGACATTTTCAAACAGTGAATTTAGATACAATACTCGTACATTCAGATGATACTGATCATGGGTACTAGCAATGCCATACAGGTAAGGCTCAGAAAATATACACATGCATGATGTACCAGAATACTAGTCCATTTAGGTACTAGCCTGCGTTCCACGCAGGATTCAGACCAGCCTTATAACGCCCGCCTCAGAACAGATTCCCATGTCAGTACCCAGAAGACATTTATCTCAGAATCAATGCTCAATGCGCAGTAAAAAGTGGACAATGATAGGAGTTCAATAATCGAATCAGGCTCAATACTAGGGCTTACTTGGCAATATATCGAAATCAATGTACATCTAGAGTTCAACAACGGTCACAAGCAGACAAAAGAATGATTGCAGAAGCAAATTGATGGCTCGAGGTTCGGATAAAAACCCTTACCTGGTTCGCTGCTACGATAACCTAATCGAAATACTCCTTGCGTTAACCTAGACAGAACAGTTCGAAGATTAGAAGATAACTTACATCATTGTATTATAAGTCAATATTAACTCACGCACATTCTCAGAAAGACCCCCCTCGCCATCCCAGATACAATTGTTCGGCTTATACGATGCACCGCTACTCAAACACAATTAAATCAACCCCAATCATTTGAATGAGGTAACATAATAATCATCAACAATATATCAACCATCCCTTACAATGAAAGGATGTAACATGCTACTGTGCAAGAAAACAAATCATTCCATACATGTAGTTGTTGTAATTTTTATTTACTTACACCATAAAACTTAGCTATCAAATATTTAGTCACTTTCATCATATAACATCTTCATAACATCTCGAACATGAAATATAATCCTTTATATTCAACAATCTTCCAGTTAGTTTGATCAAGAAAGCTAGCTCAAATGCATGATAAGGGTGCCTATACGGAAATCATATGTCGAATCTGTTGAAGGTGGCGTTTATGCCGGCCTGAAAGGCTTCCTTCTATGGATTCGTGGGCTTAGCCTTTAAGTGATAGGGTAGCACAACTTCCCCCTTAAAAAGAGAAGAGTAGAATAAGAGAAGAGAAAGAGAGAGGTTGACTCGATGCTACAGTCAACTCAGATAAAGATGCAAATAGTCACGAAAAGAATGCCGCTATTATTGAATAGAATTCTTCGGCTAGCAAAGAAATATCGCTGAAAGATGAGAGAAAAATGAATGAACACACTTAAGGAAAGAAGAAATCATATGATATATATATATATATATATATATATATATATATATATATATATACCCTTCTTATCTTATCCGAAAGGCGAGACCCTAAACCAAGCTTACAAAACGAACTCCTCGATCACAAGTGGAAATGGCACACCACATGAATGACAGGATAGAAATAGTGTCCAACGCTTAAAAGTTGAAAGAGACTAGCAATGGCAACCTATCGACCAATAGCGACTAAATCCTTCAATTTGTCACGACTGCTTGACTCCAACTTCTCAATAGACTGACTCCTTTCTCAAGAAAGCATAGCCATTTCCCTTTCTCCCCCCCTGAGAAAGCCATCAAGAGATCGGATTCGGCTACAACCTTCTTCTCTTCCTTACTGAAAGAAAAATGGTTTAATGTTGAGGCAAGCATGAGGAAGATAAGACCAAGTAGAGAAGGAAGAAAATAGCCTTAGCCCACTTTACGAGGAGAATGTTCGAAGCCATCGGACTCTCATTTATTTATTCTGATAGGTAGGCAAGTCCCTTTCTTTCTACGGAGAGATTTAGAAAGAGAGAATGGGTGTTGGATCTAGGCGCAAAAAACTCGCTCACTCTTTGCTCTTCATTGGACGATCGGGACATACCAAGGAAGGGATCGATATCGGACTCAAAGAAGTCAATCCAATTTTCTATCATATCAGAAGGAGTAGCTCCTATCTTCTAATATGATGACTGGATATAGACTCAAAAAATCTAGAATTTCACAGTAGCACGGCCTAACAATCTATCTCACATGAATCAAGGAGGCACCCAAGTTGAGACATGGTAGCACTCAAAGAGTACTAATCATCTAGAAAGTGTGTTCTCATAGTTGATCACGCTTTTCAGGGGGAAGATGAGACCGGCGATCAAAAGCCATTTTCGTTAAGAGAAATCAATTCCTAAACAAAAGATTTTCCCCCTATGCCGGTGCATTGAGACAAGGAGATCGTATTGAACAAACTTCTTTTCCTCTGCCCCTGCTTCTATATAGTGAAGCAGGGGCAGAGGAAAAGAAGCTTTGCCTTAGAAGCAAGGCCTCTATTCCGTAATCGGTAGAGTGAGGCCTTGCCCTTCTTGAGCTACAAGCTCCCCAAATAATTGACCTATTTTTTGTTTTTGTCCCAAGGTATAAGAATTTCTTTTCCCTGGGACTCCCAAAATGACTCTAATTTCTCCTGGATAGAGCCACCTTCTTCACTCAAGCTATGCTACTTTTGAAGCTCTTAACTTTCAGGGATAGTCACCGGTAATCTATCCAGCTACTCTGTAGTCCCGAGAGCAACATGACTTTCTAAATAAATGTCTGCCTTCTTGTACTGTTGTCATGGGAAAGTCAAGGACAGACCGGTTCTTGTTTGTTTTATGAAAAACCCTTTCATCTTCCAGCCTGGTCTTCCTGTGAGACTTATTATCTTTTAAAATTGGACTGGGGCACGTTTCCTCGCCCTGGGTTTTTTGGAAGTAGTTTTAATTATATAACTTAACAAATATGTCCAAAACTATTACTAACCATGTCTAGTTTGACATAATTCCATAATTCACAGGTATCGCAACCTATTTCACGTCTTTCATAATCTCTAATATGTTAAACATGAATAGATTCACTTATTAACAAGTATTCAAAAAGTTTGACAAAGAATTCATACTGAAAGAATTATGCTAACATATCGTATATCCATATTCATGTCTTAAAAGCCCATTAAAAAGTTTTAACAATCTTACCTTAAAGAAGAGATGAAAGAACCAAATTTTTAGATTTGAAATTCCTTCAAAATACTCCTCAAAACAAGTTCAGAACACTGTTTGAAACTTGTAGAAACTTTCCAAATCAACTGCTTAAGGTTCCCTTTAAAAAACAAGCCTTAATTCTAGAGTTTGTAATGCTTTTGGTTGCTTTTCTTGTAATTTTCTCTCAAAAACGAGGTAAGATGATTTAAGTATGTCAAATTAGGTCTTTTAACTCAAATTAGAAGTAGGATGTGTCAAGTGGAGATGAAGAGTCAAGCACGACGAGGCTCTAAGCACGAGGTGGAAACACACGGTTGTGCCACCTAGCAAGCACGACAAGGCTAAGTAAAGCACAACAAGATTTTAAGCACGACGTGTAGCAATAGTATGTCGACACGTCACAAACATGACGGTGATAGGTAGCACGAGGTGTTGATAAGAGAAGTAATCAGCACTGACTCCTCAATAAGCATTATGTGTCATGATTGCGTGATGACACCCAACAAGTACGACAATGCAAATTCTAATTGTCGTCATCATCATCATCACCATCATCATTTTTCTCTCAACCAACTAGTAATATTTTGATCACCTCTAAAATCTTAGCATATTACACATTGTGTGTAAGAATGTAAAGGGACTTGGCAACTTGTTCGTCTACACAACTATATGCTATATGCATTATCAGTTAGTCATCTAGTTTCATGAAGTATTCACACTAGTCTACTAAATGCATCTGGGCTCATGCATATTATATCATGTGTGTTCTCATTGAAATATTTATTTGATGCATTAACCTCCATCTTGCAACCTCTCTCTTGATAACAACTTCAGCTATCGGCTTATTTATACAGTAGAGTTGTGGATGATTACACAACAAAATAACTAAAGATGCTTCAGAAGAAACGACTCCCGCTACTCCCATTTGCATAAAATCCTTTGAAATCATCCATGGTATCTATTCAATGATGATACAATATCTAAATTAGAGACACAAACTTATCTAAATTAGAGACACAAACTTATGGTGGACATTTCCTTCAAACTTGTAACAGAAGATGATAGCATATATGCAAGTGTGTCCTACATTCTTGTCCTTATTGCAATCTAATTCTAAAATTCTCTCCCTTTCCTAAAAGTATGTGTAAATATGCATATCCTTAGACTCGAAACCCTGAACGTAAATAAAACTCCTACGAAAAATGAGTTAAACTTCTATGGAGTTTTGGGCCATTAAGGGTAATGAGATGAGATGAGATAAACTTAATTATTTCAGGATCCACTCTTATAAGTTCCATGTCATATATCAACTGGAAAGTCAATTATATTTCCACAATTACTCTTGCACAATGTTCACTATTGGTAGACTTGATTATATTTATAATATGTTTGATCATGTAGAGCTATCACATGAAGTTTTGAGAGCTTCTGTGTCAAGCTAACATCATGATTAATGAACACCAGCAGATGCAACAGAGTTACAGTGCCACTAAATAGAAAATCTTCCACCAAAGAGAAGAGAGGTGATGAAAATCCAATGGCAAGACGGGCTAACATTGCATGCCATCCAATCCCAGGCAACTGGCATGGAGTTTCATCAGCTGGGTTCCATTTACTTAAAGGTGCGTACAAATGAATCATTTAAGGTGTTCTTCCATGAGAGAAGAGTCTGTCCAGCCAGAGGTTTTTCAAGGTCAATGGAAGAGTAGAGTCATTTTTACGGTAATTTTTTAAGGATAGTTTAGTAAAATTTTGTTTTTTAATAACTTCTCATAAACAAATTCCTCCAAATCCAACCTTTTTCGGTGAGATTTCAGCATGTTAAACCAAATCCAGTTAAATCACATAGAATCAAATTCCAAATCTATTTTAAGGATTTCAAACAGCTAAAATTCTACTTTCAATTTCAAATTTCATGAAATTCACAATTTCAAACAGACTCTCAGAGTAACGAGGCCCTTTATACCAAACCAAATTGAAAATAAAAAAAAGAATCGGTTGGACGGACCCCAAGGTATCCATGGGCTCATCATAGGATCCATCATCACTCACTCCGTTTTGTTTGTCGGGGTCACATACATCGGCTGTACATTAACCACGTAAACCATTATTTTTTTTTTTAATAATCACCACATAAACCACAATTGGTTACATAAACTCGCGCACATAAACAAACTCACTGCCCCTCTCCCCTCACGCCACGTACCCCCTCCTGACGGACCCTACTGTATCACAGCCAGGTAGCTAGAACATTCTTCCCACGCCCCTTTCCACGAAAACTCACAATATTACGTACGTAAATACGTTCACATACTCTTCCTTCAATGAGACGGATTCACCTAATGTCTTCTGTCAAACCCTAGACAAATCCCGGAGCCTGTTATCTTAATTACCGTAAAACCTAGATTCTTGAAACACTGGATCGTTTATGGCAATCGACACGGCGTCGTCGACGACAGCAGCGGCTTCACTTGCGCCTGGATTTCGGTTTCACCCCACGGACGAGGAGCTGGTGCGGTACTATCTCCGCCGGAAGATCTGCGGCCAACCCTTCCGGTTCGATGCCATTTCCGAAATCGACATCTACAAGGCCGAGCCCTGGGACCTGCCAGGTTTCTTTTCTTTCTCTCTCTAGATGAGTTTTCGTCGATAGGTGTAGTACTGCTCCCTCCGTTTCATTGGGGTTTTTGCCTTTTGCTTTTTGCGAATCTCTAGCATAGATTTAACCCATATAGGCATTCACTTGTTTGTATGCTAGCATGACTTTTGACAAACGAAACTTTCTCTACGAGTGGTATTCTAGTTTGGTGTTTAGTTTAATGTTTACATACCAAAATCTATCATTTGTGCAAGAAGTGAGATAAATGCAAGGGCTTATATGATTGAGCTCTTTGTGTGCGCGTGTATAATTCTCTAGAATTCGTATTTTTTTTCTGACTAAATATGTAGCTTGTGTTAGTTAGAATCGAATTTATTTCATGGCCTTCGAGTGTGTGTATGTGTAAAATTCTTTAGGCTTCATATTTCGTCTAGCAATTATATAGCATGTACTAACAAAAAACTGAGCTCTATGGCTTTTGACTCGTACGCGCGCGCGTGATGCTCTATCTATCTGTTTTTTGAAAATTTTTCATGTGTTACTGAGTCTTCTGGTGACATTTACTAGGTAGTGTCTTTGCGACATTTTCTTCTCAACCTTTTGCAAATTTGATTAATTACTGGTGATGGTGAGATTGTCTCGTTTGGTTTCTGAATTTTTAATGCTGGTTGGTGCGTAATGTCTAATTGTGTATATAACTCGTTCTCTCTGACATACTCATGATGCAGTCCTTTTTTTAATTGTGGCCTCCATCCCTACTGCGACGGCTTCCTGTCCATTGTACAGTGGCAGAATCTGCGGATTAGTTTGAGCAAGTCCGCAATCTCCATGGGGTGCATGCCTGCTATATCTGGATGTTTGAAAATTTTTAACTCTAGATTTGTTATTTTAATGATGAATTATGTACGACGTAGTAATTCATGATTCAGGTCACCCATCTCTCTCTGTGTCTATATTCATGTTGGGTGTGTGGCGAGCTTAGCTTTTTAATGCTTTTGATGAATGTGGGTTAGGTAAGTCGAGGCTGAAGACTAGAGATCTAGAGTGGTACTTCTTCAGCTTCCTTGACAAGAAATATGGGAATGGATCGAGGACCAACCGCGCAACTGACAGAGGTTACTGGAAGACAACGGGGAAGGACCGAACTGTCTACCATAAGTCAGAGGTGGTTGGGATGAAAAAGACTCTTGTCTATCATTGCGGTCGGGCTCCTAAGGGTGAGAGGACTAATTGGGTGATGCATGAGTACAGACTTACTGATAAGGAGTTGGAGAAAGCGGGACTTGTTCAGGTGGGTATTGTTTAGTCATTTCTCTGTAATTATACTCAAATATACGTGTCTAATCGATGCACCATAAAAGTCGGAGCTGCTTTCCAAGTCAATAAGCATAACTTCGTATATGTTTACAGAAAGTTTGTGCTTCAAGAACTTTTTCTAGGATTCATTGGTGCTTGTTGCTTACTAGGTTATTTAGGATTCTTTACCTGATGATTATTGACTTTCTCCTTCCCCCTGTTGGTGGGTAGGATTCCTTTGTGCTATGCAGGATATTTCGAAAGAGTGGTTCTGGGCCAAAGAATGGAGAGCAGTATGGGGCACCATTTCTTGAGGAGGAATGGGAGGAGGATGAGTTCGTGACTCTCCCCAAGGAGGAGTCTGCAGTAGAAGCACCAGTTGGTAATGATGGCTATCTGGATGAAAATGACCTTGAGCAGGTTTGCTTGCATACCTTATCTCTTTCTTTCTATCTTATTTTTTTCCCTAGATAATTACCAACAGTGCTGGATTTTGACTTGTGTGGGGGCAGTTTAAATAGTGATTAAACATGAATGAGGGGCACAACCATGATAAAGATTTTCATAATATAAAAGGAAAGAAGCATAAAATAGTGGAATGATCAGTTAGACTAGGAGATAGGAAGCAGAAAAATGTAGGTTAGAGAATGTTTCTTGGCTTTGCAAGAGGGAAAGATGAGTGAGGGAGAGGAGAGAGAAAGGAGGACCATTTATCTTCCCCTTTCCATTTAGATAGCCCCACTTCCTTTTTTTTTTTTTTGGTTTTTTTGTTTTTCTTGGGGTGGGTGGGTGGTATGAAGTCAACAGTTTCCGACCAAAATTATTGTTGTGAAAGAAAAATCTAGATCAACAAGTTTTATCAGTAGGTACGCAATGATACAGAACCTAGTTTTAGATCAAAAGCAGATTGCGCACTTGGTTAAATAGTCAATGCAGTTGCATCAGCCCTGCCAGGTGAGAAGGCCGGGAACCCAAGGTGGGAAGTGGACCCACGATCCCAGAAAGCTCAAAAAATGAATGAATCTTGGCCATCAAAGGGAGTAGTTAGTGAGGTGTTTTGTATGATGAGTGCTCGTTGTTTCGTATCAAGAGTGCTCTTCAGTTTTGAGGTGTCACCAAATTAAACACATATTCTTCGTACAAGGTTAGAATGATTAAAAAGGGTACTGCTTAAAAGTGTTGAGGATCGATTTTCTAAGCAAGGGTATTTTGGCCATATTAAGATACCCAGGGTAGATTAGATGTTTCTAAGTCGTCTTGGTATTAGGTTTTGTCTTTGGTAGTTACTGTATCTCAGTGTCTTTTGTTATTAGGTTTTATCTTCAGGTTAATCGTTACTTAGTAGGAAAGCTCTCTTTTGTTTTCCCTATATAAACAAGCATTGCAAGAACTACTAAGTAGATTTGATCGATAGAATTTTTGAAGCAATATGTTTTCTTTAGTCAATGGTGAGACTCCATTAATTTTTCTTCTAGGTTAAACTCCTAAAAAACCTTAGTGAGTCTGTAAGGTTATAATATCCTTTATTGTTTGCTTTTCCTTTTTTAATTAAAAGTACAAAAAGAAGACTGTCAATGAATATTGTTCACAGCACCCTAAACACATCCCCGAATGAGCCGATTAAACCCCTCTTTGTTGTTTTAAATGCTAATACTAGCTTCTCGATTCCAAATTCTTTAACCTAAGCCCTAGCCCACCATGCTTGATCGTAGGGCAAATTTTAATACTTTTATAAGGTACTGTCCTGGATCCATTTTGACATCAGAGGTGGTAGTTACTAGCTGGAAGTTTTGTGCAGTTCACATGGGTTAATTAATAAAGGAGTTCTCTTCCATTCAAAGATAGCCCCAGAGGCATGATGAACAATTTACTAGTTCTATGAAACGTGCGATCAGTTAGAAAAGCTTTTCGTAGAAGGTGGAGGTAACATTCTGAGAAGTTGCATGGATATCAAAAACGAAAAAGTTTGCCACAAGGGGAACCTGGATAGTTTTGGTAAGCTTGGTTCATCGATCGCTAGAATTGAAATTTTGTCTGAGGCTGATGATTTTTATGGTGGTCAGGGAACCTTTCACGATTGGCTTTTTTATGAAAAAGAAATATTTCAATCGTCGTTCTATTCTGGAGAATGTGAAGGCTTGCTTTGGAAAAGGAAAACTCAAAGGGGAAGCACGTTTATGGTTGCATAAAGTTGAGGAACATCGTTATTGAATTGATCAACCACCTTTGAATACATGGGAAGAGATGAAGCTTACATCGGAAGAATGGTTCCTTTCGGTGAGATTTGAGAAAACTTGTATGGGTGAGTATTTTGACCTAGGTAGCAAGGACACCAACACCAGCACTTATCGGGACACCAGACGCTGCAATTTCTAAAAAATCAAAATTTTCACACCGCAAGACAGTGCTAAAATTTATTATGTTTTTATTGTATATATATGTATATAAAACATGTATGATGAAGTTAAATATCAATTGTAGTTGCTGAATTTCATTCAAAATGGATGAGAAAGAAAGACGGTAACATGAAATAGTCTCAACAATGACAACAGATCAACAATAACAACAAAGTAAGTCGGTGGCAAGAAAGCAACTGAATATCTCAACAGGTCCAAGATCAGAGTCTCAATAGTAGAAAGAAAGGAGAAAAAAGATACGAGACCAAAGGCATGAAGGAAGGCCTTATACAGCCAGATGGGTTTGTAATTGAGATCGGAAATGTTGACCTATCTTCCTCTGGACTGATAAGCTTGGATGCTTTCAGCAGCAATAGAGAAGGAAAAGAGAAAGAGATGAGAGAGAAAGAAGAAGTATAACTTTTCCTCGGTCGATCGTGTTAGGGTTTGGCTCAAAATTTTATTTATGAAAAAGTCCCCAATTTTACACACTGACCCTGAAATAAGTTTGAAATATTTTATTTTGGGCCCATACGTGTGGACACTTCTTCAAGGGGTGTCCTATACGATGTCCGGCAATTAAAAGAACAAAAAAAATGGACATTGTTGAGAGATGTCAAATACATGTCCAGAGGTGTCGGTAGGTGGTGGACACCATGCCTCCACCCGTATGCTTCCTAGATTCCTACACCCACAGATGGTACAAAATTTGGTTGCAAGAACAACAAGTGTGATGCGCTTACTCATGAAGTTCCTTATGGAAAAGGATTTACGAATATATGGGTAAAACAGATTGGTATGCTTCAATTGTGTCAAACTATGGTGGTTAATGTATCTATCCTAAAGTTGAACTAGAGGACGCAAAGCAAGATAAGAACGAACTACTGCCTGAAGTTCTCGAGTTCAAAAGTGCATATCCATGTGATTTGTCATATTCTTGCATTGAGTCTATAAAGGGAGTTACTATGGCCGTTAGTCGCACTGTAGGTAGAACTTAGCTCTAGGAATTCACCTCTAACTTAAAAGATCCAATAAGAGCGTCTCTTAAGACCATTGCAGTATCTGAGGATTCGTTTGTTTTGCTCGAAAGGAGATTGAAGAGTTGAAAGCTATTAGCACTCAATTAGGTGACGTATTTTGAAAGCTATTAGCATTCAATTAGGTGACGTGTTCTCAAAGCGCCTCAGGGGCACAAAATGAAGACAAGTTCTTTCAAGTTTTCGGGAACTAATAGGGATCAGATCCTGAAGGAGAAGCTTATTTATGAAGGAGGGGAGAAAATAGAAAATTCCTATGTGGCCTTATTGTACAAGCTTGTATAAATCATGTTCGAAACCTTAATCTAGAACTCTACAAGTTTTATATTAGCCTTAAACATGACGGTGTCAGTTCTTTCAAGACGTGGAGAATTGACGGGGGCAGATTTTCTAAGACTATTTTGGCCATGTTAGCATACCTAGGGCAGTTTGGATTTTTTTTTAAGTCCTTTTACTATTAGGTTTAGTCTTTAGTAGTTACTAAATTCTCAAAGTCCTTTTGTTAGTAGGTCTTATCTTTAGTTTTAGTAATCTCGAAGGTTCTAGAATATATGAATCCTATCCTTAGTAGGAAAGTCTCCTTTGTTTTCTCTACATATACAAGCATTATAACAGTTAGTAAGGAAAGTTAAATGACTAGAATTTTCTAAAGCACTTGGCTTTCTTTTATTCAATGGTGAGACTCCATTGCTAGGCCTTAGTGAGACTAAGGTTATCCTATCCTTTATTATTTGCTTTACCTATTTTGTTCGCTATTTGATAATACAAAATGCTGTTCATGGGTACTGTTCACATCACCCTAAACAGCCACACAAATTAGCCAATTAGACCCCTTTGTTGTTCCTAAACCCGAACCCTAGCTTCTCAATTCAAATCCTATTAAATGATGTGTCAACACTCAACAGCCTCCGACAGTCCCATCCTATTAAAAGGTATGGCCCTCCCTCCTCCCCTCCCTCCCTCCTTTATTCACGGACCAGATCTGCGCCCTTCTTCCTTTTCATTTTATCTTCTTCGAATGGAACTCTCAACGTGGCGTATCAGTCCAGCGAACGAAGAGTTTGATGCGGGTCTGGTACCGATTTCCATGTTGGGTCGTGTCGACACCGCCCCCTCAACTTAAATTGAAGGGTCTGTGTAACATGCAACCTCGTAAAATTGGATCCATTTACATAATTGAGTCATTGTTTTAGCTCCCTTTTCACGGTGTTGCCACCAAGTCAACCACATCACACCACATCACTCAAATGACAAGACAGCAGTTTATCAACGATACATCTATGTATTCACATTTAATTTTGATTCAACACGTTTCCGAATCTAATTTGCCTTGCGTTTTGCATGATGAGTATTGCTAATTGTAAGAAGTTCACGGTACTAATGCCCTAGCGTTTCCTTTAAACCCCAACCCCCCCCCCCCCCCCCCGTCTCCCCCCAATCCCCAACAAAAAGAATCAAGAAAACAAAATGAAAAGAAGACAATTTACTATTACTATTATTTCCGTAAAAGAAAATTGGTAAAGTTTCCTAGTGGGTCTCATTTGTTATTTTTGATTTGGAGCATGCTTTCTATTTCCAGATTCTTGGAGCAGGCATTCCATCTGGAAATGCTCCCCTTCCTTTGAACTTCAGTTATGGGGACAGTAGCAGTAATGTTGAGGATTCCACAGAAAATTCTCATGGGGCCGGGCAGCCTGATGGTGAAGAGTTATATGGTTTGCCGGTTCAATACGATATGGATGCAAAATTAATCAAACATGAATATGCTGGTCAATCAAGCAATGATGTGAATCTTGCGGATGTGGACTACTTGCTTGATGAACCATTTGTAGATGCTTCAGAAAATCTTCCCTACGATGATGGAGCATTCCTAGAAACTAATGATCTTAAAAATCCGGTTGAGGCAGATCCCTCAAGTTTTAATATGCTCGAAGAGTATCTTACATACTTCGATGCGACGGATTTTAATTCGGATTATATGGCATTTGATTCTTCAAAGATGATGGGAAGCGAAGACATTGCTTCTGACCCAGCGTCCCTAATCCATGAGGTAATATTCCATGTTGGATTTATCTACAATGGCTCTATTGACCTTCATACAGCCACTTTAACTCTTGTGATCTTCTTATCAGTATGTACCTGAAGGACAAATGACTATGCCTCATCAGAAGCTTGTAGAAGGACATAACAATGATGTTGCTTCCTCTTCAAATCAAGAGAGTGCAAAATTTGGAACAGGTAACAAACTTAATTTTTGTTTGAACTAGATTGTGCCCTTCTGTGTTTAAATTACGACTGAAGTAGACCCTTTGGAAGTGTGGCTAACTCTGTTCACCAGGATTTATTATTTCAAAATTTGAAATGGCGCAGGTATGCAGTTTCCATTTGTCAAGCAAGCGAATCGCATGCTTGGCAACATCCCTGCTCCGCCTGCATATGCTTCAGAGTTCCCTTCGAAGGATGCAATGCTTCAGCTCAATTCTGCTTCACAGTCTTCCAGTGCAGTCCATGTTACTGCTGGTGTGATCCGAATAAGAAATATGAGTTTAACTGGCGGTGGAGTCGACTGGTCCTTTGGTAAACATGGATGCCTCAATATTGTTCTCTCCTTTGGCTTGTCACGAGGTGATCCACAACTAATGCCTAACATACCCTTTAGTAAGAGCCTTTCGGCGATTTCTTGGGGTTGGTTATACTTCATATTTATTTGGGTCCTAGTTCTTTCCGTGAGCTTCAAAATTGGGACCCATGTATGTGCCAGGTAAAATATTGCAGCATAGAAAACATAGCCTTAACGTTTCAAAAACTGTACCCTTGATTAAGAATTCTTATGGTTGCTCGGTGGGTGTCTGGTTCTTATACGGAATTACTTATTGCAAGACCTTAATTATTTTTGTCTTAGCATGTTAGAAATTGAGAATTTAATTATTGTCGAAGCTTGTCATAATTCGTCACTGCCCTTTGATTTTCAGGAGAGGGTTGTAATAAGCAGTAAGAACCTTTGATTTGTTAGCATTGCAACTTCTGTTCTGAATGCTTTGTTGGTAATGTTAATGCCTTCAGGTCTCCGGGATTCCAAGGTTGAGGTAATTTTGTTATGCAACCTTGCACCGGCCATAAAAGATATGGGGGGGGCATTGGGCCTCCAAGCATCTAGCCAAATTATTTAGGCATAAGGATCCTGCATCTTCTGTTTTTCTTTTTGCTAGTAACTTCATTTTATTCTGGCTTGATCGTAAAACCAGGAACTTTGTCATAACGCAAGGTTCTGTGTATTACTGTTATAAAATTGTCACTACTAGTGGCAAAAAAATTATTATCAATTTGTTTGACACAGTTTTTTTTTTCAGTGGTCAGTTTTTAAAGAGCAGTTTAATTTTTTTTTTTTTACAAAAAGAAGTGGGTGTTTGATAACTCTTTTTTTTTTAGTTTTTTTTTTTGGGTGTTTGGTAATCTTTTTTATTTTGACTTTTTTTTTTTGTAGTGGTTTGCGGTGGCAGTGGTGAGGCGTAGCGGTGGTCGACGGTGGTGGTGGCCAGCGGTTGTCGCGGCAGTCGCTGTCGGCGGTGGTGGCCGGAGGTGGCCGCCCGGTGGTGGTTGCCGGCGGCCGGAGGTGGCTGTCGGTGGTTGCTGTCTGGCTGCGATGGGCGGTGGTTGCCGGAGGTGGCTGCCGGAGGTTGCTGCCGGCGGTGGTGGTCGGAGTGGCCTCCGGCCAACGGTGGTGGCCACCGCCCACTGCTGCCCGGTGGTGGCTGCCGGCAGTCAAAGGTGGCTGTGGTGGTGGCTGCCGAAGGTGGCCGCCCGGTGGTGGTTGTCGCCGGCCGGAGGTGGCTGTCGGTGGTTGTTGTCTGGCGACGGTGGTGGCCGGAGGTGGCCTCCGGCCAGCGTTGGTGGCTGCCGACGGTCGGAGGTGGTTGTTGGTGGCTGCCGGGCAGCGGTGGGTGGTGGCTGCCGGTGGTGGGTGCGTTGTGGTGGAGGTTTCAAAAAAAAAATTTTAAGTGAAAAAAAAAAGAGTTTTCTCCTCTTTTTTTTTTACTCTATAATTTAAAAAGTGGGTTTTTAAATTGAAAAAAAAAGAGTTACCAAACATCCTATTTTTTTCAATTTTTAAAACTAAAAAAAAAAAGAGCAAAAAAAAATTCCGTCAAACGCCCCTTAGTCTATCTCTTGTTCTTTTCGTATAAGAGAGGATCTTTACCACCTATCATAAAAGCCATCCGTAAAATTTAGAAAGTCCAACGAAGGTGATGAGAAAATCTTTCGCTTTATGCCATCATTAGCTAAGTAGAGATGCTGCATCGCATCTGTCGGAAGTCGGCTTATCGTACACAAAAAAGGGGGAATAGCATCAGTCATCTCTCAAATGTGGAACAGACCTACACCCCTTGGCAAAGTTCGGTTTTCAAGCATCTAGTGATGTGGTAAACTAGATTGTTGTCTTTTAGTGTTGATGTGTGGGATCTTGGGGGTTATGGAGGGCTAGGCGGCCATGACGCTTAGATGGTTTGAGATTGATTAGGTTTTTAATCCATAAGTTTCGGCGCTGGAGATTGGGTGGAGTTTGACACTTCAATGGTTCGAGATCAATTAGGTTGCTAATCCATAAGTTCCGACGCTGGAGATTGGGTGGAGTTTGATGAAAGGGGTATGTCGTCAAATCCTTGGGGTATTCCTCGTTTCGGTGGTGGTAGGCTTGGGGTGTAGGGTAATTCTGCCGTAGGGTTTTGTGGATGTGCTGCCATCGGTTGGTGTTGAGATGGTGAGTCTAGGGTTAGGCTTGTTCTTCTAGGATTTTTGTATCCCCCTCTCCCCAGTTGATTCCCCCCTTCCCCCTTGCCCTAGAAAGGTTTTGCTGGTAGCAATTGTTGGTTGATAGCTGTTAGGTCTAGGTTGGTGCTAGTTGGTGATATGTGGAATTTGGTTTGCCGGTGATTCAGGAGGGTCTCGGTTGGTGGTCAAGAATTCTTCTGATTGAAGGTGGTTACGAGGGTCCTCCGATGACGGTGATTCGGGGTTTTGGTAGGTGCTTTTGTTGGGTCACTATAGTCAGTTGATGGTTGTGAGGGGCTTCTGGGGTTTGGCAGTAGAGTGTTGGCCGGAGTCGGTGGTGTTCTCGGCGCCGGAGTGGTGGCAGGGGGATCGATGCCAAGTTGCAGCTCAGAGGCCACGTGTCTGGATTAGGGTGCGTAGCTAACCGTATGCTGAAATATTTTGATCGGTTGTTTTCTAGTCTTTATCTATTGCAGTTCTTTAGTTATCATGCATTAATTAGCTGTTTTAGCTGGTTGGTACGTGGTTTTTATTTTGTTTTATTAGCTGTTTACTTTATCTTGTTTTTCTTTTAATAACTCACTTAGATAGAGATGTCATCCATTTAATTTGTCTTTTACTTTTTGACTATTTCATGTATATTCGATCTCAAAATATATCTTGGTATATATTCTTGATTATTCAAAGGAAGAAAAGAAAACAGAAGAAACCAGATGAATGACAACCTTATCATATGTTCTCGTGAGAAAGCATTATAAACAAGAGACTGCGGTTACAGTTGCAATTGACTGGCTTAATTTGCATTCATATAATTTGCGGTCTTCATTTAACTAGCAGAATGTACTCGTATACGAATACGACAGTGTCATAGACAGATGATCCAAAGCCCACAAGTCCCAAAAAGTAATGTTCAAGCAAATTGAACACAGAGTAACACTTGGATCGCTGGACACCGTAATAAATGTGTAAATAGCGTAGAATTGCCGTAATTATTACTAGCTGCTCTACAGACAATAATGTTTAAGATCACAATGATTATGATTTCCTTATTCCAGTGTCATCTCAACTGGGAGCTCTTGTGGAGTGCCGTGGGATGAATACTCGGATATTTCAACTACATCAAATGATCGGTGATTGTCTGAATAGGTCTACATTTCTCCAGGAAGCATTGTGTCCTCAGGTAGATCACAAACCGCGATTCCCTAAGAAGAAACATCAAAGCATTAATATGTTTATCAAGGCCATGAAACCATTTCGTTTGTAATAAGATTCTGACCTCCCCTGTAAGGTGAGCCACGCATCTCTTCTCTGCAAGCAACTCAGCTTCAGTCTGCAAAAATAGCGTAATTAGAATGGCCGTTCTGACTTTGCCTGCACATGAGATTGATTGGACAAATCCAAGCTTCTTTACGTCTGTTGCTGAACGGATTTAATGTTTATAATAACGTGTGCTGAACAGACCAGTTGGGCAACTCTTGAGGTGGTTCATGCTCATATGAGTGCTTCAAATGCGAAAAGAGATGGACGAGTTCTTAAAGTTGTCATGTGGTGTCAAAACATCGCAAGTCTAATCAGAAGAAACCGTACCTTCTTTATTCGCTTGCGAAGGTAGTCATCAATTATTACATCTTTGACAAGTTCATAATCACCGTCACCCTAATAGAGGAAATCCATTCCTCAGTGGTGGTTAATAAATTTGGGCAGAAGAAAGTTGCATAAGAAAGTAAATCCTTGAAGGCTGGATTATAGCTCACCTTTGATGTGCATGGCATGCTGAAGACAATATCCTCTGCTATACCATAAGGATTTCCGTTGGTGTACACCTACATTTGTATCATAAAAGTGTGAGATCCATGACTGAGGAACGATGACTTCTATGCAACTCAAACAATTGCACAGGAAAATTACAATCAAGTATACGGACGTGCAGCATGGGACATAAAACTGAAAGTGTAAGAAAGCAATTCCATTAAATAACACAATAGTGATTTCTTTACACCAATCAAGGAAAGAGAAACTTACTCCAGAAGAGAACCAATCACCCTCAGGGGTGGGTGTTACAAGAGACCTTATACCATCAACGATCGACACAGCGGTTGATGCAGCCGAAGATCTTCCCCATTTCTGGATTAGAGCTCCACCTCTCTACATATCAATTTCTTCTGATCAGTAATGTACATATTGTACAATATGCAAATATACGCTTTGTTAAATTGAAGAGTGTGTTTTAATTGGAGTACTTTTAAATAGTTCGTATTAAATACTCTATTTGTTCCTTAAAATACTCAAATGTAATTAAAGGTTTGTTAAACTTGAAGGTGTTTTTGACTTTTTAGTACAATGTTAAGCTCTTTCCTTGAGTTACCTTTTATGAGCTTAGAGTATATTAAAATTAATGGTGTTTTTGACATTGAATTAAGAATCCCAATAAAAATCAATTAAATCTATTAACATTAGAGTTACATGAAAACAAGGATAATTCTTGACTGCAACCCTCCATATAGCGACAATCAATAGTTGTTATGTACTTCTAGTAGCATTTTTGTCAACAACTTCACCAACAGTTCTTAACAACACTATTTTAGCGCGACTAAATAAATGCCAGTAAAAGCTTATAGCGACCATTAGTTGTCGTTATTAAGGGAGTTGTAGGCATTTTTCTACGACCCGTCTGGTTTATTTTCCAATAAAGAACAGAGACTTATTGCCCCGAGGTACATACCTATGATAATCTTTAACCTTAAGCTAGATTGAATAATTTTGTCAAAAGTCTATTTTTTTTTTCATTTTTTCCCCTAAGGAGATTATTTACAAACAAATGACTTGTAAAGGAGTTACAAAGTTTTACACACAAACAACTTGCATAAAACCAAGTTACCTGGACCTTGGGATTGCAATAGTTCTCATTTCGTCCTAGTAGCAAATTCCTTCAAGATTTTTTTTTTCCAAAAATATAGTCTATTACTTAGTATGCAGGAATTGACAGAATAATATGAAATTTGCAGGTGCAATAACTTTATCAATTACAAAGCCTTAACTCTTAAGGACCACAAACACTAGCACACATCTACCTTCCTAATAAGCGAACACCGGAAACAGGTCCTTCACAAGTTTAGCTCCCATAAAGAGCAATGTTTATTCAACCATCGACGATGTCATAAGATTCTTTTTCTCACTCATTTGAAGATTCACCCATAAAACTATTATAACGTATATATGGCAGTAACAAAATTAGCTTGGAAACTGAAATGTTTTTTCAGATAATTTCTGATCAGCATCATTATGTTTTTGTGTTACAATTATGTATTAAGTATCCACTTAATCCCTGCCCATTCAACCCAAAAATTAAAAGGAAAAAGTATTTCCAACTGCCCCAATATCGCATAACAATAGATCATTCAAATATCTGCAACATTTGGCTTATGGGCACACCAATCTAACTCACTACTGTAAGCTCTTAATTTTGCAAGGCCGAGTAGTAGTCACATGCTGAGTTGGTAAATTTTTCTGCCTTGGTCACAAGTTTCAAAAAGCCTTGATCCTGAATGCTCTAGGGACATAGGGAATAGAGAAGTAGTAGTCCTTGAGTAATATTATATGTGATGGTGATCTTTCTTATAGTAGTCGGTATTGAATTATCCATTTACAAGAATAAAGTAGGGCATGAGGGAAAGAATAGGAAATTGAGAAAAAAGACTAAAGTGCGTCTATCTAAAAAATGTTGCTCCACCTATGACATCAGCAAATTCAAGAGGAGATTGGGGAAGCAGATTTAGAAAAGGGCCAAGGTGCCAACCTAACAAATGTTCGTGTCAGGATGACATTAGAGCAAAATTTATGAGGAAATTGAGAAAAAGGGTAATGTGTGCTTATCTGACTAGTATGCCAAATATGCGAGCAACTGTACGGCTATCCAAGATATGTCTTTGAGATTTGATTATCGAAAGGTTACAAGTTGATAGGGTTGCAATCTCCAGGAACAGACCTTGCAGCATACGCCTCTCAGTTTGTTCTTTTTCTTCTTCTCTTTCACTTTAATCACCTCTTCTATGAAATCCTAACAACTGAAAAATAACCGGTGTGTTTGAAACCCTTATGGTTTTTGTTTGTAGTTTTCAAAAATAGGAAAACCAAAACCTGTTTTTGTTTTCAATTTTTACAAAGGAGGCAAGTGTTTGATTGAGAGTTTTTTGTTTTCTTTTTTAAATTCTTTTTTCCCTTATTTTCTCCTTCTCATATTTCTTTTTGCACCTAATGTCTTCAAAACACCACCACACTAAATGTCAAACTCACAACACCACCGCCCATTGTCACCACAAACTGATTCACCGCCAGCGATGAGGACCGACCTTCACCGCCACTGCCTACGACTTGGCCTTCACGGCAGCCGACGACAAGTTGGCCTCGCAATCAGATCTTACATTATGGACCCTTACCATGGAAGAGAGGCCACACCGTGGCGGTAGGTGGCGCTTGGTGGCGGGATGCAAGCAACGTTAGCAAGTCGGCGTCGTGGGTGTGTTATTGGTGGTCGTAGGTGGGCGATTCATTAGCAAATCATTGGAGATGGTGCCGTGGATCGGCAATTGGTGGTCGTGGGTGTGTATGATTGGCGATTCATTCTAGAGGCTGTGGTTGGGTGTTGCAATTTGTGGCCGACTGTGCTGGGTCGTGGTGTTGGCGGCAGTGGTAGGACGTTGGCAGTGGTGATGGTTGTCAAGATGTTGTGGAGGTGATGGCGGCAGATCGATGGTATTTGTGGAGGTGTAATTGGCGATGATGGTGGCGGCAAACGGGAAGAATTGATGGTGGCCATGGTGGGGACAGTGGTGGTGGGGGTTGGGGGGGATGATTGCTGGCCATGGTGGCAATGTGATGCCAGGTCTGGCGGTCATGGAGGTTCTGTGTGTGGTGATAGGGGTTTTGTTAAAATGATGCTCTTTTTTTTGCTTCTAACAAAGTTCGAAGATTGTATCTCAAAACAAAAACCAATACTGAAAACCCAAAATTCCAAATGGAGTTTTCAATAACAGCCCTGTTTTAAAAACTGAAGGGAAAAAAAACGAAAACTATCTCAAACGCGTTTCTCTTTAAACTGGAGAAAAAACTTAAAACAAAAACTCTGCCAAACACTATCGTTGTGTCCCTTTGATTTTCTTTCAGGCTTACCATTGTGTGGTTAAAAGAGGTTTTCCCTTGCATGAATTAAATGTGGCATACTAATTAGGAAGCTAACGGGAGTCTACAAGAACCGAGTGCCTATCACTAAAGTGCAACGACTCATGCTATTGATCGAACTTCATAATCGTCAATTAATTGAGAGCACTGAGCATCTTCCCATGCTAGAACTCATGAGACCACCTCCCTATCCTATGTTCGTCATCCTAAGCCAAAAGAGGCATCATGACGGATTCGTGCGTGTAGCAGGCCGGTGTTTGAAATTGATCCTAACAAAACTGTTTCACCAAGTAGTACCAAGAGTCGGAAAGGTTAGAGGTGCCAAAGTTAGGAACCCAAGACATGGTGTGGTATATGTTGATGCTAAATTAATATCCTACGGTCCGATTTATAGAGATCAGTATTGCTTTTATTACATATTCAACTTTAGCTCGAGTAGAATTTATTACGTTATTGATCAATTACATGTCTTATAGCATGGTAGCTTCCTTGGTGCGGTCAAGGGATTTATATCCAAGCATCTATGTTGTATATCTCTATATTGCTTGTTGTGTCATATGTTGTAGCTATATTGAATATCAACTGATTAGGTTCATAAACAAAATCATCTTATGTAGATCAGTAAATTAGGTAACCAATTTATACACTGAATATCAATATAAAACAAAGTGCACATGGTGAACATTCCGAATGCTTATCTTAAAACATCCAATGTGCATCTCTGTTTGTTCTGAAAAAGTTTAGGATGAAGGGAATGAAGTTCCTAACTGGTTATAAATGGTGAGAAAGAAGGTTGCATTTCATATATTTAAGAGCTCAAGGGAACAAAGTTCCTACTTAAACTTGATATCAAAAACAGAGTGGCACATATTTTGAGGTGGAAATAGATATTGATTTATCATTTTTTGTGAATGATGATTATTGGTGCTAAGAGTAGGCTTTTTTTAAACTAAAAGTAGCACCAAGCCCCACGAGTTAGACAAGCACATGAGATGAACTTTTATTGCGGTTCATTTAGATATTCATAGTACTTAGTTACACGTAAAATAGGCAACAACTTAACTAATGGTAATTAACTGGAAGATGATCCACTCACAGCATACAAAATTCAAATATAAGTTTAAGATTAGCTACAAAAGCGACAATCTTTCATGTTCTCGAATCACAATTACACTTGCAAAGCACATGAATTTTAAGAGTTACTCAAAACAGATAATTTTCTACTAATTCGTAATGAAAAACCAAGAACTGTCAGAATGTTCTCCAATAATATGCTTAAGGCAAAAGTACACACCCATAATGTAATCTATCTTACCTTTTGGACCTTTTCTGTGAATTCTTCTTCTAACCATTTGATGTCCTTGATAACCTCTTTGACAGTTAATCCATTAATTCTGGCATTTAGAAAGTCCGGAACCTGAATAAAAGAAAATTAAGCATATATCTAACAACGAACCACGCGTATCTGAAAGTAGTTCCTTGTTGAAATAAATACACTTTAGTACCTTGGAACTACACGAAAATCTCACTTCAGTGTGCAAGTGTTTAATTTTGACACTTAAAAACCCGACTCTTTATTTTAACAGTAAGCACCGACTCTAATCAGGTTTTGCATCCAATTCGATAACCGAGCTCGGTCAATTAGATCCCAAATTATGGGTAAATTCGATTAACACATAAAAAAATTCAAGTAAATAAACAAGAAAATGAAAGTATAAAAAGATATAGCTCTTTTTTCTTAAAAAGAGAACCACCTGCCGCCGCCTTCCCCGCCCACCAAACCCGACGCTGCCACCCAACTTGACGCCTCCATGTTTAGCAACAATAATCAACGCCCAGCAAACCCATACCCAAAACTGCCACATACTGCCATGCACCAAGAAATTTAATTTCCGTCGGTGGAAGCGTTAAAGAAATCTGATTTGTAATGAGGAGAGTTCTTGAAAAAGGAGTGGCAGGTTTGAAAGACGGTCAAAAGGAGTTTGTAAGTATCACGTCTGGACGGTCGTTCCCGGCGACCGCCCCCTCCCGGGTCACACACAGACACATGGTCGATCCCCCCACCCCACCCCATCCCAACACACGCGACATAGACCCCCCCCCCCCCCCCCCAACCCCCCGGCGCGCCAATTCCCAATCACCTACCCACTACACACACAACACCCCCCACACGTGCACACACAAGCAGAGCGGTGTTGGTCTTCGCAGCAGTGTCTTTTGATAGTGGTGGTGGTTATGGGGATTGGGGTGTGGTGGAGATAGAGATAGGGTGGCTTGCTGCAGAAGAGAATGGAGAAAAAGAAAAGAGAGGGGAAAAGAAAATTAAACAATAAATATAGTATCAGGTGATAAGGGTAGAATAGTCATGTTGTTCGATTCTGTTAATTATTTGGATGGAAAATGTTTGGAGTTACTTACTTGTTGAGTAATAAAGAATCAGACCTTTATTTGTCAAAATTAAACAATCAGGTACTGAAATGAGATTTTGTGTAGTTTCAAGGTACTAAAGTGTATTTGCCCCTTCCTTATTTTACTGCAAAACATAATAAAAATGACCTGAGTGGTCGAGTGGTTTCCCCAGATGGTGACATTAGAAACTTTGTCATAAAAGACTCCTGCTTTGAGAGCCAGCTGAAATGACAATAGCATATGCGTGCGGATTTTAGATTTTGCTTCCTTTGCTCATTGCACCATAATAAAGTTCGTCAAACAGATACCGATATGGTAGTTATACCTGGCATTTTGCTCTATTCTCATCTAATCTAGTCAAAGCATGAAAATTTTTGGCAGGTATGTTTGGAGCATTTTTCATGCATATCAACGCACTACAAAGAAAAGGAAAGAAAATCAGCAAAGACAGAATGGATGGACAATTACACTAGTAAGGCATCATGCGAAAGAAGGTATGTTTCTTACTTGGTATTACAGGGGTTGCCTACCACCATCACTTTAACATTGCGGGAAGCAACGGCATTGAGAGCTTTTCCCTATGATAATTCAATCAAGACATATAAGAAACAACACAATTTGGGCCAAGTGTTGTTCTTTCAGAAAAATCCTAGGTGACACAGAATACAAGTAAAAAAAGTACCTGTGCAGCAAAAATCTGCCCATTTATGTCTAATAGGTCAGCCCTTTCCATTCCAGGCCCTCGAGGCTTTGCTCCAATCAAAAGTGCCCATTTTGCATCTTGGAAAACCTCAAAAGGATCTACGCCGATACTCACCTCTCTCAACAAAGGATATAAGGAGTCCTCTAGTTCCATAGCAACTCCTGTTAAAATGTGGAGTCACTTTGATGAGCTGAAAGACAGACCCTAGAAAGGATAAAAATCCACTCATGGCAAAAGGCAAAATAGCCACATCAACAAAAGGGAAATAGATTGCGAAGAGTAGGAACTCGAGACCCTAAAAATCAGATGGGCTAGGCAAACAGTATTCTTACATGATCCAGTTGTTTTCAGGTTGATGTCAAGCAACATTGCCTTTTATTATGTAGAACTTATTTGGGATATTATATTTGTTTCCTTACATGATCCAGTTGTTCTCAGGTTTATGTCAAGTAACATCATTTTGTACTCCTCTGTCCCACAAAAGTTGATCAGTTTTCCTTTTTTGGCTTTACCAATAATTTGCTCACTTTCTATTTTGGAATATCAACTTTTCTTATTCTTCCAACTTTGCCCCTTTGGCTAATTTATGAAAAATAAATGGACCCACTCCCTAGAGGTAATAGCAGTACTTGTGAGGGTACCTTTGGAAAATCAACCTACTTGGACTCTCTCCTTAAACTTCGTGCAAATCAACCCTGATTAGTTTTGTGGGCCGAGGAAGTATTATATTAGGATTTATTGGGATATTACATCTTTTTTTTTTTAAGATGCTGTCCATTTATTCAAGGATGCAGTAACAATTATCCTTTGTGGCATTTGCAGGCAAATTTGGAAAAGGCAATGTGTAGCAATAATTGCAAGGTCTGCAAATGTGAAAGGCCCAAACTTTTAGTTAAAACTCAGCTGTCATGAGCGGTCATTATAATCCAGTGGATCGGTTAGTGTATAAAGTATCATCTATGCTATAATTAAGGGAGAGCAACCTTGTGGTCAAGCCTCTTTCGAACTCCAATTGTGCCCATGTTTTACATTTCAACTTCTCTCAATTAATAGTTAGTAAAATGCTAACAATGGTATCTCACGCGTTAGTTATTTTTTCAAATATTTTATTAGTTGGTTACAATTTTAGATCTACTTACTTCACTTAATTCCGGAGCCCTATATCATTCTTTTAATTTGTTATTATTACAAAAATTACTTCCATCTCTGTCTTTAGTTTGTATGATTGATGGAAGCTGCAGAGTATATCCAATGCGACGTGACATAATCCTACTTATACTAACATGCATGTATGTTATCAATCTTCAAGACTATAATAGATAAGCATTAGAGTTGTCAAAAGGGCCGGGCGGCCCGCGGGCTGGCCCGACCCGGCCCGTTTCTGGCCCGGGCTGGCACGGCTCCCTCGATGAACAGTAACAGCCCTATATATTAGGGCTTTCGGCCTGGGCTTGGACCAGGCCAGGAAATCTAAGAAAAAGCCCGGCCCGGCCCGGATTTGGCCCGGTTTGCGGCCCGGATCTGGCCCAGTTCCACCATTTTCAAATTCTGATTGTCCCCCCCTTTCCCCCCAACGGTTTTATTTCCCCCCCTTTTTTTTCCCTTAAATTCCACTTTTACCCACTCAACAGCAAAATAACGGCTAGTTTGGGGGGTATTTTGGTCTAACTTAATTTTTTCAACTCTTTTAAGAGTTTTTACACTCTTACCCTCCCCAACAACTATAAACGGATAGTTTTAAGGATATTTTGGTCTTTTGTGAAGTTTCAAAAATCTATAAATTCACATCATTTCTCTCTAATTTTTCACACCAATCTTCTTACTCTCTCTTATATAAACATTCTACATTTCTACAAGCTTTGCTACTATTTCCCTCTCCAATTACTACTCTTATTTACTAATTAGTACTCTTGCTAATTATTACTCTTGTTTACTAATTACTACTCTTGCTAAATTCTAATTACTAACCACTCCTCTTATTAATTTGTTACTCTCTAATTCTTTTGTCTAGTAATTAGTGAATTTATATTTATCAATTACTATTACTAAATTCTTTTTAATTACTAACTCTCTCCAATTTCGAATTACTCTCAGTGATTCATTTGTTACTCTTTAATTCTTTTAATTGTTATTTCTAATTACTAATTACTGCTCTTATACTTGTGTATTTAGTTACTCTTACTAATTTTATTTTTCAATCTAGTAAAAAAGTTTAGCGTCAAATATGGCTGGATTACTGAAGAAACTGAAGCGTGGATCATCATCACGAAAAACATCATCATCATCACAAGCACCACCACCAGCACCACGGCCATCACAAACACCAATCCAAGCACCACCACAACCATTCGTTCCTGGACGAATGAGTACAGGCTGTATGATAGATACCCAAGCCAATTGGGAGTTCAATCAAAACATTCCAGATTTGAATACACGCCTGATCAAGACCCCCCGCATTATAGTCAAGGACGCAGCTCGGTTGGCGAAGCTACTACTCCGTGGCATAATCTTAACCCTATGCCTGGTCATGATGAAGAAGGGCCGAGCAATGCCTCCGGTAATGAGCCAGAAGTCCAAAAGGAAAAAAAAAAGAAAGCCGAGTGTTGGAATCATTTTGATGAAGTTATGGTGGACGGCATCCGAAAAGCTCGATGTAAGTACTGTGCTAAATTATTTTCGTCTGGTAGTGGTAATGGACATCTTAACAGGCATTACCCTCAGTGTGCACCTCGACAAGGCCACGTCGAACCTACCCAAACGCAGTTATCTTTTGACGGTAAGTTATTTGTTTATAATCAGCGAGAGCAAAGAGACGGTCTCGCTGAATTTGTTATTCACGATGAACAAGCCTTTTCTTTTGCCGATAATGCTAAGCACTCTAGATATATGAACACATACGTTCAACCTTTGTACAAAAAGGTTCATAGAAACACAACTAGATCCGATGCACTCCGACAGTATAATGCTGCTAAAGCACGCCTGATCGATTATTTCGATAATTTTGACGGTAAAGTTAGTCTTACTTTTGATATTTGGCAATCTCTGTTTACTTTTGTTAGTTATACTTGTGTGACGGCCCATTGGATTGATGCAGATTGGATTATGCACAAGAGAATCATCGCTTTCGAGCTCTTTCCTTTTCCGCATGATGGAATGAACATTGCTACTATTATATTAAAAGCATGTACCACGTTTAAATTAAAGGATAAGATTATGAGTATTAGTTTTGATAATGCTTCTAACAATACAGTTGCTGTTGATGCTTTAGAGGAGAGCCTCAAACCTGTACTTTCTGATAAATTATTTCATGTTCGTTGTGTTTGTCATATAATTAATTTAAGGGCTAATTACACCTATGTCCCTGAGGTTTGGGGGTAATTACACGCGAGGACACAAAGTTTCAAAATGTAACACTTATGTCCATTGACAAACGGAACCCTAAAAATCCTAACGGTTTTAACAAAATGACTTTATTGCCCTTATGTTAAAAAGTTATTTTTTTAAATGCCATTGTCTCTTTTTAGAAAAAGAAAAACCCTAATTCTAACCACCCCACCCCCCACCCCTCCCCACCCGATCTGCATCCCCTCGCCCTTCCCCGTCACCCACCCACCCTGCCTGCTTCCCTTCCCCGGCGCCGCACCCCGCCTGCTCCCCTTCCCCGGCGCCGCACCCCGCCTGCCTCCCCTTCCCCGGCGTCGCACCCCGCATGCCTCCTTCCTCGTCACCCCGTCACTGCCCACCCCTTCTACCTCCCCTTCCTCGTCATCGCCCACCCCTCCCCACCCCATCTGCATCCCCCTCGCCCTTCCCCGTCACCCACCCACCCCGCCTGCTTCCCTTCCCCGGCGCCGCACCCCGCCTGCTCCCCTTCCCCGGCGTCGCACCCCGCATGCCTCCTTCTTCCTCGTCACCCCGTCACTGCCCACCCCGTCTACCTCCCCTTCCTCGTCATCGCCCACCCCAAGCCACCGCGTGTAATCTCCTGCCGACGTCGAAACCTATCGCCGGCGACGTCACTCTTCCCCTTCATCTCTTCTCTCCTCCCCCACAGCAACCCACTCCCTCATTCCATGCCAGCAGCTCCATCGCCCCACGCCGCCGGTAGCTCCGTCGCACCACGCCGCCGATTTTGAAGCCCTAATTTGCAAATTAGGGTTTTGAAGCCCTAATTTGCAAATTAAGGGTTTAAAACCTTAATTGACAGATTTAGACTTTTGAGAAATGGCAGATTGAAACCCTAATTGGCAGATTGAGAAATTAAAGATTGAACCCTAATTTGTAAATTAGGGTTTTGAAAAAATTAAGGTTTAATTTGAAAATTATAAAAATTATTTAGGATATACTGTACAAGGGCAGTATTGCCATTTTTAAAATACGTAATGATGAACAGTATATTTTTTGGATGGAACCCTAACGAATGGACACGGGTGATACATTTGAAACATTTTTGGTCACGGAATGTTACATTTTGAAACTTTGTGTCCTTGACTGTAATTACCCCCAAACCTCAGGGACATAGGTGTAATTAGCCCTTAATTTAATTGTTCAAGATGATTTAGCTGCTGCAGGAGATATTCTTGTCAAAATGAGGGGTATGACAGCGTATGTTAATAGTTCAAGAACACAACAATTTAAAGCGTTGTGTGTTGAATATAATATGCTTCGCAGGAGAGCAGTTACAGATGTGGTCCACAAGTGGAACTCTACATACCATATGCTTTTACACATTCTGGCATACAGAGAAGTCTATACGCATTTTCTACTAACGTTGTTCCCAGCCGGCTTGCCAACTCAAGAGGAATGACAGATGGCCACATACCTAGCTGAATTTTTGAATGTATTTTACACGTCTACCAATTTATTGTCTGGTACGTACTATCTCACCTCTCCTCTCGCTGTAATAAAAATTCTCAAGATGGCTACAATGTTAACAAAATGGAGATATATAGGACCCTTTAAGGAAATAGTTTCAGTGAAGGATAAAAAGTTTAGGGCTAATTACACCTGTATCCCTGAGGTTTGGGGGTAATTACACGCGAGGACACAAAGTTTCGAAATGTAACACTTATGTCCATTGACAAACGGAATACAAAAATATTTAACGGTTTTGACAAAAAGACTTGATTGCCCCTGACTTTAAAATAAATTACCCATTTAATTTACTGTTCATTCTTCCTCTCCCCACACCTAGCACCCCCACCCCCCCGCGCCCCCACCCCACCCCCACGCCGTCTGCCTCTTCCTCTTCCCACACCCAGCACCCACACCCCTTCCCCCACTCCGTCTGCCTCTCCCATCCCCGTCACCCGCCCACCCCGTCATACCCACAACCCCTTTCCCCGGCGGCAACCGATCACCGTCAGCGCAGTAGCAAGCCCTCCGGCGAGGCACCGGCGCCGCAAGATCGTGGTCTCACTCCTGATCTGCCTGTCGCCATACCAGTCGCCACCATCACCGCCGCGACCTACCTTCGTACCCCGCGCCGTCCGAGATCACAAGCATCACCGAGTTACATCGCGACACCAGCCTCCTTCGAGATGCGTGCCACCGTGACCACCAGCAAGGCAGCACCATCACCACCACGATGGGCTTGCACCATCGCGCCCACCGGTGCGATTGCTGTCGTTGCAATGGCCAGATCTGTCTCCTTCCCATCCAGTCTTCCTCCCTCCCTCACCAAGGGCTTGCCGGCGTGGTGGGGCAAGTCTGCCAGATGGTGGGGCGAGGGGGACTGCCAACGGCGTGGGTTTGCCAAGGCACTTGCCGGACGTGTCTAGGCAGCTTGGGTTTGCCAAGGGGCTTGCCGGAGTGGTGGGGTGGTTCTGTAGGATGGTGGGGCGAGAGGGGCTGCTGGCGGCCTGGGGCGGCGGAGGGGGGCTGCCGGCGGTGACTTCAGATTTAGGGTTTAAATTGTGGAGAGAGAAAATTAGGATATCAAATTATTCACGATATACTGTACAGGGGTAGTATTGCCATTTTCAAAATACGTAATGACGAAAATTACACTTTTTGGACGGAATACTGACGGTTGGATAAAAGTGTTACTTTTTTTAACGTTTTTGGTCACGTATGTTATATTTTGAAACTGTGTCCTCGCGTGTAATTACCCCCAAACCTCAGGGACATAGGTGTAATTAGCCCAAAAGTTTAATAAATATTAGAGTGAACTGCCTGTTGTTTTTGCTGTGGCTACTTGTTTAGATCCTAGGTTAAAGTTGCATGGTGTGAACGACTCGATACAAGAGATATCGAGATTAATGTGCTACCCAGTAGAGGATACAACCACACTCACAGCGAAAGTGAGCAAGACATTTGAGGAACTGTTCAACCTCTATCGTAATTCTGCTAACGTGTGCGGACGAGCTTCATCATCGACTGCTGAGAGGTATTATGCGCCATACCTTAAGGGCTTTGAACATCTAGTAGCAAGACAACTACTAGGTGAAGGTACTTCTAATTCGGCAGGTTCGTCTACTTTTTTCTCTTTTAATGAGATTAGTGTATATTCAAATATTGATCATTATTCTGATTTATCAATGCAAGAACAAGTTAATTTTAATTTGTTAAATTTTTGAAAACAAAATCAAAATATGTATAAAACTTTAACCCAAATTGCACGGGATGTACTGCCAGTGCAAGCTTCCACGGTTGCTTCAAAGTCGGCATTTTCAGCGAACGGGAGGGTTTTGGATGACAGGAGGAGTCGTCTTAACCCTGAGTCGCTCGAGCTATGTGTTTGTTAGAAGGATTATCTTGATGCGAAATACCGCGAGCAAGATAAACCGATTGATGATAGGAAGAGCAGTGACTTGGATGTTGAAGTACTTCCGGATGATTAGGTAATTTCTTTTTATTTTCATTCTCTTAAGTTTTAAGAATAAAATTTTTCACAAAATATAGTTTTTTTCATATATATATATATATATATATATATATATATATACATATATATAATAAGTTTTTACAAGCAAGATAGATATTTTTCCTTATATATATATATAAAATAGGTAATTTTGCCTGTTTGTTTACAAGCAGCCGGTCCCAAGCCCGGATAAAAGGAGGGCCTATGAACACATTTATCTTCAATTTAACTCTATATGGACTTTAATAATTTACATACATTCATAAATTCTAGCCTCACTTCTTATTTTCTGACAAACACAATATATTAATATCATAGGTTCTTTAATACTCACTCATAACCATGATATGAGAGTCATATATATAGAATAATTTTATTTTGTATATGAGACAAAGTAGAGAGAAAAAACTGTTAGTCAAAATCTATACTTATTACTTAAGATCGTCTCGGGAATTAATATGTATCAATCTCAACCAATTAATTTGAAGTAAAATATCAAATAGTAGAAATAGTCTCTTTCAAATAGTAATAATTATTATGTCTTAAGATTTTATTAATAAAGCTTACCAAGAAGAGTATAAAAAGGTTTAACATATAATAAAAAATAAAATGAGAGACAAATAAATATGTATATACATACATACATATATATGTATATGGTTTATAATGAAATAAAAGAATAAAGATTAGGTTCGTTAAATTGTGAATATTGGACATGCCTAGAATATATGAAAGAAGAAATTTAAAATTAAGAAATGTAAATGAGAGAGAGCAATTTACTTACATAATAACAAGAATCTCAGTCATAGTACTACATTACAATTTGTTTAAATAATAACAAGAAATTAGCGTAATTAAAGCCTTTACTTTGAATAACAAGAAAATACAAAAAAAATAGGGCCCGGGCTCGGCCCAAGCCTGGCCCTAGATATTGGGCCTAGGGCCAGGGCTTGGACTGGGCCCAGATTTTCCCTCCATCTGACCCGGCCCGGCCCGGTTGGCAGCCCCACTGGCCCGGCCCCGGCCCATTTTGTTGGAGGCCCGTTGGGCTTGGGCTGGGCCGGCCCATTTGACACCTCTAATATGCATCGTGTATGCCCACAACCACTATTTCCTACTATTATATCCTAAGCGAATGTGGGAATTCCTTAGTGTGAACTAGAGAGCTTCCCTTCAAAAAATCCTACGTGTCATTTTCTTAGAAATTTGGAGAAAAATATTTCTAAGGTGTCACTTAGTGAGATATCCAAAAAACAAAAATAAACCACACGTGAAAAGGATTTCAAATTTAAAAAATGTAACCCCCTGGATCATGGATGTCAATCTGAGGGGTGGCAAAATTTGTATGTAAAAACTTTAGGCGTAGTATAATAAAATTGATCTAATATGACCACATTTGGTGCAGCCAACAGCATTTGATAAACTTTGAACATTTGTCACAACTCACCCAGTTTTGGAGATTTGTCCATGCAGGCGCTTACTGGGATGATACGAGGGCGCTTATGGAGGCGCTAGCATGGGAGGTCTCCGGAATGTTTTGGGATTATATTGTATAATCTTGTTAAGTAATATTCCGGTAGAATAATCTAGAAGGCATGGAAGCTTAGATAATTCTAGGGAGAATTCTAGAATCGTATTGATAGCCATTAGATAGGATTGATCACTACCATCCATTGAGGAGGTGGAGCAGTAAAAATAAGGAGTACCCTTCATTTATAATCATCCACCACTTGTATCCACCAAGATATCCAACAATTATTCATCAGAAATTCTCCTTTCCCTTCTTTCTGCCAACTTTGTCGGTGTGTGAATGCCCAAAGACTCGAGCCAAGAGTGAGTGGCAGACACACCTCGTGTGGGGGCAAAGAGGGATTGGCATGGGACTTGCCGAGACGTGCAAGTAGGAGAGCAAGGCTCACTAAGGCTTTCGCAAGGGTGAATCGCTTAAGTGCCGCGCGGTTGGGGTAGAGTTCTAGGGCCGTGACATATCTCCAGTCTTCAATTTTTAGGATGCGCAAAAAGAAATCATAGCATCATATCTATATTGAGGTTAAAAATTAGCACACACTTCTAAATTATACTCACTAACTTCTTATTTTTAAACATGCACATAGATAAAAAAAAAATAATCTCACCAACTCTGATTCACTCGTATGTATCTAGTATACAAATATGGCAATTGTATATATGAGATCGAGTATAGAGAAATAGTTTAAGTCAAATTTTGGGTTTGTATATCTATCCTAAATTACAAAACAAATAGAATGACAAGAATTCTTGTAAACTGGAACTAAAACAACAGTTGAAAAGAAATTGATAAATTCACTCTAAAGTTATAGTCTCTCAAACTCCAAATGACTTTTAGTGGCAGTTATTAATAACATAACTTTTACCTTTGCTTATTAAAGTGGAGTAGAGAGTTCAAATGCGAAGCGTACTTGTCAATTCTCCAAGAACATATGCATATATATAAGGATTTTCCAGCTTTTTAATTCAATGCTTTAACCATATATATATGGGGGGAGACCATGGTCCCCCGGCCCAATACAAGATCCAACCCTGATATAATCAGTGTGGGTCAAAAGTTATAGCAGTTCCCTAATGTTTCCTTGCTATTCTCCTTAATATGTTGTTATTGACTACCAAACATTTTCAAAAGGTCGAATTATTAGCAAATTCAAACTCTACCTAAAACTTTTTCCACCCTAAGTATTCTCTCCTTTTTCTTTTAGGATTTTCAAGGTTGACGAAGTCCTACAATTATCTCGCTAGATATATTAAATTTTCAAAATGACAACCCAACCTGTGTTTTTGAAACTCAAAAACTTATTGCACGTGCTATCCCTTCTGTCAAAGCTGTCAGTGATATCCTAAACGTACTTTAATTACTAAATAAATCATACAATTCTAGGATATATAACATATACATGTGTGTGTGTGTGTATACACACACACACACACACACACAAATACATGTATTTATAATGCTGGGGCTGCTCCACACCTGCTATGCTTTAGGAAATTAGGGTTTTCCTGGCGCTAGATGTGGATCATCCCCATCTAGCGTTGGAGATAACCCAATTTCGGCAGCTGTGATCTAGCCACCCATTAAACAATGGGGATAGCGCTCTCTCTCTCTCTCCGAAATCTCGCCAAACAACCACTGCAAGGGGTGGTCTATCTCTTTACTAAAATGCCTCTATCCCTCCCTTAGTAAAACACAAAGGTTCCCTCACAAACCGCCAGGGGTAGTTCGCAAGAGAACTTAGGCTTTTTTTGCCCTCTTCTTCTTCATCCCCACCCCTTTCTCCCACAACCACAACACCCTTCCTTGTAACCCACCACCAAACTCCATCAACTGTCGCAGCTGCCAACCCCCACAAACCAATCCACCACGAACACACACCGTCTCAACCCACCCTGCGCACACACCTCGTCACCCTCTCCACCGTCACGCACTCACCATTCAGACACCCCCACCCCGTTACACCCCACCTCCTCCCCCATCCCAACAGACACGACACATGCGCACACTCCCGCAGATAACCGTTACTTTGTGTGTGTCGATGTCTGTGGGTTCGTATAGGCATAGGGGTGCAAGTGTCTCTATATAGTGGGAAGGTGATTGGGAAGGGGTGTGACGTGTGGGCGCTTGCGTTGCAGGGGTGGGTGATGGATCTCTGTGTGTATGTGTGGAGGTTAATGGTGGTTGCCAATGTTGGAGTTTTGGTGGTGAGTGACAGGGAAGGTAGTGGGTGATAGAATAGGTTTGCGTGTGGAGGTTGGTGGTGGCGGTAGCGGCTAGTGGTGGGTAACAGACTGACTGGGGAGGGTAGTGACGAGTGTGTGATTTTGTGGAGGTTAGCGATGGGGAAGGGAAGGTTGGTGGTGGGGGCAGGGGGAGGGGGAGGAAAAGGAAGAAGACCCTATTTTTTGCCCTAAGGGAGGGGCACATGCATTTTGATACAACAGACAGATCACCCCTTGCTGGGCTGTTTGACGAGATTTTGAAACAAAAAATAAAAGTTGACAGCTAGATCACAACCAGAGAAATTGCGTTTTTGCTAACGCTATATTGGGATCGGCACACATATATATATATATAGATCTGGCCGTCCATTCATCGCGGATGGACTGGCCAGGTCTATCTTTTTTTTTTTTTGAAGTAAACTTTCACCGTCTCTGCATAATGTAGCGGATAGGAATTCTGATCAAAATGCCTGAAAGGGATTAAATGAGTGTGAGGGAAGCCCAGACAAGATTGTGGGGGGGGGGGGGAGGGGAAGAGGGCAGTGCGGTAAACTTTTACCGTCCCTACATTATGTAGCAGACGGTGAAAGTTCACTTAAAAAAAACAAAAAACAGATCTAGCCCGTCCATCCGCGATGGATGGCAGCTAGATTGAGGTGGCAACTTATCCAGTGGCAGAGCTCTTGCCTGATCGCGGGGGTGGGGGGTGGGCACGGCAACCCCCAACTTTTTAGAATTTTTTTAGTTATTTCGATAAAAATACTCACATTTCACATATTTACGAAAATGTCATTATATCTTAACTAATTAATTAGGGTTTCTTTTTGTTGTATTCTTTATTCTTTATGTCACCGACCGTCATAATCTTCTTCGTTCTCATTCTTCATTCTTACAAATCCCAAATTCCAAATCTCCGGACTATGAAAAAATATGAATTAATCAAGGTGAGTTCTTTTGTTTTTAGTTTAATTCTTGGAGTATTAACAAATTCAATTGTTATGCTAATTATAGTATTAACGTATTCAGTTGTTACGCTATTTCAATAGTTATGCTATTCATTAGTTTAATTCTTATAGTATTAACGTATTCAATAGTTACGAAAAAACAAGAACTGAGAAATTTACAATGCATTTAACGTATTCAATAGTTACGCTAATTATAATATGCTTATTTTTGTAAATGGGGAAGTCGAAGTCACACACGATTGATTCTTTCTTTCAAACAAAAAATATTAACAGTAGTAATGTTGATGAACGACTTCCTCCAACCAAGAATGTTAATGATGATAACATAGTCGCACCCATTGCTAATCTCGCTGCTGACGTTGAGATTCCTACTCTTACTATCGACGTTCAGATTCAGAGTCCAAAAGGTCACCCTAAAAAATCTCCAAGACTTGATATTACGAACGTCAGCAATGATTTTGAGCATGATCCAGGGTTGCGGCCACAAATATGGGAATATCTTGCCGATCAAGTGATGAAATTCGACGAGGATATATCAATGTCGGTCCATATCAATGCATACTTTCTTCATATCCAAAATCTGGACCAGTAAGTCATCCTCGTCGCTTTCAATCTTCGTGGTTCGAATTATTTAAATCATGGTTAGAGTATTCTCCTACAAAGGATGCAGCCTTTTGTTTGCCTTGTTTTCTCTTTAATAAGCCGGGGGGCAAATTCTGGACAACATATACAACAACAGTTTGATAAATGCACTTCTCAACAAATAGAAGCCAATCGATTGCGACTAAGGGCATCAATTGACTCCGTCCTATATCTCACGTTGCAAGGATGTGCACTTAGAGGTCATGATGAGAGTGTAAATTCAAAAAATTGTAGAAACTTTATCGAATTGGTGAAGAGATTTGCTAGGCATAATGCGAATGTTGCAGAGGTTGTTTTAGATAAAGCCCCTCTCAATGCCTCTTTACGCATCACCGGTGATCCAAAAACAAATTTTATATGATGTATCAAAGAAGTGAGACGAGCAATTTCTAAAGAAATCGGTGATGCAAAGTTTTGTATACTTGTTGATGAAGCTCGCAATGAGTCAAAAAAAGAGCAGATGGCAATTATCTTGAGATTTGTGGATAGTGATGGCCTTCTTCAGGAGCATTTTTTGGGTCTTGTTCATGTTTCAGACACTAAGGCCTTAACATTAAACAACGAATTATTTTCACTTCTTTCTCATGAGGATATTAACATCCACAACATTAGAGGCCAAGGATACGATGGGTCAAGCAACATGCGAGGAGAATTAAATGGTTTATAGGCTTTAGGAGCTAACGAATGTCCATATGCTTACTATGTCCATTGCTTTGCACATCGTTTGCAACTAGCATTAGTTGCAGTGTCTAAAGATGTTGATCAAATTTCAAGACTTCTTTGACACATTAACTCTTATAGTCAACTCAGTTGGTGCTTCTTGTAAGCGTGTTGATGAGTTAAAAGCTGCTCAAGCTAGTGAAATTGCAGAATTGATTGCTATTGATGAGCTTGAAACTGGTACTGAGCTAAACCAAATTGGCACTTTACAAAGAGCTGGTGATACTCGTTGGAGTTCTCATTTGAAAGCTATTTCAAGCCTGATGAAAATGTTCAACGCAACTAGTGTGGTTTTAAGTACCATTGGTGATGTAGTGGATACTTCCAAACAAAGTTTGCAGGCAAATGCGGCCTATAAAAGTCTGAATTCTTTTGAGTTTGTGTTGATCTTGCATCTTATGAAAGCGTTTTTTGAAATCACTGAAGTTCTTTGTCAAGCTTTACAACGAAAGTCACAAGACATTCTTAATGCCATGCACCTTGTTTTAACCACCAAAGCACTTATTCAAAAGTTGAGAGATGATAGATGGGAAGAGTTGCTCATCACTGTGAAAAAATTTTGTGAGCGTCATGGCTTAAATGTCCCAGATATGACTGTTATTTTTGTTGGAAGAAAGGGTAAAGCTTGTCATCAACCAGATGTAATTACAGTTGAGCAGCATTATCGAGTGAATATATTTATTGCTGCAATTGATTTCCGATTGAAGGAGCTGAATTGTAGATTATAGATTATAGAATTAAGGACAATGCAGTAGAGCTACTTACTCTCCGTTCTGCTTTGGAGCCTAGAGAAGTGCATCAAAATTTAAGAAGTGATGATCTTTGCATGCTTTTGACAAGATTTATCCCGAAGACTTTACTGAGCAAGAAAGACTGCACTTGAAGATGGAGTTACAACATTATAAGCTCGATGTTGCTCAACATTCCGATTTTTATCATTTGTCAACTATATCTGAGCTTTCTCCATGGCTTGTGAAGACCAGGAAAGCAATGATCTATCCACTTATTAATAGGTTAGTCAAGCTTGTACTTACTCTTCTGGTATCTACTGCAACTACTGCACGAGCATTTTCAGCTATGAAGATGGTCAAAACTCAATTCCGAAATAAGATGGATAATGATTTTCTCATGGATTCTTTCGTTGTGCACATTGAGAAAGATATTGTGGAAACGTTTACTATAGACTCGATCATTGATGATTTTCGTAACTATAAAGAACGTCGAGTTCTGCTTTAACCATCAATGTATAGAGTTACTTTTCTTATATTTCTTATGTTGTGAAACCTTGATGAACTACTTCTAATCTTACTGTCTTTTATTTTTCAAGGTGTATGTGAACTTGAACCTTCGTCATTCTTTTATGTCAACCATCAATGTTTTTATGTCTTTTTGCCCTCCTCCTCCCGATTAGACTTTCTGGATCCGCCCCTGAACTTATCTTAAGTTGTCATTACAGACAATTGATCAGCTCCCTATACACATAAACACACACACACACACACATGTATATATAAATATATGGGGGACCGATTCCTATCTACCGATGGAGAAAACCAATGGATCTTACACTATCCACAGCACAGATCCGTTTTTTATCAATTATCTGCCTAACCGCGCCACATGGTCCACTTCTTTCCACTTCTGCCCTTCTCACTTCAGAATCAAATGAATTTCAAACATTGCATTCTAAGTTCTTTATAGTCTCTCGCCGGAGCAAACTCTGGCTGGTTATTTTTAACAACTTACAAATAGGATTTTTTTTTTTAACTCGATCTTGGATTTGAAGTTCTTGTTGTTTATGCATGCCTCTGTGTATGTCAAATTTTTCTGCAAAAGTAGACAATTGGACCTAATCCTCCTTGTTTCATCACCACCCCCAGGCAACCCTGACCACCACCCCCATTACGACACCAAGGAACAAAAAATGAAGCAGAAAAAGATGATAACAGAAATCAGATTCATCACACCCATCATCAACACCTCCATAGCGCCGCCATCACCAACACCCATCACCCACCAACATGCCAATATCAGATTCACCACATCAATTGGTTAAAGCCCAACACCTCAACACATTAGTTGCTAGAAAATTTAAAAACTTTAATTTAGATCTATCAAGGAACAAAAAATGAACCAGAAAAAGATGATAACAAATATAAATTGATACGGCTAAAGTTAAGGGTAGCTGATGGTGGTAGTGAGATCTCATGGCGGAAGCCTCCAATGTTAGCTGTGGCAAGAACATCGCCGCATTGACCCCAACATCCAGAGGCTATGCCAATGCCAATGCCGCCACTACCCTTTGCAAAGCCGCTGCCACCATCTCGCTAGCAACACCGTCACCACCTCATGAGCGGCGTCGTCACCACACCAGACGCCAAGATCTTGTTTTTGTTCTATTATTAGATTCGTCAGCGGTGGAGATTGGTTGTGATTGATTGTCTCGGTATGGTGGTGTTTGGCCATGTTTGCAGTGGTGGTTGGCCAGAGCAGTGGTGGTTGGTTGCAAGGATGATAATGGTGGGTGGCCGTGAGTAAAATGAGAGTGGGCTGTTGTGTAATGGTTGTAGGTGAGGTAAAGAGCGGTTGAAGAGGAGAGGGGGAGAGAAAGAGATTGAGGCGAATGAATGAATGAGAGGAGAAGACCAGATCTGTAAGGAGGGGCTTTTGAGGCCAAATTGCCAAAATAGCTAACCGCTCCAAATATGGCATCTTAAGCGAGTAGTAAACAAAAACCTAATCTAGGCCGTCCATGATCACACGTTATCATGAACGGTCGGATGACAGTTGAATAAAGAAGATTTTTTCCACCAGCAGATAGGGATCGGCTCCCTACACACACACATACGTGTATATAGGAAAGCAAATATGCTGCTAGCCTTTGGCAACTTGCCAAAGGCTAGCGACTAAACTGCGTCGTTTTATATTGTTTTGCCTGTTTTTCTTTTTTCTGTTTTCTCTCTCCCCGTAAAACTCTCTCTCTCTCTCTCACACACACACACATTCATTATTAGATCTGCCCTCGCCACACAATCAGCCCATTACCGGCCACCGTCACCGGCTAGCCACAACACCGGTAATCCACCACCCCGATCATCACAAACAACCGCCACTATATAGATCAATCACTGCCAATCCTCTCTCTCGCGACATCAGAATACCCCACTTCCAACTGCTCCGCCGCCAGCCCTCCTCTATCATTGCTGTCACCTACGTCTCCTGCCGGCCTCCGTCGATGGCGATCTACCACCCCCATCATCACAAACAACTGCCACCATACCCACCCCCACCAACTGCCCTCTGCTTGATTCCTCCCAAACCAACCCCTCCTCCATCTAATGCATTCATCTTCACACCCATCTTCTATTACCACCCTCAACCACCATTAAAGTATATTGCCCATAAATACATCGATGATAAGCTGACCAACCATTTGAGAAAAGATGAAAGCAAGAAAATCAAATCTAGAAAAACTAGCCAGAAATCTTTTAGATTGGTTTTAGAGAATCTATAAAGACAATAATGGAAACTCCAGAGTACAAGATGGTGACAGAAACAGTGGCAACAAGGAGGTGATTGGTTGACATTGGTGATTGCGGGGTCACGGGTGTTTTGGGATGGGGGGGAGACAGTGTGATGCGTCTGCAACAGTGTGTATTGATGGGGGTGGTCATGGGTTTGGTTTGGGAGACGATGTGTGTGTGCGATGGTCGTGTAGTTTGGTTTTTGTGTGATGGTAGTGGAGCAGTGTGGTGGCTAATGGAGGTTGGTGGTGGTGGCGTGTAACGACTCGGTTCACGGCCCCACCACAGGGCATTGCCTCCCTCAAAAGGGCTAGCCAAGTAGGTACTTATGAGTTCATAGGCAGGGTCTTATAAGGCCAATCATAAACTCTCCCACGACCGATGTGGGATATTACAATCTCCCTACCTTATTCCTTAGCCTCCTCGCTAAGGCTCAATCACACAGCCCAGAATCTTCCTCTCTAGTCAATGTGGGATATACACAGCTCACCCTTCGTTGCCCCAACCATCCTCTTGATGTGGGATATACCCGGGCTTGCCTTCGTTTCCCCAACCATCGACAACCGACTGGATATCCCAGTCCGAGCTTTCGAGAGTCGGCTCTGATACCATCTGTAACGACCCTGTCCACGGCCCCACCACAGGCATTGCCTCCCTCAAAAGGGCTAGCCAAGTAGGTACTTATGAGTTCATAGGCAAGGTCTTATAAGGCCAATCATAAACTCTCCCACAACCGATGTGAGATATTACATGGCGACTGTAGTGGGTGTGGATTTAGGGCCATAGATGGTGTTGGGTTTGAAGGTGTTTGACCGAGGTGGTCGTGGCTAGGTTAGGGGTGGTGGATGGTGGTCCGGTTTGAAGATGGTTGATGGTGTTAGTGCCATGGGTGAAAGGCGGTCAATAGTGGTGGACTTATTGGGTTGAAGCTGAACGATGGTAGGCTACTGCTAATGGGTGTTGGTCTCGAGACATGGTAGGAATTTCCAATTTTTGGTAAAAATTGTTAATAAAACTACATTGTTTTGGGTACTAGCTTAAGGCAAGTTTCTTAAGGCTAGCAACATATTCGCTTTCTCCATATATATGTATATATAGATATAGGTATATATATATATACACAGACACACATACTTTGTATGCACTATAATTCCTAGATATTTACCGGTTTGCTCATAGAGGGAGATTAGAGTTCAATTTTTATAGATGGAGAATAGAGTGAATGGATCATTTATGGGTTAGTTTGATTTGATTTGGGTTGTTTTACCTTTTTTTACAGTATTTTATGCCTTGACCATCTATTCCTATGTTAGAAATGATCCACTAGACGAAACTTAAATGATCCGCCTCTAAGGATGATGGCGACCCCAAGAATTGTTGACATAAATGTTATTAATTTTGTAGACATTGCAAGTACTTTACTAGTTAATAATGCACAATTTTGTTGACAAGTCAAATCTTCAACTTGACGAAAAATGTGGGTCCAAGTGTGGACATGGAAGCGGTCAAATACAATGATGGGTTCAAGCAAGAATTGGATTCAGTTAGAAGAAAATCAATCCACTTAAATTATTTGGTCAATGACCTTTGCCTAAATATGTGGTCTTGCTGTAGTAATAGTCCAATAAGTTAATATATTTTGACTAATAGAAAGTATCTTTAAATTAAATAGAATAAGAATCCATTTGATTAAGAAATTCCAATATCTCTTTAGTTAAAAGTGAAAGCCCAAATCATAGATTTTCCAAAATTAAGCCCACTACCTTGTATAATATAAATAAAGGGATTGAGGCACAAAAGAAGGACACGGTATCATTGCAAATAAAGTCAATGGTCTGCCGAAATTTTGTCATAAGCATGCCACATCCCAAGAATTGTGCTTCATTTGAAGAAACATACGCATTAATTTGGTGCCTTTCTTTGATCCAGCACTTTCATGACACAGAGATTAATTTCCTTTTGATCTTAGGGGAATTCGCCTTAAATTTCACTGATTTAGTCAAGGATCACCACATTTGTTTGAGAAAGAAGTTAAAGAAACGCTTCAAGATCAAGCTGTTTCAGCCCTTGGGTCGCGACCAAATCGGAAATCGACTAAGAGGATTATACATCTCCTTCGTCCAAAGAACACAAAGTGGTTTAGCCCATTATTTTAAATTGATAAAATTGAATCTTATGTATTGTTTCTTTTCTTTCAGCTTAGACAAGTAAATGAGTGTGTATAGTTATGTCAGTATTTCTTCTTACTGTACTCATTCTTTTTTGGCATGCATTTTCTCTTCGTTCTTGCTGCCTGTGCGCTAATTACGCTACTCATGTAAGTTTCATTTGTGCATTGTGTGCAGTAATGATTAAGGTATAGATGTGGCTTTTGTATTCCGGAACTTTTCTTTGCTCCTATAACGAGGAAAATCATATTTTATGTTCATCCAAGTGTTGAGAGTTTAAACTTAGTGCAGTTCTAGTGACAAATGTTGGAGCGAGTTCCCAATTACTTATTTCCCCTGTATTCTTTTTCTCTTAGATGAGCTTGGATCTAGGACATCTTGGTAAACCATTTTGTTAGTGTGAGAATTTTCCCCTTTGTGTATGGAGAAGATCTTTAGGTAGATTTCGTACATGATTGCGCAATATTCAAATAATGTGCAGGAAGTGGGAGTAAAGGAAGTACCAGTAGCCATTTAGTATAAAGCAATATTCTTGACTATGTTTGTTCTTATGAAGGCTTCTTTAACAGGGTTTTTAATACAATGGGAATATTGATCATATTATGATTGTTTAGAGGAGTTACTATTTATTCATATGAGCCCCTGGTGGACGGGAGAGGACTCATGAAGTTGAATAGCTGAACTTGCAAAATAAAGCATCATTAGCAAATGGCCATGATCAATTAACATGCTGCATTAGTAATCCTGCTATATATATATATATATATATATATATATATATATATATATATATATATATATATATTTCTATTATTAGAATCACAGATTCACGAACTTGGAACATATGGTCACCTAAAATCTAAGGTTGCAGTAACTGCACCCACAGTTTTACATGTAGTGAATTTCATGAACAACATGGGGGTAATTGGGATAAGGCATATTGTGGACTTGGACAATGTGAGGCAATGAGATGGGAATAAGGGAGGGAATAGAGTGGGTCGCCCCAAGTTCTATACAACCTTTTACTATTTAACTAATATAACACATTTATTTTGTGCAGCGTTTTGGACAGTTCAATTGTTTTGGTACATTTTTTTATCTTTTGTCTAAAGTCGCGGCATTGTACGGGTTAATGCTAGTATTGCTTATGCAACTGATACTTAGTTTTTTTTTGGTACAACTGATACTTATAGTTGCACGACAGATATTATAACCAACTGAGAGCATACCTTCAAGAGCTTGTATTGACCTTTCAGACCCCAATAGTTTCAACGCAATAGGCTGATCTGGTCCAAAAACTTCACCAGATGCGAGCTGCCATAAAAGAAGAAGTTCCATAAATTTTTAATACATCAGTAAACTAAAGTTGAACGACATCATGCTATGACAACGCTCGTTAAAACTTCCATTCAAGCTTTCAGAAAAAAGAAAGGAGGATGATAGAAATCAAACTTAAGGAAACAAAAAAAGTTTTCGATGCCATTGTATTTTGCTAGGAAAACTTGTAAGTGTAGGAAAGCTTACGACCTTTTCAAGAGTACAGATTACTACAAGCATGAGTCCACGTCTTTCCTTATTCCTTAATTGGCATGAGCAAGTTCTTGTTCATTTAAGCATACGTTTTTCCTTTGTGTATTTCCATTTTTAAGACCTCTGTCGGGCACGATTGGATGATTCTTTGATTGTATGCTATACAGAAAAAAGTGGAGATGGAAATTTCGGTTAATGTAATCAATAACATTCTACTCCGTCCCACATAATTTGATCTCTTTTTTTGAGCCGTCCCACAAAAATTGCTCATTTGGAAATTAAGAAAGATTCTGTAAGTACTTTTACATATTTACATATTTTTTATTCTATTTCTCTCTCCACATTTAATTCTCCATCAACTCATTTTCTCTCTGTTGGCCCACTTTCTTATTCGTTTCTCTCTCTACATTTAGCATTCTACTAACCCATTTTCTCTCTCCCGGCCCGATTTTTTCCCCTCATCTCTTTAAAGGGTAGAATGGGAAACACATAATACATCACTTAAATCCTTAATCTGCATGCAAAAAGAAGTTGATCAAATTATGTGAGACACAGAGAGCATTTGTTAGTTATACATGGTTCATGCGTGATATCACTTTTGCGTATATCTGGTCAGAAATGGATATGTACACATACTAATGCTTCACACAATCTGGAGAAGTCGTCACGGCTATTTCGCACCTTCTCCTCTTCCGCACCACCCCACCCACCCACTGCCAACAAAAACCTTAATTCATCGAAGTAAACCACTTCTGCTTGATGGCTAAATTCGTAGGCATACTTCAATGCTCTATTTGTATATCTTTTTATGTTCAAACAATGTAAAGAAAAAGAAGCATACCTTTGTTTGAACAAAAGAATGACATTATTAACCTGATGTTCAAGTTAACTTCAAAAGTCTATGGTACATGGCTAACCAACTTGCAATGTGCAATTTAAAAGTCTATATTTTTTACCTAGTCTGTCTTGCCAACAGTACTTATTTGAGTACGACTTCAATAGTTGAGTTCAATTTGATGTTTATATGTTGGAATCCTATCATAAAAAAATTAGAATGGAGCAAAAAATAAAGAAACAGAGGAGTACTTAACAAGAATAGGAAAAATAGAACCACAACATCCTTACTTTGAAAAGTAAATGATTAGAGATCATTCCAGCGGCACCTGAAACAGCTATATTGATTAATTTCTTCCAAGTTTTTGTCTCCTCCTCCTGCAAAAACATAAAAAACCCAGATACTTAAATCATTAATTAAAAGTCAACCACATTTAATGCTGACCTGCAGTAAAAGGTATATTCTCGAGAGATAAAGCTCTTTTATCCTTTCTTCTCTATTATCTGTTTTTCCACTTTCGCTTAACCCCCTTCACTACGTACAGATTTTACTGAATGGTGCGCATTAACAAAAGCAAAACGAAAGGCAGAACTAACATCATAGTTGCCATGTCAATTTTAGCTCATCTTAAAAAAAAAAAAGCTGTACTTTGGGCCCAGCAGGACAACCCTTTGACTCAGCATTTTCTAAACTTGCACATAAAGTAAGGACTTTCGAGTGGATGCCATCCTTTGGTGGTGGTTTTTGGGGTTTTTTTTTTTTTTTTGCGGGGGGGGGGGGGGGGGGGGGTTTAATTACATGTGTCTGATTTCCATATAGCGTTTAAAAAAAATGCAGTTACACCCATGTCCCTGAGGTTCGGGTAAAATTACAGTCAAGGACACTAAATTTCAAAAGGTTGTGACCACAAACGTTAAAAAAGTAATACTTGTGTCCATCCGTCAAGTATCCGTCCAAAAAGTGTATGTTTTGTGATATCATCAATACTTATTTTCAAAATATGGCAATCCTACCCCTAGATTATTGTTACCTCTCTGCTCTCTATTCCCTTTTCTCTTTCATGAGCCTTCTCTCTCCTCCTTATCTCTCTCTTTTTCCATTAGAGACCAACCACCACGCCGCTACCCCCACAGTACCACCACCACGCCGATGCCCCCACACCCGCTGCTCCCATCACCCACCATCACTCCACTGCTCCCCCACCCCCTGTTGCCGTCCACCTCCCTCCCAACCCTTACCTTGCCGCCTTCCTCCCCCTTCCCTCCACCCCCTCACCGTCATCCCCCGCCCCGCTGCCTTCGCCCTTCCACCTACCCCCCCCCCCCGCTGCCTTCCCCCAACCCACGCCGTCCCCCTCCCTCACCCACCCTATCCCGTCATCCCCCTCCCTTCCTCTACCCCAATGCGTTTTGATTTCTTGAAAAGTTGGATAGTAAATGTTGGAATTGAAAAAGAATTGCAACCCTAATTTGAAAATTAGGGAGATAAAGGAATGGCTTGAGACCCTAAGTTTCAAATTAGGGTTTCAAACGATAAAGAATTGAAACCCCAATTTGAAAATCAAGGAGATAAAGGAATGGCTTGAAACCCTGATTTGAAAATTAGGGTATCAAATGAAAAAGAATTGAAACCCTAATTTGAAAATTAGGAAGATAAAGGAATGGCTTGAAACGCTAATTTGAAAATTAGGGTTACAATTCTTTTGAAACCCTAATTTGAAAATTAGGGAGATAAAGGAATGGCTTGAAACCTTAATTTGAAAATTAGGGTTTCAATTCTTTTTGAAACCCTAATTTGAAAATTAGGTTGATAAAGGAATGGCTTGAAACCCTAATTTGAAAATTAGGGTTTCAATTTTTTTTTGAACCCTAATTTGATAATTAGGGAGATAGAAGGAATGACATGGTAAAGAATTTACTTTTCAAGTCATGGATAATATGGTCATTTTGACCATTCCGTTATGTATTTGGGAAATCCATTAGGTCAAAGGACATAAGTGCCTATTTTTCAAAGTTATGGACACGCATCTAATTTCACCAAAAACCTTAGGGACATAGGTAATTAACCCTAAATTTTTTCGTTTTCCTTCTTTCTTCTCATCTTCCTCCTCCCTCTTGGCCCCAGCCCCGCCACCCCTTTTCCTACTGCTCGCACCTCCACATCATCGTGCACACCTTCACACACACACCCATAACCATAAACACACACAAATGCACACACGCATCCTCGCACACAGTGCACAGGCACAAACTCAGAGTTCACGACATGGGGCAGGGGGATGGGTGGGACCAACCTTGTGCATCTCTGGTGTGAGCGCACACACGGTGATCTGTGTGGGGGAGGTGGTGTACTGTGTAGGCGAATGGGGAGGGGAAGGTGGGTGTATGGTGCGAGCAGCGGAAAGGGGGCGGGGGGAAGACATGGAAGATGAGAAGAAAGAAAGAAAAAAGAGGATTTAGTTCCAAGCAAACTGCCAGTTGCAGGGACAGTTTGCAAGGAAATCTTTCCTTTGTTTTTGCATTGCAGGGGCATTTTGATAGAATAGACAAACCGCCCCCTTAAAGGGTGGTTTGGCAAAAATTTAAGGAAAAAAAAACATGATCTCGGCTGTCTATGATGTTCACAGCTAGATAAATGGCGTTTTCTTAAACTCACATGGGGATCGGTTCGCAGCCCACCCGCCCCTCCCTATATATGTGTTGAACATATGTGTATACATACGTATCTATATATACACCCATGTAGCGATAGAAAAAAAAAATCTAGGTGATCTAGGACCGTCTATGTGACAACGCGGACGACTCAAATATCTCTTCTTTTTATTTTTTTGATTTGAAATCTTGCCAGAACACCCCTTTGCAGCGGTGGAATGTCCGTTTTACAAAAATGCCCCTACTCCTCCCTTTAATGGAAAAAAAATTCCTTGCAAACTGCCCCTGTAACTTTTTTTTCCTTTCTTCTTTTTCCCCACACCCCTTCTTCCCTTCTCCACCTCCCACCACCGGCAACCCACCTCCCTCCCTCCCTCCATTGCTGACACACTAGGTAGCACGGACACCGACGGGGACACCGGACACCGCAATTTCCAAAAAATCAGATTTTGGACACCGCGGGACACCGCTAATTTTTAATATATTTTTATTATATATATATATAATAAATATCAAATATATTTCAAAACCAAAAATAACAAACAATAATAAAAAAAACTACTAAAATAAGGAATTTAAATAAATACAAGTCATATTTGAACATTTATTTGGTACTGGGCAAAAAAACGAAGTTAAAAAGAAAAAAGAGGTCTTTCAGTAGAATGCACGACAGAGGGAGAAAAGGAAGAAAAGGGAAAGACGCAAGAGGTAAGGGACCTCAGACCTGTGGGTCAGCGAGAAAGAGAAGACAAAGAAAAGAGGAAGGAGACGACTGACGAGACAAAGAGAAGAAGTAGACCTGTGGGTAAGCGACGTCAGTGAAGGACCTCCGGTGACGATGGGGAGAGATCTGGTGACGGCGACGGTGGACAGATCCATCGGCTTCGGTATCCGACAACACCGGCGCCTTTCAGATCTGTCGGCTCCGACAACATCGGCGATTTTCAGATCTGTCGGCTCCAGCAAGGTCGGCGACAGATCCGGCAACACAACGACGAGAGAGAAGAAGACGGCCGACAGATGAGGTGAGAGAGAAGACGACGACCCCTGAAATTACTTCCAAAAGTTCCAAAGTAGTCCCAAACAGTCCGACACTGCACATTCCCGTGTCCGACACTCCTCGACGAAGTGTCCGACACGGTGTCAGAAAATAAAAAAATTTGACACCGATTAGCCGTGTCCGACACGTGTCGGGCGGTATCCGAAGGGTGTCGGGGTGTCCATCCGTTTAGGACACCATACCTCCACCTAGGAGAGGTGTCCGTGCTTCATAGCCGACACACAAACACAATTACAGACACACATACATGGACATAGACACACAAGTGCACGCACACCCAAACACACGGACTCACGCATGCACTAACTCGTCACCATGAGGCCTGGGGGGAAACTACTCATATATGTGTGCCCGCGCGCATTGGTGCAAGTGTGTTTGTGTGTCTATGTGTGGGTTTACATGTTTGTGCCATGTGTATGGTGGTGTGCGGTGGTGGGAACGGGTGAGAGGATGGGGAGGGGAGGGGAGGTGGGCAGGGTGGTGCAAGTAGTGGGAGAAGGGCCAATGAGGAGGAAGAAGAGAGACAAAAAAAATCAAATCTAGTAAACCGCCAGTTCCGAAGGCAGTTTGCATGTTTTTTTTTCTTTTTTTTAGGCATTAATGAAAAGGGCAGGGGAATTTTGGTAAAACATACTACCCACCCCTTGGATGGGCAGATTGGCAAGGTTTTGAAAAGAAAAAAAGAACAACTAAAGAGAGAGCTCTGAGCCGCATTTACGATGTCCAGCAGACAGTAGGATCACAGGTTGAAAATCCGACATTCTTTGTAATGCATTATGGGGATCAACCCCATATATACATAAACACATACTTGTACATACATGTATGTATATATATTTATAAGGAGCTGGTTAAATGACAGCGTTGGCAACTTAAGCTAAGTTACCAACGCCATCTAGCCGTCCATCCATTATGGATGGACGGACTAGATCTTTTTTCTAGGGTTAATTACACCCATGTCCCAGAGGTTAGGATGAAATTACAAGCGTGTCCATTAATTTGGAAAATAGACACTTATGTCCGTTAACTGAACGGAAATACAAAAATACAAAACGATTTGAGTAAAATGACCAAAATACCCACTGCAAAAAGATTTGAAACCCTAAGATGGAAAATTAGGGTTTCAAACCCTAATTTCTTTATTCTCGCCAAATTAGGGTTTTAACCCTAATTTCTAAATCAGGGTTCTTCCTTCTTCCCCCCCACCCCACTGTCGCCCCTCACTCCACCCACCTCACCGTCGCCTCCTTCCCTCTTCTCCCCCACCACACGTTGCCTCCTCCCTCTTCCCTCCATCGCACCATCGCGCACACACGGTCCACACACCACTGCAACCCCGTTCAAGCCGTCACCTCAACCTTAAAACAGTCCCATTCACGTCGCGCCGCCACCTCAACCACTCACAGCCCCTTTCACCGCGAGCCACAACAGCGATGCTCCATCGCAAGCCATTACACCAACCCCATAGCACCACTATCGCACCACCGTCGCACCACAAGCCCACCATTGTCACACCCCAACACCAACTATCAATGCGTAGCTGCGAGTCACTGTCACAATGCGCCGCTCTCAGGCCTTCCTCCCTTGACTTTCCCTTCATCATCAGGGCAAGATTAACTCTCCCAGTAGTATAATCCATCTGTGAAGATGGTGCACGACATGGTGGGGGTGAAGAGGGAGGGGGCGACGGCATGGTAGAGAAGAAGAGGGGGCTAGGTTGGTGAGAATTAGGGTTAAAACCCAAATTTGGAAAACAAGGATGTTTTGAGTTTTTATAAAGTATATACTTTGTATATACAAAATGAGGGTAGTATTGTCATATAAAAAATATGTAGTGATGACACAAACAAAAAAGTATATTTTTTAAAAGGAGCAACGACAGAAGGATACCGTAACCTTTTAATACTTTGTGTTCTTAACTGTATTTTCACCCTAACCTTAGGGACATGAATGTAATTAATCCCTTTTTCTTTAAGTTTTTCCGTCCTCTACCACATTATGTAACACACGGTGAAAATTATGACACTATCCCCCTATTTGCCTGGGAATCCTTGCGACTCATTAAATCGCTTTGGGTATCTTGGTCAAAACTCCCATCCGCTACATAATGTAGCAGACGATGTTTTTTTTTAAAAAAAAAAGTTAAATCTGGTCCGTCCATCTACGATTGATGGACGGCCAAATCGCGCTGGCAACTTAACTTAAGTTGCCTGTGGGAGTAAGGAATCACGTCCCATGTTTCTATTTATGTGTACATGTATTTGTATGTGTAAGTGTGTATGTATATACTTAAGATAAGATGCCGGCAGGATCTGGCCAGATAGACAGGACAAATCTAAGTTTTTTTTTTTGAAAAATACTTAAGATAAATTGCCATGCACTTCTTTTGAAAACTACCCGTCATTCTACTACATTATGTACCAAACGGTGAAGTTAACCACACTGCCCTCCACCCACCCCCCCGCTCACGCGCGCGAGCGCCTGCCTCTGACTCATTAAATCCCTCCAGGACATTTTGGTCAAAATCCTCGTTCGCTACATACGTAGCGAATGATAGAAAAACTTAAATGAAACTTAGATGTAGCCTGTCCTACGTAGCTGATGACTGAAAAATTCAAATGAAACTTAGATCGGGCCTGTCCATCCACGATGAATGGACGGCCAGACAGCGGAGGATCGTTATCACGTCCCTATATATACTTGCACAGATATGTAGAGGGACCTGATCCCTTACTTGTGTTGGCAACTTAAGGTAAGTTGCTTGTGCCATCTGACCACCAAATCTGACTTTTTTTATATAAAAAAAAAAGTGTCATCCATTACATTATGTAGCGTGCCGGGATTTTGACTACAATGCTTTGGAAGGATCGGCAAGATTTGCAGCAGGGCAGTGTGGTAAATTTCACCGCCCGCTACATCATGTAGCAGATAGTGAAGTTCACTTAAAAAGAAAAACAGATCTAACCCGTCAATCTGCAATGGACGGACCGCCAGTTGGCACTGGCAACTTAGCTTTAATTGTCTGCACGAGCAATTGATCAGTTTCCATATATATGTATGTGTGTCTGTGTCCCTTGTCATTGTCAGCAACTTAGCTTATGTTGCAATTAGGTTGTCCAAGCACGATCTGGTCGTCCAATTTTTTTTTCCTTTCTCTTTCTCCTCTCTATTCAACCATAAGTACCAGAAACCCCAATCATCACCGCTGGCATCGCCGCAAGCTCCATGGTGATTTTGACGACCACAAATCTAACATTAATATAATACCACCGCCTACGCCACAAACACCATGACAAAATCTTATGATCACCACCTATAAGCACCATTCGTTAATCCTGGTCATCACCACCCATCCAGTTTAATTCTTGTAATTTATTAGTTAATAAACTTGAATCTTCACGAAAGGGCTGTTTTAGTCCCATGCGTGGGTCTGTAGCCAAGACCCACCAGTTGATGCTACTTAAACTTTGTTTTCAACAGATAATCAATACGATGAACTTGGTGAAAACAGAACATTATCCGCCCAACTTTGAGACTAAGTTTGATGGGCACCATTGTCAAGCGTATGCGCAAAACTCTCTCAGTTCCTTCTCCTACCACAACAACCAAAATTTCAGATCTACTGAATGTGAAAATGGTGGTGACACTACGGTGGTGGTTGAGGTTAGAGTTGGAGGGTGATGGTGATGGTGATGGTGATGGTGGGGAGGATTAGCTTCGGAAATGTGGTTGTCAGAATCGACTAGCCGTAGATTTCTATATCGTACTGTGGCGGTGCATTTTGATGGTTACCTATGTCACCTGTGGCGGTTGTGGGTGGTGCTGCGATGGTGGCATTTGGGTTGAATAAACATAGATATAACTTAGACGAGAAACAAAAACAGAAAATATGGGCTTTATTAAGTTGACCAAAACTGTGTTATTCAACTGATAGATGTGACTTGGTGTAGCGGATGGGTGAAATGTAACAAAATGGAAGGATTCCCAGGACAATAGGGGATCAATTTTGACCTTTTCTCATCTCATCAGTTGATTACACCACGTTGTATCTCTCACCTTTACGTTACATTTATACACAAAATACAAGCAAAGGGATAACTAAGCAATAGTATTTCAACACAACAACATAGCTATTTGACTTACCAAATTAAACTCAATCGTGCATGATGAGCTATGTCAAAGTCCATTAGCAAAAAGTCACTCCAGGTACAATCATTGGATGCAGCTCCACAACTGGAGCTCTCAAAGAGCTATTGAAGCATCCCAAAAAAGAATGAAAGCTCCATTGATAAAATATAACATCCATTCTCAACTGTATATCTGGGGGTTACCATATCCTAAGAATTCTTGAAAGTATGCGGTTTGAGGGCTGAATTCAAGTTTCTCCATGAGGTCGGCTCTGTTCGAGAATTCAATATCTTAGACAAGCAATACTGGGCTAGATCAGTTATCGAGGAAGTCCCTTGTTAAGGATCATATACTCGAAGACCATACTAATGGATAACTCCGAGGCAACTAACGACGGGAGTGCTACTTTGCTTTATCACATGAATCTTCACAATAACTCACTTAAGATTTGGAGGTCCAGTGAAGTTTACTAGGAAAAAAATTCACCTACTACTGTACCCTCCTTCTCTCTACCTCGCCCTCTGCCTTCCCTTTTTCTGAGAATGCTTGAAGCTGGTTCCTGCAAGCCTGCCAATATCCATACCCTGGGGTTAGCCAATTCATTGGACACCTTCACCTACTAATTAGGCACCCCCCACCACCATTGTATCTTGCTCCAATGCCAGAGATATAATGTTCCAAAAAGTCGTGCTTTCTTTGCCTAATGTCACTGCTCTTGTGGTTCTTCTACTGTATGCATGACATGGGTTCCTGCATTCCTCTTAGGCAGTCAAAACTAGTAGTCTAAGTAGTTTGCAGAACGCAGCACATGCGTTTTGTATGAATAAAGTTGCAGTGAGCTCATCCCTTTTTTCCAAAATGAAGTCATTACCTCTAGTTAATACCATTAGCTCACTTGCCACACCAGGCATGACCAAAAGTCCAAGCAAATCATTCACTTTCACTTAAAATGGTAAAAAAAAAATACTGAAGTTCAAAAAATTGATTCTTTCTTACCAAGTTCAATAGAACCATCTCAAGGAAACAATCATCATCATCCAAACTTTGGTAGTAATATAGAGAAAATTAAGTCTGTGCTTTTACGATTTAACAACATGCAATACTAAGCCTAATTCGCTCATGGTGGCCATTGTTCCTCCCTTTTATTCTAAATCATAGATCATGTAGCACCTCATTAGCTACAAAATTCTACTAGTCTGTTGCATAACAAGTACTGATAATTATGTCTAAACCAAATATGACAGAACGAAGAACTAAAGCAAACTAATAACAAAAAGGGAAAAAACTTGACAGAATTGAAGAATAACATACCGCCTTGAGATCATACGTGAGGCAGAAAACACCATAGCACTCGGGCTTCTTCTTGGGGTCTGCATTTTGCACAGCAACCGATGCTTCAACTTGGCTGAGTAAATTATCACGACATCAAACTCAATTGCATTGAGGGCAAATTGGATCAGGGAACTAGGGCAGGTTTGCTTGTCTATGGAGAACTGTCTCATCTCATTTTCTAAAGTAATCTACAGTAGAATCCATCATCTTGAATTGACACGACAAGGTCCAAGAATTCAAACACAAGTCACAATACGACTGCCCTTCTATTAATAGGTCATTTGACCCTTTTCAGGATAGGAGGAGTTCAACAATTTGAACGTTATTCATTTTTCCGTATCATAACTGTCATGTTTAAAATGGCTCTGCGAAGGAAATGGCAGGCCTTATACTGATAAGTGATAACCCCCGTTATAAGAAGTCTATTTTAAAATAGAGTGCGCAAAACGAAGATTAGACAATTCAAGATTGAAAGACAAACAAAGAAGTCCTTAAGGAGAGAAAGAAACAGTAGCACTAAACCTTCTTGAAATGAGAAGAATTCAATATTTTAAAGTTCCCAAATCTATCAAAGACAGTTTAAGATTGAATCACAGCCAAATGGGTGACTAAAAATTGAGCTAAAGCAGAGTAAAAAGACTTACTTGGAGGCAACAGAGCAAAATATCCTTGCATTTTGGGTACGTGGAAGAGGGCGAAAAGAGAGACGCCCGTGAAGGGTGAGACGGTTTGTTGATGAGTAGGATAGCTGTGAAGTGGGAAGGTTGGTTTTTGTGCAAGAAGTAGATGATGAGAACTGTGCCACCGCCATGGCAGCACAGCAGAGAGTAGAACAGAGAGCGGGTTTAGAGAAGCAAGAATTTGGAGGGAGAAGAAATGTGTAAATTGGGGAGCACCGGTGAAATGGATTATATTTTGCTTTTTCAAAATATATGGGTATAAGGCCATGAACGTGACACGTGTCAACCGCCTATCACTATCTCAATCCCAAAAATCTTATGAGCCTTTGGACTTCTGGACTTTCTTGAGAAATTTTGGCTCAAACTTTCCATTATTTGGCTGTCCAAAGACTCCGAAACTCCAAATATAGTCAAGTAAATAGCTTTTACTGTTCTGGCAGAGATTCTTCTTTCATTTTGCTTTTCACGCAGAGTTATTAATAAGACCTCTATTATTATTAATTAAATTAATATTAATAATGCTTGCATTAGTATGGTTAAAATATACTCCGTATTTTAAAACTTTATACTATATTATTTTGACAAAATTCATATACGTTTTGCCATTAAATACTATTGCTGAAACAAGAATTCCATCACCTCTAGTTGTAGGGCCTTGAAATAAGACTTAAAGCACGCGTTACACTTTGAAGAATAAGATTTTATACTGCAGCGTGAGGAATTGCGTAAGACTGACATGAAGGTACAGGAATGGTATATTTTCAGGAGCAAAATTTGAGCAATGTAACACATAAGTAATATCGTATTCACTGAGCAATGTAAGTCATTGTGGTCATAAGCCAATATAAGCGACATTCGAAGTCAACAATTCTATAACTAAAACATTTGCCAAAGTGTTTTTTCTCCCCCCTACATGTGATGTACCATAATTTTACGGATCTCACATTGTCAATTTTACAGACTTGGAAGTTGGGCGGATTGCGTTGCGTGTGCCAAACTGGAGGATTGGAGACTGGAGGCCCAGATTTAGGTTCTCTTACAACTTTTCCAACAGCATAACCCCAAAAGCGTTACCATCCTTCTTTGGTGTGTATGTGTTGTGGGCTCGGAGCAGCCATATAATTGCTCCATGAATCTCTCTCTCTCTCTCAATGCTATGTGGCCCCGAGGTTTTTGTTCTGTTTGCAGTCACTTCTTCTCGGAATTATATCTAGGGTAAATTACACACGACACTCTTGAGATTTGTCCTAAATTACATACGGACCTCCTTATCTTTGCAAATTACACTACGCTTTTAAAATCTAAATTTCTTTGACGGTGTTAACGGCTGGACATAAAAAGACATTTCTGCCCTCATATATAAGTACACAGTGTCTCTTGGGTTTTGGAGGGAAATTGAGAGGTCTGATTAATTGAGTTGGGATTTTAGGAAATGATGCTTTTTTAAAGCTAAACCTCAAATGGTACCAGCCTCTCCTGTCACTTATTTACCCTTCCAAACCAAACAGCTTGCTACTACCCCCAAAATTTCTCAAACCAGCCAATATCATAAGGGAATTTTACCTACACGACAGACTCCACCTTGGAAACCCAACCAACCCGTAAAGCATTTGACCTTTGATGAACAACAGTTGAAAAGGGAGCAGGGTTTATGCTTTTGGAGTGATGCCAAATTTACACCAGGGCATCAAAAGGTATGCCCTAAGAAAACCATTGCAATGTTGATTTCGGACCAGAAACCTGAGATTGAAAATTGGGAAGAAGAAGTTAATGAGCCAGCTATGACAGAAGTTGAGAAGGAAGATATCGTAGAGATAAGTGTCCAGGCCTTAGCTGGTAACACTACACATACCACCCTCAAGGTCAAGGGCTGGGTTGACAAAAAGCCCGTCTCAATTTTGGTAGATACATGGAACCTAAATCAGCTGCTAGATTAGGATGCCAACTATTGCCTATCGTTCCTCTCTCGGTAGACGTGGCTAATGGAGCAAAGGTGCAAAGTAAAGCTGTTTGCCAAGGATTTCAGTGGTTAATGGGGGGGCAAAAAGTTCACCACAGACATGAAAATCCTTCCCTTAGGTGGGTGCGACTGTGTCATTGGGATGTAGTGGCTTAAGACCTTGGGAAATGTCAACTTCAACTATGATAAGCACAGCATTGGGTTCAAGCACCAAAGTCAAGAAGTTGAGCTCTCTAGCAATGAAGTGGTTGGTGCTACTATCAAATTGATATCCTACAAAGCTATGACTAAGCTATTGCAAAGTAATGTGGGGGAGCTTGTTTGGACAAATCTTCGCAATTACAGCTGACCATGACCAATCATCAGGCCAGCTCAACACAGAAATACAAGCACTGCTAACTGAGTACACAGATGTGTTTCAAGAACCTACCCAACTACCACCACATAGGCAATTTGATCATAGAATATTGTTGCATGAAGGAGCTAAGTCGGTTAATATTCGGCCTTACAAAAATTGATAAGATTATAAATGATCTTCTGGCAACTGGAGTGATACAACCTAGTACCTCTTCCTTTGCTTCACCAGTGTTGTTAGTCAAAAAGAAAGACGGTACATGGAGACTATGTGGTGATTATCGGGAGTTGAATAAATCCACCCTCAAGGACAGGTACCCTATTCCTATAATTGATGAATTACTAGATGAGTTACATGGTTCTAGCATTTACTCTAAGCTAGACCTAAGGAGTGGGTACCACCGAATCTGAATGGTTGATGAAGACATTAACAAAACCGCTTTTAGAACTCATTTGGGCCACTATGAGTTTACTGTCATGCCCTTTGGCTTGACAAATGCACTCGCTACCTTTCAAAATCTTATGAACAATGTTTTCAAACCTTATCTCAAGAAATTCGCATTGGTGTTCTTTGATGATATCCTGGTGTACAGTCCTGATTTAGCTAGTCACGTGGTTCATTTGAAATTGGTATTGCAAGTGTTGAGAGATCATCAACTCTATGCCAAAATGAGTAAATTCTCATTTGCCCAAAATCACATTGAGTATTTAGGGCACATTGTTTCATCACAAGGTGTAGCTGCAGATCAAACCAAAATATCAGCCATGTTGCAATGGCCTGTACCCAAGAATGTTAAGGAGTTGAGGGGGTTCTTGGGCCTTACTGGTTACTATAAAAAATTTGTTGCAAACTATGGTACAATTAGTAAGCCACTCACTAATTTACTCAAGAAAGATGCATTTGAGTGGACTCCAGCAGCTGATCAGTCATTCTCCTACCTCAAGCAAGCAATGTCAACTACTCCAGTTCTGGCCTAACAAATTTTGCATTACCATTTGAGGTTAAGACTAATGCATGCAATACAGGAGTTGGTGCAGTATTAATGCAAAATGGAAGGCCACTTGCTCATTACAGTAAGGCCCTTAGCATTAAGAATGCTGGGCTGTCCACCTACGAAAAGGAGTTGTTGGCTGTAGTGCAGGCCATTCAGAAATGGAGTTCCTATTTAAGTCACCAAGCATTTGTGTTAAGAACAAACCATTGCAGTCTAAAATACCTGCTTGGTCAGAGGGTGACATCATTACTTCAGCAGAAGTTTCTTTCTAAATTGATGGGGTATGAATTCCAAATAAAGTACAAGAAAGGGGCAGATAATTGTGTAGCTGATGCTTTGTTAAGGCTGCCCAAACTACAAGGCAGTCCTATGTGCGCAGCTTTGTCAACAGTGGTGCCAATATGGATGCAAGAAATCCAAGCTAGTATGGAACATGATGAAGAAGCTCAACAGCATCTCAGGGAACTAATGATTGATCCAATGGCAACTAGCTACTACTCATGCCATGATGGAGTACTCAAATATAAAAGAAAAGATTTACATTGGTAACAATAATCAATTAAGGGAGCAAATTTTGGCTGAGCTACATGGAGGGAAGTCAGGTGGTCATTCAGGAGTAAAGGCTACCTTTTAAAGAGTTGCCTTGCTGTTTTACTGGCCTAAAATGTTACATCTAATCCACAAGTGGGTTAGTCAATGTGACAATGCTAGAGAAATAAAACTGAGAGCCTGCATAAGCCTGGACTGTTGCAACCACTACCAATTCCAGTTCAACAGTGGTCTCATATCACAATGGATTTTGTTGAAGGCTTACCTACCTCTGGAGGGAAGAGTGTTATCTTTGTTGTTGTAGACAGGCTGAGCAAATATGCTCATTTCATCGCACTGTCTCACCCTTATACTGCAGAAACTGTGGCACAGGTGTTCTTAGATCAAATTGTTAAGCTACATGGAGTATCCGACTCTATTGTTAGCGACAGAGACAAGGTATTCCTTTATCTTTTCTGGCAAAAGCTCTTCGGAATATTAGGCATTACACTATCCATGAGCACTGCTTATCAGCCCGAGACGGATGGTCAAACCGAGCGAGTTAATAGATGTCTTGAAAATTATTTGCATTGCATGACAGGGGCAAGACCAAAACAATGGTTGAAATGGTTATCCTTAGCCGAATTGTGGTACAACACCAATTTCCATCAATCCCTTCAAGCCACACCCTTTGAATCCCTATATGGTTACAAGCCCAAACCTTTGGTGTGTCCCTCCTTAGAGCAGTCTGCAATTCCTTCCCTGGACCATTACCTTCAAGAGCGACAGTTATTGCTTAAACATCTCAAGACTAATTTACAAGAGGCTCAGAACCACATGAAACAATATGCGGACTCCCACAGAACTGAGCAGCAATTTGCTGTCAGGGATCAAGTATATCTGAGGCTACAACCTTATCGACAGACCTCCCTTGCAATCAAGAAAAATCTCAAGTTGGCCCCATAATTCTATGGACCTTACGAAGTTTAAGAACGCATTGGGATTCTGGCTTATCAATTGAAGCTTCATCGCGATGCAGTAGTTCATCCAGTTTTCCACGTATCATTGTTGAAGAAGCGACTTGGAGTTACCATCACTCCTTCCACTACGTTACCAGCTGTTTCTGTGGAAGGAAAGTTTTTAATGGATCCTATTGCTGTGATGGGAAACCGTTTGATTCTGCAGAACAACCTGCCAGTGAACCAAGTTTTAGTTAAGTGGTCAAATTTGGAATATGGCGAAGAGACTTGGGAGGATTGGGACGCACTCAAGGAACGCTTCTCTAATTTTAATCCTTGGGGACAAGGATCTACTCAAGGGGAAGGGAATGTCATGCCTGGTCGTGCACCATTGAAGATTAGAATCAAGCTTCCACAAAGAGATGGTACACAAGTGGCGGGAGAAGGAGCTGAACCATAACGGCTTAAACATCAAATGGGTTGACGGATTAAGCGGCGTCATTGGTTTAAGTATCGTCATTGGTTTAAGTATTTTAAATAAACAGCGTGGCTATGCCATGTTATAGTCTTTAGCTAACGTGTTAAGTAGGCCAGGTGTAGTTTTCTTAGCGATAAGAATTGCACTGTGGATAGTCCGTTATTCCCTCCTTGGGATTGTGGAAGTTTGTTTAAAACAGAGAACTGTAGAGAGAGAATTCATTAAGAAATCATGGAATATAATCTCTTCCCCCTTCTCTCGTCTTCTCTTGTTTCGTCTTCCCTAATCTGTCAGCCTTTCCTCATCAAACGTTGTTGAATTACTGAAATTACATAGTGACTCGTGAGATTCACTACAGAGTTCTAATTCAACAAAACTCTATTAAAGAGCAACAAGATCAATCGACAATTATCAATAACAAAGAAAGGAGAGGGAAGGTTACTGGAGAAATCAGAAATTTTTTTGATTGGTAACAACAAATCTGAAGCAAAATTTTTTATTGGTAACAACAAATCTGAGCGTAATTTACATCTATCGGCGAAAGCAAAGGAAGAAGAGGGGATAGAGGAACTAACTTCTTTCCAGTTATCTTTCCTGTAGATTGTTGCGAAAGAGGCAGGTTGAATGCATGAATGGATTATGAAGAGCATTATATAGAGAGAAGCTTTTCAATTACTTCTGACAATGCGTATCATAATCGCACGTCCGATGAACCTACATAAATTGGATGTACCGATCACGTCTATGAATTGGATGGATCGATGATGCGGATCTAAAAAGCACATTGGATGAACCTTTGAGAATTGGACAGATTGAATCTTTTGGCAAAGGGAATTTGAAGGGGGGAGAGTTTTGGGGTATTAGGGATTTGTAGGTGCAAGTCATGGCTGTGAAGAATTGGGCATTCAATAAAGGAATAAAGGGAAGATAGGATGAACTGAAGAGAAAATGGGATGAATCGAAAATAAATGATGAACGAAGACAAAGCGGAAGCTGGTCTCGAAGATGCAATTGGGGGGAAGATGGGATGAATCGAAAATAAATGATGAACGAAGGCGAAGTGGAAGCTGGTCTAGAAGATGCAATTGGTGCACTGAGGGCATTGACAGTATAATGAACTTCTATAAGGATATTTTTTAGCACAAAATAATATAGACAGGCTGGTTTCAAGGATATTTACGGAATAACAAGTTTATGTAAGGGTATTATTGGCTAAAAAATGATTTACAAGTTTTGAGACTTTTAGAAGTAGTATAGATATTTCTGAGGCAAAGCAAAAATATGAAAGTTCATACGAGAGGACAAGGCCATCTTGGCCAAAGGCATTTGCATACGCATTGGCTTTCCTATGAGCTTGAATGATCTTTACTTTTTTAAATTATTGGATCAACCATCTCAATTCTTTGATTAAGGCATTTAGTTTGAGGATAAATGATGCATTCTTAGTGATAAGGTCCACTGCCACTTGGGAGTCTAGTTTAGCTTCCAATTTCAAGATACCATGCCTTTGGACCAGGCCAAGCCCAAAGAACCCCAATTCGGGGACTAATCCACAGAGGTTGCAAATCCAGAGATACAATGCCCAAGTTGTTGCTGAGGAGACCTTTTGCACCTTCAAGGCCCGGATTGCTTAAGGTCGACCAATTCGTATTCGTATTCAGCTTAGTCCAACTAATTAGAGGTGGTTTCCAACCTAACATATTCATTTATACCAACTGAGGCAAAAACTTTTTAAGGCGAATTTGCAATCTCTTACAACGTGTTAGGACGTTTACTCTTTCTAAGGAAACACAAGCGGTGTTTGTCGTGCATGATGTGATGACGAGAAAGTAAAGATCAGTGGTCGTTCCATCATGGATTCCAAGACAAAGAAAATGCTTATTCTGTAAGGACAGTTGATTTTCCAATACCCAAGAGATTTTTGGCAGAAGTTAGTTCATCATAATGTTTGGACACAAGCCAAGCCAATAAGCAGATTTAGGCTAGAACAACCTATTACTAGATAAACCCTAAATCCAAGAATCTGGTTGGAAGGAATACTTTTGGTCAAGGATAGCCCTAATAGCAGCCAAGATCTCAGGAGGTAGCTAAACGGACAACCAAGTGAAATTTCTAGTCATTCGACTAAGTCCTGAAGTCAATAACCATCACCTTAAACTCCCTCTCAGTAAGTAGGCCTTGAATTTTGGTCTTAAGCTGTTTAATCCAAGCCAATTGTTGAACCAAAAGCTTGTGGATAAAATTGTGTTTTGATTACCCATTACACTCCTTTATAGAAAAAGGGGTTAGGCTTTTGACATGCCAGCCCAAATGTGAGATTTATTGTTTTCTTTTGTGAAGTACGTCTTTGTCAAGATATTTTCTAAATAAAGTGTCTAGGAAAAGGTCTATTTGCATTTTTAGGAATCACAAGTTTAATTTGGCTAACAAGGCCAACATTTTTTGTTTTACAGTTTTTAAAGAAAGCTCTCCTCTCCGGTAAGCTTTTTTTGTCCCAAATCCTGGAATGGTCTTCTTTTTTTCTCAGCCATGGTTCAACAAAAGAAATCATAAACTAAAAGATCGAGCTCAGTGCAGAAAAATGAAGTAAATTATAATGTATGCATATAGTACTAAGGAATAGCCACGATTATCGAAGAAATTAGAGTGGATCTACCAGCCACATAGAGAAGTTTGGATCTCAAGCTATGAAACTTTTCTATAAAGAAATTATAATGTGCTTGTTTGGGTTTTGAGTGGCCTAAAGGAACACCCAAATATTTTCCAAGGTCCGGTATGGCTTAAATATTTAGAATTTGGCCCAAATGTCTTGATATTCTTTCGAGCAGTTACGAGAGAAAAAGACACCAGCTTTTGGCCAGATATCATCTTACACTGGTCAAGGGTTTCCTTCATTATTCTACGGTTACCTTCAATTTGCCAAACCAAATTAAGTCATCAACAATGAGAGTGTAGAGATACGAATACCTCCCCTTCCTACCACAATAGGTTTCCAAGCTTTTTTGTAGATCAATGACTTAATTCTCAGAGAGAATGTTGATATAGAGAATATAATGAGAGAGGTTCCCCTTGTCCAATCCATTGAGAAGGTTGAAAATAGTTGGTGGTGATGCTATTAACCAAAATGGAAAGAGTGGTCACACATGACATGAGTATCTCAATCATTTTATAGGAAACATCAAAGGCTGTAAGTGTGTCTCCAACAAATTCTCACTTAAGCCTATCATATGCTTGTCTAGATCAATTTAACGACCATGTCCTCCCATTTACCTCCTTCCATTGCCTCTCTTCCCTTGCATAGTATGAAGATTTCTCAAACTATTATCACATTGTCAATGCCTTGATAACCAGAGACGAAGTTGGCTTGCAAAGGATGGATAAGATCTCAAAGAAAAGGTCGAATCCTATTGACTAGATTCCTGGAGAGGATCTTGTAAAAAGTATTACACAATCCAATGGGTCTGAATGTGTGATAGACTTAGGATTCATGACTTTATGATTTAGACATATTAAGATCTTGTCGACATCAGGCAGAGCGCAACTATTCTCAAACTTTCGGAGATAAATTCTTTGATGTGAGCCAGCCCAATAATTTTGGGAAAAAAATCTTAAAGACCATCAGGGACTGGGCCTTTAGGAGGTTTAAGGTTCCATGAAGCTCACTTGAATTTGGGGGGGGGGGGTGGTTGCACAAAGGTTATCTCATTTATTTCTAAAAACCTTCCTACGGTTATCAATGGACTGAAAAGCAAGTTTAAAGGTAGGGTACTCCTAGGTGGTGTAAAAAGATATTGGAAGTGTAAGGCCACATGATCTCTCAACTCTCCAGGCTAATTTAACCAAATACCTAAAGGGAGCACAAGTGTCATGATACAAATCTTATGCCTCCTACCAATTGTTGTAGAATGGAAGAACCCTGTGTTAATATCCCTATGACTAAGCCAATCTATCCTAGATTTGAGGGCCCAAAATTCCTCCTCTTATTAAAGAAAGGAATGGTAATTAGAGGTCAGAGAGCTTTCCAGATTGCTCAAGAATAGGTCGGGTCCATGCGATAAAACCCGTTTAGTGCCCTTGAGACGAGCAAGAATCCTCTTTTTCTTGTGAAGAGATACCCGAATTAAGTTTTATTCTAATCTATGAGGTGCTTGGTAAATTTGTTAATCGATTCACAGACGTTACGATAATGGTCTTCCAAAAAATTAGCAATCAAAATTTTAAAGGAAGAGTCGTGAAACTAAATATTCTCCAAACTAAAGGGTCTGGCTTTTGCTACAGGGGTGGACTTTGCAGTGAGAAGAATTGGACAACGGTCAGATCTTGTGTTGCGTAAATAAGTAACAGTAGTATCAAAGCAAAAATTAACCAATCAGAATTGCCTCATTCGTTATCAATTCCTTATAGGATGAGTTCATTATGTTCCCTTTTGTTAGTCCAAGTTAACTGAGAGCCTTTGAAGCCAAGGTCTAGCATGTTACAGTAAATCATGCAGTCTTTATACTGGGCTGAGCTAGGCTGCTTTATAAAATATAATCGCTATGCCAACGAGTTTTCTTTTGAACTTTAACACATCACTAAAATCCCCATTAGCAATCCAAAAAAGCGAGTGAGAGTCTGCCACTTTTTATGATTTTTCCCAAAGAGTTTTGTGGCAATCAAAGTTCGGACTTACATAAAAACAGGTAAGAAAAAATGGGAGGGTTAGGGGTTACCTCCACCATAGCGTGAATCTCTAATTATGGATATTGTAATTATTGTAATAATTATAGTTAATTATATAATTATTCTTGTAATTATTGCTATAATTGTTGTAGAATTTAGCGACGATAATTAAGGTCAAATAAAAACTCGTAACTTCCGAACTTAAATTGAAAGATCAATCATTAACTCCACAATCCCAATCCTAATCTTAATAATAATGAATTATTCCTCATTAAGCCCTAATTAACTCCTAATTAAACATAATTAACGCTAACTAACCCTAATCAAATTAAACCTAATTAACTCTAATTAAGCCTAAGCTCTAATTAACCCTAAATAACACTAAATAACCCTAAGTAACCCCTAGTTAAACCCTAATTAACCCCTAACACATCCCTAAGTAGCCCTAATAGTCCTAATTTATAATCAATATTAACCTAATTAAACCCTAATTAGCCCTGATAAAACATTAATTAAACATTAATTACTCTAATTAAATCTTAATTACCCTAATTAAATTCATATTATCCCTAATTACCCTACTTTGGCCTGATAAACCCTAATTACCATAATTAAGTCATAATTAGCTCTAGTTTAGCCTTGATTAATCCTAATTAAACCCTAATTAGCCTTAATGAACCTAATTAACCCTTAATTATCTTAATTATACCCTAATACATCCCTAACCAACCCTAATAAGCCTAAATACAACCCTAACCCTAACTAAACCGTAAACCCTATCACGATCACAGGTTAAATAATATCAACTCCGCAAATAAACTCCATATTTCACTGAGAAAAATGTGATGGCTGCCCCCATTAGGAATATTTGTTGTTATTTTGTGAAGTTCATTGGCAACGAATTGGTTACAACTCGTTGTCAATGAATTTGAATGTGAATCATTTTGCCTTTGGTATGTTCTTGAAAATTAACCTAATGATTCCATCTTTCCAAAGTTTTGATATTTTGGAAAGATTGTTGCACATATAACCCATTTGTAAACGCATGCATGCATAAAAACGCTTAATTCCTGTTCAAATGTACTCATTATAAAGTAATGCTTTGTAATGAGCTTTTGGATGTCTAGTTTGGAAAATTTGGAGAATCTAAAGTATTTATAAAATAGTGTATCCACTCATGCTCTGTGTTTTATGTCTTGAATATTTAGTACACTTTTTCCAGTGTTTCTCGGGGTGTATACAGATATGGTGTCCTACATCTATTTAATCTTGCAAGAACAAGATTAAACGGATGTTAGAATACCTAATCGATGTCATGTACTTGGAGAAATAGGAGGGAGTTCTGTCGTATTTTCTGTAGACACAGGACAAAGCATGAGTTGGTAACTGTTTTATAGACGTGTGCTTTTTCTGAATGGGATAAAACCACTACGTAATAGAGAATGGAGCGGGTATAGACATGCACTCACATGCATGCATACATTTTCAAATCAACCCAACCTACTTATTGGTTTTAATTTAAGGTGGCATACAATAATCTCAGTTGTCATGTCGATCAATCAAAGTTGGATGAAAAGGAAAAATGATGATGATTTTGAGGATCACATCTATGAATTTGTCGAGTTCGCTTACGAGCATCCGATATATGTTGACTTTGAGAATATAAGTTGCTCGTGCAGTAAATGTGAGTTGTTGTATTGGAGAAAAGAATGGTGGTAAAATGATATCTTCTCCGGTACGGTCTCATGGGTGGATATACAAGGTGGATGTAACATGGAAAAATAGTAGTATTGTCATACAACCTGGCTAGTTAAGTTAAAGTTAGGGTGGAGGCATAGTATGATTATTGAACTACGATTATAGATGCTGAGCATTCTAATGTTGACTAGAACGACTACCGTGGCGATGACAGTCCCCAACAACCGAATGATGGCGCTCATCAATTTTATGATTTATTAAGAGACACTAAAAAGCCGTTGTGGGATGAAACTAGGAAGCACAAACGGTTGTCTGCAGTTAGTAGGTTATTATAGTTCAAATCGGACCACGGGCTAAGTGAGAAAGGATTTAACGAGTTCGTTACTTTTTTCAAGGAAATTTTGTCGGAGACAGCAAAGCTACCATGTCGTACTATGATGCAAAGAAGATGATGATGAATCTTGGATTAGGTTATGAGCAGATATATGTGTGGAATAATGATTGAGTACTATTCTGAAAAGGGAATTAGGACTTGACAAAGTGTCCAGTATGTGATCATTTGAAGTATAAGTCGGACAAAGGGAAAAAGAAAAAACATTTCATGGAAGGTATTGCGATATTTTTCGATTACACCAAGGCTTTAGAGGATGTACTACTCTTTCAATACGACTAAACATATGAGGACTCACCGCGAGACTCGTAGCAACGATACCGATATGATGACACACCGTGCTGATAGAGAGGCGTAAAAAGAGTTTGACCATAGGCATCCAACCTTTGCTCAGGAAGTTTAGAATGTCAGACTTAGTCTGACAACCGATGGGTTCAATCATTTCGGACAGTCTAGCATGCCTTACTCCACATGGCCTGTTATTATTGTCCTGTATAACCTTCCACCTGGCTTGTTAACTTTTGTAGCCAACATTTTGAGCCTAGAGTTGATACAAGGTTAAATCAACTAGGCCGAAATGAGTTCGGAGCCAGCACAAATTTAGAAGGGCATTTATCAATGTTCAAACAATTAGGTAGTCCGTCCGGATGAACCTATACTAGGTGACTAGTAGATGAAGAGTACAATGCTACAACAATATATGACCTTCTAAATTATGAAGAAGTTTCAGCTCTTGTTGCATAAGTTATTGTCTTCAAATAATTATTGTAAACACTTGAAAATGTGTGATTAGCGGGTTAACTATATCGGTTTACAGTGAGTTCGATGCGAAATCTCAAATCACTGATACCATTGGACTTGAATCTCATCAAAAATTACAATTTCTTGAGTGGCTAAAAGATGTGTAATATATAGTTATATATATTTATGTGATTTATTAATATGATGATTTAGCCTTAACTTGCATTATCTTCTATAATAAGTTTAATCGGTCAACAAACTAGTAGGCTTTTGCTTGAAAGTACTAGCTTAAGGCCATAGTAAACAAGCATCCTATCATGGAGGCTATATCGTCAACGGGTTTAGGTTTAACAGAAAAGATGATGACCGAATCAAACAAACCCAAAATAGTGGAGTCTTGGTCAATGGCGGCTGTTATGATGATAATTGCATGAAATTTTAGAGAGAGCTGGATGAGATTATTGAGCTAACATATCTGTATAGCGAAAACCGTTTGGTAATATTCAAGTGTATCTGATTTGATATTACATACAATAGAGAATGCATGTTAGCTCGTAAGGGATTGGAGATGTCAATGTTAAGTCAAGACTTGCTATTCAAGCTGCACAAGTGTTCTACGCGGAAGATGTCGAGAAACCTAAATCTCATTGGTTTACTATTATCAAGTCAAAGATATTGCTAGTCACATATGACAATGAGGTAGACACATATTAAGCCGACTAGCACATGTGTGCGTACCTGTTGAGATGAACAACGAGAAGGACAATCTTCCTTTTTAACCAACAGTTTATCAAGGAGAAGAAGTCATATATTATGAAGAGCAAGATGTAGAAAGTATTGAAAATAATGAGGATGAGTCTAGTGACGAAGATGATGAATTACAAGATGAAGAGGACGACGATTTTCAAGAAGGAGAGGATGATGAGTCTGAAGATGAAGACGATGACGATTCTTAAAATGAAGATGATTGACTTGTAATGTTGTAACATGCATGTTCTTGTAATAAGTAACTTGAATATTTTATTTAATGTTATAACATAACAAAGTCATCTTTCCAGTGTGACGTGTACTTGATTATTCCATAGTAATATGTTAACTTACATGTTCATCCAGTTCATATAGTGTTTATGCAGTTTTAGTGTATTCAAAAGCATGTGGTAGCAATTTTTTGTTGTCAATTTAATGTGTTTATTTCTTTGGATTTCCTCTATACATAGTCAGTTTCATGTTATCAGTTATGGATAGATTACGGGTTATTCGTGGTCGCAGTGCCGGTGGCTCCCACCTCGACATTGCATGTTGATGACGAGGCATATAGCACTGACATCTAACAGGCATGTCCCTAGCCTTAGCCGCATCCCCACCACTAGGCTGAGCCTTCCTAGCGGCACGCTGGTTCTTCTTCTATGGGTTCGACGACATCAGGTATATTTGATTTTAACATTTTGTCATAATGTTATATTTACATTTAAATTATATTTGAACTGTATTAATCTTGGTACTTTGTAGGATCTCGTCGAGGCTACAGACCCACAGGTGAGATGCACATCGATCCCCAGCAAAAACAGCGAGTTACTCTCAGCGAGGATGGCCAATAAGTAATAATTTGCATAATGCAGTACTTGATACTTTAGTGATTCCGATAATTATTATTGTTTACTTATTTAATGATAGTCTTTATCAGGATCCTAGAGTGTCTGACCAAAACGAAGATTGGCGTCCTTGTGAAGGGCCACTTTTTTGAGTCGTTGCTGTACTAGAAGAACTAAGATGTCGGGAGGTCCTGTGGAAGGAGTGGCTGGTATGGTTTGATAAATTGTCAACTAATATTTGTTTAATTAAATTAATCGTACTGCTTGTGTAATTGGATGTCTTGCAAGAGGGTTCGAGTTTGAGTCACCTGAGCAGCAGGCATTGAGGCGGATGGCTTTTCTTTTCGAAGCATACATCACTGAAAATTACCGGCGATGGCTACACGATGCACGGGAGAGGGCAAGGAAGTTGCTGTCGAAGGGTGCCGCGATGGAGAAATGGAAAGGGTATCCCCGTCATTAGATCTCACCATATGTATGAGGGCAGATGGTTGATAGGTGAATCACTGATCCATCTTGGGAGGCAAAGAGTAAGAATGGGAGGGAGAACATAAAGGATCAGGATCCTATTCACACGGGGGGTCGGTGCGTCACGATGTCGTCCGACGTAAGAATGCGGCTGAGCACCCAAACTTGGAGAAGGATGAGGTGTGTTCTTTGACGTACATAATAACGCACGTGAGGAAGAAGGATAAAGATGATGCACATTGAGTGTGGGGACTTCGTTCTGAAGATTGTCTGGCAGATCGATGTAAGTTACAAATTAATTTCTTCATAGTTTAAATTTTGTCTATGTATTTGATGTTTATTGCCTTAATGTCTTCAATATCAAATCACTATTTTATAGGCCTCATATGAATAGATTAAGGGGTCTAGATAGCAATCTAGACAGTCATCAACGTCCACGAGTACGAGTGCGAGTATTTGGGAATTAGAGCGGTGGCTGGATACACTGGGGTTATCGATAGGCGAAAAAGGCATGTACATGGCCTGCCCAGCACGACTGCATGCAATGTAATATCCCCCACCGCCTGCTGCCCCTCCACAGTCATAGACACTGACTGCGAAGCAACAGTTATACCCATAAGATGTTCGTCGCATTGCTGAAGAGGTGTTCAGGATGATCAGGGCTCTAGATGAGGTATAAAATAATTATTTTATGAAGTCAATATATACATGAATAAACATAATACAAAATTGCTATCAAGATTAATGGGCCTATGCTTTTACCTACAGGACACTATTGCTGGACATACCGAGTCAGATCCAAATGACAGTACCCAGTGAACGATGACGATCAGCAGGATCTAAATCTCGGTGTCGATGAGCCTTGAGCCCTTCCCCTCTCGTACCCTTCCTGGAATTGTGCTCCCCTCCCTTCCCCTATTTGTATCCCTCTCCCATTCTTGTCCCTCCCTTGTTATATAAGAGTCACTCAGAACAATATTGTATACATTTTATATTCAATTAGTATAGAATTTGAAATTTGAACATATACACTACGTGTCATGGATCAACAACTATCTAACTTTATAGTGGATTGAGAATTGAGTGTTGGAATTGTTAATACAAGTTTGAATTTGAATTATAGGTTTGGGTATTAAAAAAAAATTAGCGACAAATTTATTCCATTGCTAAAAGTCTGCAATGAAATGTATTTTAAAAATTATAACGACAAAAATTCTTTTTGCCGACGGGCTTTTAGCCATGAAAAATTTGAATATATACACTATGGATCTTCCGTTGCTAAACGTCTATCGGGGAAACTTTTAGCCACGAAAAATTATGTCGCTAAATATTTTCTGAAATTAATAATTTCTGAAAAAAGAAACTAAACTAAAATACAAAAATTATCTTTAACAACGGAATGTTCGTCGTTAAAAATTGGTTCTTTGACGACGGTTTTTAACGACGGGTTTTGAAACTCAGTCGCCAAATTTTTAGCATCGGGGTTATTCACAACAGACTTTTAGTGACGGGGTGTCTGTCGTTAAAAGTCTTTTGCGAAGGAATGAGGACTTCTAGAGACGAAATTGTCCGTCGCTCAAAGTCATTTTCTTCCGTCGCTAAAAGTACTTTTCCATGCAGTATAAATCTGTGACTTCTCCTTTGAAAGGTAACCCATTATCTGAAATCAACTCTCGAGATACCCCATACCGACAAATGATATTGGTCTGAATGAATTGGCCCACTTTCCTATCATTAAGAACCGTTACGAAGTGGCTTCACCCACTTCGTAAAATAATCTATGGCTACCAAAGTAAACTCGTGGCCATTAGAAGCCTTGGAACTAATCTTCCCTATTACATTTATTCCCTAAACTGAAAAGGGCCATTGGGATGTCATGTTGTATAACTCTCTGAGAGAAAAGTGTTGCAAATTAACGTATACCTGACACTTATGACACTTCCTTATGTACTCGATGCAATCTTGTTCCATTGTACTCCAGTAATATCCCTGTCGGAGAATTCCCTTCGCCAACACATGGCTGTTCATGTGTAATCCACACTTTCCTAAATGTATATGACCATCTATAATCTGATTTCCCTTCCGGTCACACACAATAAGTGTTCTCTGTTGTAGTGTGAACTTGTACAAGTGCTGGTCACACATTATGAACCTTTTGCCCACCTCCTCAAAGATATATGGTCTTTTGTGGAAGATTCGTCAGGGTATTTACTGTCCTAGATAAGATTTCTGAACATTAGTGTACCACGACACGACTATTCTGTCTTCCTTTATAGGGGCTATCATAAAGGAGTAAGTTGGTCGATCCCTTTTCTGTATCAGAAATGGCTCGACCTCATGTCCTTCTGTTATATCTATCATTGCCGTGAGTGTTCCTAAAGCATTGACAAAATTATTCTTGAACCGTGGCAAGTAATAGAACTCTATATCCTCGAATTGATACACGATCTTTGAATACCCCCAAAAATTTATTTTCCTTGTGCAAAATTATTATTTTAAGTAAATAAGTTTGTGGTCTTTTTGATAATATTAAGAAAATGATTTTTAACGTTTTCAAAATTTTCGGTCTAATGAAAAGTGGTTTCATTCGAATCAAAATGAAGGGAAATGATGTTTTGGAGTTTCTGAAGTTTTTGGTCAAATTAAAAGTTTTTAATTCAGATGAAAACCAGTTTTTGATCGAATGAAAATAGTTTGGCTTCAAATGAAAACGGGTTTTGTTTCGAATAAAAATATTTTGTGTGTAAAATGAGCTACCGAAGTTTTCGGTCGAATTAAAAGTTTTAATTCGAATGAAAACTAGTTTCCGGTCGAATGCAATTTTTTTTTAATTCGAATGAAAACTCATTTTCTGTCGAATTAAAAAAATTGAACCATTTTTGCGTCTACTGAATTCGGTCGAAGGAAAATCTTTTCCTTTGAATAAAAACTTAATTTTTTTTCTTGTCTCATATAAATAGTTGTCCTAGTTCTTTTCTAGCCTTTTGGGTTCTTTGTTCCTTTCCTTTTTGGCGGGGAGAGAAAGATTATAAGGCTTGAAAAGCTACTTGGGTATCAAGGTGGTGCTTTAAGGTTTTTCCTAGTTCGAAAGCTTATTGAGGTAAGGGAATTCGTACTTTTTGCTGTGGTAAGGGTTATACCTTCTTCAAATCTGAAAAATCATTGGGGTTGATCAAATCTTTTGTAAAGATTTGCAATTTTTGTTAGTGTAAGGAATTGTAACGTTTTTGCTGTGGTATGAGTTGATTTCTTTAGACCTGAAAAGAAAAAGGAAATTGTTCGAGTTGATCAATCTTCTTTTGTAAAGGTTTATACGTTTTTGCAGTGGAAAGGCATCTTCAAAATCCGAATGCTTATACTTTCGTCACTGTCAATTCATCTATGTTCGTTTGCAATTGATTTTTCCATTTTGCCCTCATAGAGAATATTATTTGTCCCTTTTGATTTGTGCCTTAATGATGCACAACTTTGAATTTGTACATTTGTGACCGTCAATTTAAGATTGACATTGACTATGTTGAACAACTCTCAAAATAAAGAGGGACCTTGGGACACATATTTGTTATACTAGAGAGCCGAAGCCTCCTAGTACGCTCCCTAGCACACGTTTGATGTTTGTATATTTGGTTCGACATTTAGGTCTTATGACCACCATAATCATCGTATGTTTGTAGCGTACCCGACATATAATTGAAATGTGTTTTCGGTTCAACGCTTAATGACGTTTGCTTTGGTAGTTGATATCAAGATATGAATTGCTCATTTTCATACCTTCGGGCTTGTATTTGATTTGGGTTCTTTGGACCATTTAATGAACATTTCACATATTTGATTTGCCTTATTTGCATCGTAGCCAATTGCTATCACTTGTTCGTCAAAGATTTGGTTTTGTTTTGGATTACAAATCATCGTATTTTCTTCCCTTTTATTTTTCACTTATTGGGCTATTCGAGCTCACCCCCTACTCGTTTGTTTTGTCCTTTACCACAGGCAGTGGACATGATTTGGGACGTGGCATACTTGGGAAATTAGAATATTGATCTTATGAACATTATTGAATAATGAAATTCTTTTGGGAACTTTACCCGGTTGGGGTAATTTGATAGAATTATTTTGTATAACTATTTGTCCGCTGCAATTAAAAATTATTTTGTAATAGAATATTCAGTGGAAGAAACACTTGAGATTGTGATAGCTTTTGTTCTATGAATATATGTGTGTATATATATATATATATATATATATATATATATATATATATATATATATATATATATATATATATAATATCATTTTGGAGGATTTAGTTGCTCTGTTTATACCGTTATATTTAGAACTGTAATGGTATTTAATGGAGTTTGATGGTAAGTCGCGACCTCCCGGTTTGGGGGTGTGACAGAATTGGTATGAGAGCTTATGTTTGAGATTCTGCAGACTACTAAACCTAAGATAGATGTGATTGGGATTAGACCTTGAGAAGGTAGAATACTTTTGGGAAATTTATTTCTTATTAGAGCATAAGATTGAGATTTGGCTATAAACCTTGAATTTGGGTTGAGTACGCAATAGTAGAGCGAATGTTTGTTGTCTTTGGAATTCAGATATTTTCAGTATTAATCAAAGAGAATAATTGAAGGATAGGACTATGATCTTTGGATGTCTATGAGTAGCTCTACCAGATAGTGTATGAAAAAAAGTTATGATCTCAGGAAATAATTGATATGGTGACCGAGACTTTGTGCAGAATTTGAAAGGAAGATTTGGCATTACTAGATCATAATGCCCATTTACTCGGTTGTCTCGATATCCTTTGTGGGCACCTAAGTATTGAACCTAGAAATTTGAAACATGTCTATATGTAGATACCTTTATGGAATTCTATGGTGACTCTTATGGTTTATAATCACTGCCCCATCAGTATTAATTACAGATATTTAAGAATTGACATAATTTTCTAGATATGAAACACGTTAATGTTATTTTTGGGGGTATGGACTGATTGCCTTCTAATAATGCCAAGATGGATTGCTTTAGAAAAGAGGGTGATTATGATCTTCTGGCGAATAACTCTGAAAAGTAGAAGCTATCTGTAAAGATTGTGACTGAGAGATATAAATGATGTGGTAGTTTAAAGGTTTGAATTTTGGTGGATGTGCGATATATGTGGAATTAAGAATAATATGTTTTTTTCTTAAATAAATTTGATAATAAATTGAGTTGGTTTGCTTTGAGGTATCAGGGTGAGCCGCGAAAGCGTGGTGGCCCTCTGTATGACGAGTAAGTGCTATTGATACTGGTTATTCCTATTGGCTAAATCGATGTAGTATGCTTCAAATGTTATCTGATGATTTTGATTTTGATGTCAGAATAAAATTAGATGGGGGAATATTGATCATTAGGTGATCTTATGGTTTGGTTAGTGAATTGCATAGACATTATGTCGTTGTAACTTTAGTTAAGCCTTAGATTTTGACTTGTGATCTTTTGTAGTTGAAAATATGGGCAAGAAGTGTAACGCCCCCGAAAATACGGAGCTCCGCCGTCCCAAACTCCCGGGTCGTTAACCTATCGGATCACATCAAACCTGTCAAATCTATTCACTAACACATATTTCAAATCATCTAATTCAATATCAACTCAAATTCAAAATACTAGATCACAAACTGCTTAGCTTAAACCATTACAGTTTAGGTTCTTCGCAATTAAAATTTCCTAAGAACGAATTAACAGTACCGACCCACGCAGGGGTCTTATTATACTGTGGTGATAGGCTTATCAAAATCTCACTCAGACTCTAACCCATTCCTGAACCTGCTACAGCTTATCATCACTTGCAGAAGGGAGCCAAACGAAGGGTGAGCTTTTGAGAGCTCAGTAAGGTTGTACAAGGACTACAAAAGAGATTATAACACGACTCCAAAAAAAATCCAACTGACGATGATTTTCAAAACACTTTGAACAATCAAAATTCAATAATTACCCAAACTGAGCAAAGTTCATCAGAAATAGATGCCAAAATCAATATTAACAATCAGAACAAAATCCAAAACGATCAATAAAAGATCCTTTTCAAGTCAGCATTTCCAAGTACCACGAAAATTTCCCTTGCTCAAGGGATTTCAATCCGAGCAGAAATTCATTTTGAAGATACAGCAAGATTTCCCGAGGGATTTTAACCCAAGCAGAAATCAAATCAGATAATACGATAAAGGCTTGTTAAGGGATTTCAACCCAAGTACAAATCCTTCTAACTAAATACAATGAATGTTTGTCAAGGGCTTTCAACCCAAGCACAAATCATTCTAGCTAAAAAAATCAAAAAATCAATGTTGATCCTGGGCGATTACAATGCCATTATGGCAAGCTAATAAAGTGTACACATGCATGATGCACTAAAGTAATTACTAATCCACTTGGGTACTAGCCTGCGTTTCATGCAGGATTCAACCAGCCTTATACCGCCTCCCTACTAAACAGGTACCCAGGTCAACACAGAAATTAACAATATCAATGTGCATTAACATAAGCTCATATCCCCGAAATCAATTCGAGTTCTAATAACAATAATCATACTGACATAAGTCAACACTCGAAATTTTCAGAAGAAATCAGAATTTTAAAAGAAAAATCACAGATAAACAACAAAAACAACTGCGAATAATTATCGAATATAATCACAACAATTCGGAAGAATGGATACAGACAATTATCAAATTTGCTCAACATGCAATAACGCGCGAGCATCACAAGATTTCCAAATAACCGATTCAGGTTCAACATTAGGGTTTTCTGGGCAAGAACATGCTGATATCAATACATAACTTAGAGTTTGGCATTAGCCGTAAATATATCAAATGAGTACTTATGAGTACAAGTAATCAAATAAGGGTTTGGACAAAAGTCCTTACCCAAGGTTCAGATAGAATCTCTTACCTGGATCCGCAGCTAAATTATCCTAACTGGAAGTCTTTAGCTTTAACCTAAACGGAATAATCGAATCATTAGAACACAGCCTACAGTACAATATTATAACTTAATACGGACTCAAACATACTCCCAAAATGAACACCCCTCACCGGGTATATAAAATTACCGAAACGCCCTTGGGGTATAAAATTACCCAAATATCCCTCTCGGACTTAAATCACCCAAACGGTCTTTCCGTAAGTAGAATCACCCAGATAACCTTATTGTATGTAAATTTACTTCAAAATACCTCTTATCGATAAAATTACCAAAATGCCCCTTCGGGCCTGTAAATTACCAAAACACCCCCGGGGGTTTCCGACATCGAAAAAATCTCAAAAAAATCTTAAACTACTATTTTAAGCATCCTGATATCATTTATGTACTAAAAATTATTTTAGAAAATTTTTACCAGAAAATCATGAACCAGTGTCCGGACCGAGCTCCAAAAGGCCAGTTATGCGAAAAATACCTATCGACCTCAGAATGGAACAAAAATTTAGAATATGAATCATATTAGTAAAATAATATTTTTCTAAAATTTCAAGTCAAAACAGCTTGGTTTGCTACACTAAATAATCCGATAAAGGTCTTTAATCGGTACTCCAATTTAGCGCTCTTCGCGGACCCCAAAAATTTCCAAAATATTTCAGAGCATAGTTCTCGTAAAGATATTAGGGGTTACAGTTTTGTACTTTATCCAATTTTGGCCTTAACTATTTATTAAAATTTATGAAATTATGCCTTAATTAATTTTCATATTTAGCGACAATTACACTTACTATTCACATCAAAGCACCTAGTTTTTCACCTAAGACACACACACCCTTCTTCAACCTTCATCCACCTACCGAAACATACACTGATACACACACACACACACACACACACACCATTCACGAACTCATGTTGACATGCCCTTCCTCTCACTAACCCACCTTGATTTCACTCATTAACACACATTAAACATGTTCCAATATCAATTACACATATCATTAAACCCACACGATCACACAATCTCACCCCCGCGGTTACACCCATTGAACACACACTGTTACACACTCCAACACACAATCGTCTGAAACCCACTAAAATATTCTTCACTCTCTCCCATTCACTCCTAAACTAACCATATTATCACATAATCATAAACAACCTTCATTTTTCATGAATTTACATGCATGAATTTCACATGTATATACCATATACTCACTGCAACTCATCTTCCTTAACTGTAATAACACACACCCAATCCTATTTTAACCTCCCATACTCGTAATCCCTCACACATAAACCAAATTCCATACATATATACATCACTCACACACCCGAAGCACACACAGTGAGTAAGCACACACAGTGAGCAAGCACACACAGTGAGCAAACACACACATTTCTTGAAGCACCCAACTGAATATTGCATAATAAACTAGCGTCCTATAGGGAAAATACCTTGAGGAGATTTAACAATCTTTCTACCAATTTCTTGTTCCATTTCCTGTTGTTGTTTCTCTGTTTCTTGTTCTTTCGAGACTCTGTACTGTTTTTTTTTTCTTTTTCTCTGTTTCTTTCTTTCCCGAAAGGGAAAGGTTTCCCCTTTTGGTTTTCGTTTGTTTGTTTTTTTTTCTCTTTAGACTTATCCTTCCCTTCTTAAATTAATTTTTTTTCTTTTTCCTAGCTTAGTCATTAAGCTAGTAGAAAGTGGCACATTAAAAAAAAAGTTCATAAATTACTTTTATAAAATTTCACAAATGCCCCCCAAAGTTTTTCCAAAATTATGAAAATGCCCTCAAAATTTCAAAAAATACATTTTTGTCCAAAAATATTTTTAAGCTCCTATGCACTACTAATACTCGAGTATTACTTAAATTTAACGCCCGTTTATTTTTCGAAACCCAGATGGTATTTTTAACTGCCTCCCGAAGTTCTGGATATTACAAGAAGTTGAGCTCGATGTTGCCTTAAGAAATCATGTTTGAAGTAATAAAATTTTTTTTGGAGTATAGAATCTTGGAATGTTCGATGCTGGTGATTTGATCATGAATAACCATAGTAGAAAGTGTAATAGTGTGAGCGAAGCATTTGGCGGAAAGCGTACCAATAATCATGTTTGAAGTAATAAAATGTTTTTGGAGTATAGAATCTTAGAATATTCGATGCTGGTGATTTGATCATGAATAACCATAGTAGAAAGTGTAATAGTGTGAGTGAAGCATTGGGCGGAAAGCGTACCAATAATTTTGCAACTTTAGTTATAAGTTGCACTCAATTGTCAGCGAAATGTTATTAAGGGCGTATTTAAATGGCTCTATTTGTGACTTTGTACGGGTGTAAATTTTGATATAAAGATTATAGAGTATAAATCCTTTGTGGTTAATGTGAAGATTGATTCTTACTTTTGGTGTACGTTGAAGTTAAGCATGACAATGTTAGGCATTATTCCAAGGCTATGGTTTGATGTGTTATCATAATGGCGCAATGTAAGCCTGTTAGTATCATATTGGTTTCAGACGATTTGAATTTTGATTGGAGTAACTTAATTCAACGTGTTTCATTTGTTAGTCAAGTATAAATACTTTGATAAATATATTTCGGGGTGGTGATGGCAATGGAAGTTAAAGACTTAAGTTTGAATTTCATAAACACGTGTTATGGAATGAGAAATTTCTTATTACTTGGTACACCTCAGGCTTGAAGTTAAGCGTGTTATCTGGATTGTGTAAAGCATATGGTTTGGTATATAATTAGAGTAACGCAGTGGAGGCGTTATGTATTGGAGATTGATTTCATTTGTTAAATTTTGAATGTTGTAATTTTAGCTCAATCATTTTCGTTGGCTAGTTAAGCCATGCATGTTTCAAAGTTAGAATTTCAGTTATAGTACGAGGAGTGTGATGACGCATATTAGAAGGCAAGAAACTGCTTTTGATAAAAAAAAAAAATGAATGCCCAATGGAGATTATAGACCACAAGGATTGGATTTTGCGCACAAAGTGGTTAAGTTGGTTAAAGGGCTTTAACCATTCGGTCAAAAAAGCCACATGGGAACTTGAGGATGCTATGCGCGAAAAACACCATCAGCTCTTTGATGTTTAAGGTACGTTTTAATTCCGCTAACAGAATTTTTTGTAATACCCCAAAAATTTTCTTTTCCTTTGCAAAATTATTATTTTAAGTATATAAGTTTGTGGTCTTTTGATAATATTAAGAAAATGATTTTTAATATTTTTAAATTTTCGGTAGAATAAAAAGTGGTTTCATTTCAAATCAAAATGAAGGGAAATGATGTTTTGGAGTTTCTGAAATTTTTGGTCAAATTAAAAGTTTTAACCCGAATGAAAACTAGTTTTCGATCGATTCGAATGAAAATAGTTTGGCTTCGAATGAAAATGGATTTTGTTTCGAATAAAAAGATTTTGTATATAAAATGAGCTACTGAAGTTTTCGGTCGAATTAAAAGTTTTAATTCGAATGAAAACTAGTTTCCAATCGAATGAAAAAAAGTTTTAATTCAAATGAAAACTCATTTTCGGTCGAATTAAAAACAATTTGAACCATTTTTACGTTTGCTGAATTCGGTCGAAGGAAAGTCTTTTTCTTCGAATGAAAACTTAAAAAACTTTCCTTGTCTCATATAAATAATTGTCCTAGTTCTTTTCTAGCCTTTTTGGGTTCTTTGTTCTTTTTGTTCTCTGTTCCTTTCCTTTTCGGCGGGGACAGAGAGAGATTATAAGGCTTGAAAAGCTCCCTGGGTATCAAGGTGGTGCTTTGAGGGTTTTCCTTGTTCGTAAGCTTATTGAGGTAAGGGAATTCGTACTTTTTGCTGTGGTAAGGGTTATACCTTCTTCAAATCTGAAAAATCATTGGGGTTGAACAAATCTTTTGTAAAGGTTTGCAATTTTTCGTTAGTGTAAGGGATTGTAACGTTTTTGCTGTGGTACGGGTTGCTTTCTTTAAACCTAAAAAGAAAAAGGAAATTGTTCGAGTTGATCAATCTTGTTTGTAAGGGTTTATACGTTTTTGCTGTGAAAAGGTATCTTCAAAATCTGAATGCTTATACTTTCGTCACTTTCGATTCATCTATGTTCGTTTGCAATTGATTTCTCCATTTTGCCCTCATAGAGAATATTGTTTGCCCCTTTTCATTTGTGCCTTAATGATGCACAACTTTGTACATTTGTGACCGTCAATTTAAGATTGACATTAACTATATTGAACAACTCTCAAAATAGAGAGGTCCCTTGGACACATAGGGAGCCAAAGCCTCCTAGTATGCTTCGGAGCACACGTTTGATGTTTGTATGTTTGGTTCGACATTTTGGGTCTTATGACTACCATAGTCATCGTATGTTTGTAGCGTACCCGACATATAATTGAAATATGTTTTCAGTTAAACGCTTAATGATGTTTGCTTTGGTATTTGATATCAAGATATGAATTGCTCATTTTCATACCTTCGGGCTTGTATTCGATTTGGGTTCTTTGGACAATTTAATGAACATTTCACATATTTGATTCACCTCATTTGCATCGTAGCCAATTTCTATCACTTGTTCGTCAAAGATTTGATTTTGTTTTGGACTACAAATCATCGTATTTGCTCCCCTTTTATTTTTCACTTACTGGGCTATTCGAGCTCACCCCCTACTGGTTTGTTTTGTCCTTTACCATAGGTAGTGGACGTCATTTGGGGCGTGGCATGCTTGGGAAATTAGAGTATTGATCTTATGAGCGTTATTGAATAATGAAATTCTTTTGGGAACTTTACCCGGTTGGGATAATTTGATAGAATTGTTTTGTATAACTATTTGTCCGCTGCGATTAGAAATTGTTTTGTAATAGAATATTTAATGGAAGAAACACTTGAGATTAGGATAGCTTTTATTCTATGGATATATGTATATATATAAATATCATTTTGGAGGATTTAGTTGCTCTGTTTATACCATTATCTTTAGAACTGTAATGGTATTTAATAGAGTTTGATGGTAAGTCGCGGCCTCCCGGTTTGGGGGCGTGACAATCTTCTCCAAATAGGCTTGGTATGGCTAGACTTCGACCCTGATTTTCCACATCCATTGAATTTGGTATATGATCATCGCTGAATCTCTACATACTACTATCTCTCTAACTCTTAGGCTTAGAGCCATCTCTAAATCAATGATACAAGCTTCCTATTCGGAAGTGTTATAGTACCGTCTAAATTCAGCTTTATGGCTATGGGTGAATAGGCTCCGTCTAGTGTGATTAATAGTATTCCTACTCCAAACCCTTGCTATTAGCTACTCCGTCAAAATACAACTATCATCTCATCTCTGACTCAATGACTCAGACTCCTTCATCAGGGAATTTTGCCTCTCATCTATTGTTGTCCTCTGTCAAAAAATTTGCTAACAAGTCGGCCACGACCTTTCCTTTAATTGACTTTTGGGTGACATAAGTGATGTTAAATTCTAAAGCAACAAAAGCCACTTGGCTATGCGGATGGATATGACTAGTTTTCGAATATATACTTCATGGTATCTATCCTAGCTAACAATTGGATAGGGTAAGCAAAAATGTAATGCCTTGATCTTTGCTTTACCCAAACTAGAGATACACACGTCCTCTCTAAAGCTTAATCTTTTACCTCTCCTTGGGTCAATTTTTTTTAACATAGTAAATGGATCTTTCCACCAAATTGTTCCCTAAATGATGGCCTAACTGACTCCAGCTACGGTGTTGATCACCGTTAGGTATAGTAATAGGGGACTACCAGGTATCGGAGGGCTCAGGACTATGGGGTTGTTGAGGTATTGTTTGATCTTGTGCAACACTTTTTAGCATAAGAGGTTGTACTCTTTGATTGAGTATTTCTTCAACAACTTAAAGGTACGCTCACATATCATGGCCAATTGGGATATGAACCATCTAATGTACTAGATTCTACCCAAGATTCCTGAGCTATAGCTTGTGAGTTTGGGTACTTAGTCATCCATTCTTCATTTTGCAAGATTCTATCCAATCTACATATAATGAGATCTTCTGCTCTGTTGTTACTCCAAGTGTACAGCATTCCAATTGTTTGCATATCCTCCAATTGTATTCTTCTAATGCATGTATTGAAATCTTTAACATCTCTTTGACATATATTTGCACCCCTTTCACTGGACTTCCTTACCACATTATAATCCCCCATCAATATCCATGGTGTTTGACCAAGGAGGGTTTTGTGGTGGTATAACTGTTCCTAGAGAATCCTTCTTTTTGTACCTTTATTACTTCCATAGATTCATGAGACACTAAATGTTTCATTGCTTTCTTTCACCTTCACTTGTCCAGTTATAACCTGTTCTTCACAAGCCAACATCTGAAAATGAATATTATTGGAATTCCATCCAATCCATATTCTTGAAACCCCTTTTCTATTGGTGTTGTGTACAAATTTCCACTCCTTATTCCATTTCTTGGTGACCTCTTGAATATTCCATCACCTCAACTTTAGTTTCCAATAGCCCTACAAAGTCAATTTTTTGTTTGCCTAGGGCCTTCTTCACCTCATATTGTTTGATAGGGTCATTTAGACCCCTGATGTTCCAGCTGGCCAACATTTGATGTTGTTTTGATACCAATTTTCTTCCTGATCTCCAAGTGACCCTTATTTTATTTATCCTGGGATTGTTCACTTGGGTTCCTGTCTTCCTCATTTTGATTCTCATTTTGGGCAAGTTTTTGGAATCTATTATGAGTACTAGGAACCATCTCACTGCCCCTATCATGCATAGCTTTCTGTTGTAATCTGAATTGTGGTCTTACCTCATTCTCAGTACCACTATATAGCAGTTTATGACTATAAGGACTTACCTCAATGTGGCTAGGATTATCTTGATTCTGTGCCATTTGCTCAGTCCCGTTTTCAAGTTTGTCCCCTGTTTCTTGTATTATTTTTCTCTTCCAGATTTGAGTGATCTTTGGTTTGTTGTAGCAGCTGGACTCTAAGTGTCCAAACACATTGAATAGGGAACTCTTGTCTAGATTAGGATATAATCCAGAAAGTGACCCAAATTCATCCAAAGCATGCTTGATAAGTGTTAATGAAGCCTGATCAGCTGCAGCCATAATGAATAAATCATCTGCAAAGCACAGATGATTTATCTGAAGATCTTGGCATTTAGGGTGGTACTTAAACCCCTGTACTCTTGCATAGTCATCCATGAGATTAGAGAAAGCTTCCATCACCACTAGGAACAAATAGGGTGATATTGGATCCCCCTGTCTGAGCCCTTTTGAGCTAGTAAAGTAGCCTTCCATTGCTTCATTCAAGTTAATGGAAAACTTTGCAGTTTGCACACATTTCATAACCCAAGCAGTGTATTCATTAGGGAAATTGAGAACCTCCATGACACTTTTCAAAAAATCCCAACCAACAGAATCATAGGCCTTTTGAATGTCTATTTTTATAACACATCTAGGCTTGGCCCCCTCTTTGTGATAGATTTTCACAACCTCTTGCATCAGCAATATATTATCTGAGATATGTCTTTTGCTCACAAATTCTGATTGTCTATTGCTGATGATCTTAGGAAGCACTTCTTTAATTCTCTGACATAGAATTTTTGAAATGATTTTATAGATCACATTGCAACAAGCAATGGGTCTAAAGTCTTTCATTGTATTGGGGCAGGTAACTTTAGGGATTAAGGTGAGTCCTGTATTGTTGAACAAGTGTATACCTGTACCTTTTTTGAAGAATTCCATGACAGCATCCTCTAAATCTTTTCCCACCACTTCCCAATTTTTCTGGTAAAACTCAGCTATGTACCCACCTGGACCTGGGGCTTTATTGTGTTTAAGAGAGAACACTGCTTCCTCACTTCCTGAATTGTAACCTGTGCCTTCAGCCTATCTTGATCCTCCAGTGAGATTTGATGTTTGAAGATTTGCCTCAGTCTTTCCTTTGTAGCAGTGTGTCTTGGCACTGATGTGCCTAGAAAATTGGTAAAATGTCTTATTGCCTCCTTGTGCACTTCATCAGCCCCTGTTACTTGCTGCCCATCTTTAGTAAAAATAGCCATGATCTTGTTGTGGGCCCTGTGGACTTTCACTTTCTTATGGAAGTAAGCTGTATTTTGGTCCCCCAGCTTGATGTCCTTCACTCTTGCTTTTTGGTAGTAGAAGCTCTCCTCAACCCTTATTGCCTCATAGGGTTAACTTTATTGATGATAATGTACCAGTTATGGATCTGACCACCTTTATCACTCTAACAAGTCAAAATGTCCAGTCAATTTTTGTATGTGATTCTCCTCAGTTTTGTGATTTCATCAATTAGAAAAGTTAATAGAAGGTGAGGCCTTCACTACCAAAAAGGGATATGACAAAGAGATGGGCTTTACATTCAGGCCCAATACCGAGGTATCCCACTTAACCAAATCAAGCCAAATTTACCAGACCGTCCCCCAACCAGCCACATCAGACCCATTATTTTCACAAGCCTTCCAAACGACAAAGTATTAAGACAATTAAAGAAGATCCAGACAAATATCTCCATTTCGGGGTTGCTATCTACTTCATATTCCCACTGAAAAGGCCCAGATACCTATCTAGACCCAACCCGAAGACCTATCCTAATTGCTAGGCGCTATCCATGTCAAGACCCAGCCATAATGACCCGCTCCATATCACAATGCGAGCACTTGATAAGAAGGTTTCCCTAATCCTCATAGACAATGGTTTTACCCTAAATGTCTGCTCCTTACGTACTGTCTAAGCCCTAGACATTGACCTTTCAGAATTCACCCTTTTTAACCAAACTGTTTGAGCCTATGATAATACCCAGAGAGAGATCATTGGCACAGTCAAGCTCCGTATGATAGTTGGAACTGCCAGTGCTGAAATTTTCAAGTATATACCTGGTGCATGCAATCTCCTGTTCGAAAGACCATGGATGTATTTCGTAGGTGTAATTCCTTCTATGTTGCACCTGAAAATCTAATTTGCTTTGGATAAGGCCATCTTCAAAATCATGGTTGCAACTACCTCAGATTGGGCAGGTAAAAAAGGACCAAGACAATATTGAGATTCCACATGACTCATTAGATAGTTTTTCTTAGAGATTTAGGATTAACAACGCGGTTCAATATTTAGAGTACGAGGAAGTTTGTCTGGTTGAAAACTTTTTTCATCTTTACTACCTATAGCAACACGTCAGTACTTCCTATGTTGAGAAAGCTTTGGTACTTCTTGGGGAAGGGTTTGGGCTGAAATTGCCAAGAACTTCCAAGCTTTTCAATTCTCGAGAATAAGAATGATCAGTTTGGGTTGGGTTGCAAGGTCACCAAAAAGGAGAAGAAAGAAGCTATCAGAAAAAATGGTCCAGGCCAAGAAAGACACAGAGAGTAGACAGCTCATGAATTTTAATGCCATGACTAAGGTGGATGCTTTGTTAAGGAATGAGAGTGTGGACCTTTCTACGGATTTTCGGAGCTTGTCTACAATGTGAAAACATGGAAGCTAATCAAAGGATATGAAATCTTCTATGACTTGAATGGGTTGAGAACGAGGAAATGTCAATCCTAATTGAGCCAAATATCGAAGATGTTTTTTGCTGAATGGACTTCACGGGGCTCGAGGGATTGACGTCATGTTTAAGCGATATGCATATCCTAGTGCTTATCTGCGAAGTGAACGACCAGATTATGAACCCTGTAAGCCTAATCACTATAGCACAGGGCGATGCACAGAATCAGACTAACGAGTACGAGCCACTGATTATGGGAAAGATTACTAGAGGACTCCTGCTGGCGAGGCTGTTCCTGAGCCAGAAGACCTGGATGCTTACATCACTTTAAATAACCTGAATTTTCACACTAATTATGTTCTCCCAGACTTTTTAATTGATAATCTGATGGTAGATTTTATTACTCCTTGGTTGCTAATATAGGTTATGATGAATTAATCAACACGGTTAATGATGAGTCTTAATTAATGGACCCAGAAAAGAAAAAAAATATTTAAAAGAAATAGTGAAAGAAATAGAAAGTCGGGAGTCCAGTTGAGTCAAGCCAGTGGCAGAGGAAACAATCAAAGTCAACATAGGTATGCCCAAAAATATAAAAGAGATCAAAATAAGGGCTAGCTAAGAAATTGGCAACGTGAAAGGAAGATGTAAAAAGCAACTACACACATAAAAACAGAGAATCTTCTCTCTAACAATTAGGGTTTTATGCGGCAATAATTCCTGGCAAATTCCCCGATGATGGCAACACAACACAAATCAAATCGCATGAGAGGTCCTCCTAAGGATCCATATGCGAAAGACTTTGTCGGAAAACCTTGGGGAGGATCACAGGATTCAAAAGCAGCGACTGAGAAAGCAGTGGCTGAGAAATCTCCAAACAACCTTACGATCGCACTTGGATCGAATGACTTTTCTGATGTTCGAGATATTCAACCAGGAATAATCAAAGAATCGAGTTCTGATTCTGATGAAGATGTTGATATTCGAGCATTAACAAATCAACTATAGAAACAGTTGAAGGAAATGCAGGACGAAAATAACAAATTGAAGGATACAATAAAGGAATTGGAGAAAGTCAAATTGGGGACATTAATGGAGGGAGAAATCCAGACAGAGTTAATACAGGAGAATCTAAGATCTGGATCAATGGCGAGTGGATCTGTCGCGATGATGGAAGGTACACAACACGCGCTAATTGGCGCCAAAATCAATCAAGAATTTCATGCTCTAAGAACACAGAATACAACACAAAAAACAGGAAACATCATGAGCCATGCACAACAATCACACGCAAAACCATCATATGCTGCTGTGGTGAAGCCAAATAGAGAATGTGTCCAGGAAAACAAGCTTACCTTCATTAAACCACAAGAAATGGGAGAGCAACAAACATTCCAATTCACTGCAGAAGAAATTGAACCAGCAATACAACTATGGAGATATGCGATTGTAGCCTATGTGCTAGGATCTAAACCCCCATTACATGTGATACAGAGGGTGTTAGAGAGGAAATGTGGATTATTTGGAAAATTCTCACTGAGTCTATATAAAGCTGGGATATACATTGTCAATTTTGACAATGAAGAGGCATAAACTATGGTGCTGGAGAAAGGTCCTTGGACTTTTGACAATAAACCTATGATAATTAGGCCATGGTCACAAGATGTCTCTATGGAAAAGGAAGGCCTGCATGCTGTGCCATTATGGATTAAACTACCCCAGCTACCCTTGCAATTTTGGACAAGCAACATGCTAAGCAAAATAAGCAGTACATTGGGGAAGCCTTTGTTTACTGACAGAATGACAGGTAGTAGGGAAAGACTCATGTATGCAAGAGTATGTGTAGAAATGAATGTTAAAGTTAACCCTATGAGGCAATAAGGGTTCTTTCTTGACATTAGGTTTGGTGGGAGAAGACACTTCACCTTTGTCAATAAGGTCTTGAATAGCATGCTTGAGCATTATGCATCTCTGTATAGGGTGTCCCTTATCTTGATGATAAGCATAAGAAGCTTAAATATCATATTTTTCTGGTATCATTACTAGTGTGGGGGTAGCCGATAGCTTATATATCATGCCTCTTCTCAATATTTTTTCAAATACCTTAGGCAACGGCCCATTCAACGGACTGAACTTTCACCTAGGCTCTATAGTGGCCTCCTATGATACTATTTATGGTGCTTGCACATTATTGACATTGTTGGTAGTGGTGGCTTTGTTTGCACACTAATATTCTTTGCACCTGCTTGATATACCATTAGCTTCGGCTCATGGGAAATGGTCCCTTTATTAATGTCATATTTGACCTGTATGAGGGATCTTATTAGGGCCTTGAACGAGGTGTGGTAGTGACCAAAGACATAGTCATAATATATATTGTGAGCAGATTGTTTCTGACGATGTTCAAATGCTCTTCTTCAGTAGGGCGATTCACCATTTGGGTAGCCTTGTTTCTCCATCTCATGTTAAAGGCAGACATTGATTCTCTTAGCTCTTGTTTGGTGATTTCTAGGTCTTTTCACGTAATGTCTAGCTTGGCATTATACTAGTTCCGATTCACAAATTCTCTCACAATATCTTCCCAAGTTCAAGCTCAGGCTTCGTCCAAAATGAAGAACCAACGAGAGGCGGCTCCAATGAGGGTACGGTGGAAAAGTTGTATCAATTGATTCTAATTAATTCTATTGGGCGCTAGTGCACGCATGTACATCTTGATGTGGATCTTAAGGTCCGTGGTCTCGTCAAACTTGTCCATCTCCGGCATCTTGAACTTTAGAGACAACCGGTCTACAGTATTCATAGTAAGGGCATTGAGATCTAGTGGGTCGTCAACTCTCTTCATTCGGGTAACTTGGGATTCAAGTGCTGCTAGCTTGTCTTTCCATTCTGGGACAATGAGCTTTACTTTCTCCTCCTTAGATTCATATTATCAGTCAAACTCGGGACCTTTCTTCTTGTCATCTTTCTTCTCTGTCTTGTCTCATATTCCTCTTGTTTCCTACCCATCCTCTTGAGGTGGTCTATTTCCTCATATGTTCGGGATTGCTAATCTACCAGGGTTGCGAAACTTGTCTGAAAATCCTTCTATAACTCACTATAATACGGACCAAATTTGACATATGTGGGAATTCTTCGGCCATTGGGGTTAGTATAAGCTTTCCAAATAAGTCTCGATACCAATAACACTTTGTCTTAACAGTATACATTTTTTTTTCAAAAATTTAATCACATAGACCACATAGATCGAGCTGGTTAACTCATACCCCATGAGAAAGGGGAAGTAGTTTTTCTTGGTCAAAGGGGTCCTTTTTGGACTTTCACAAGTAGGGGATATGAATGACTAACCGTCCGGTCATTCAGGATGAAAATCCGGTCAGTTGGTCAGTAACCAGCTGGTTGGTCAATAGGGTTAGGTTGTATCTCGGGTAATATTTTGGCACAGGTGGGGTCTGATCAACCATCCAGTCATCCGGGTGGATGAACGGCTGATTGATTAGTGGCTTTGGGTTTTTTTTCTTGGGTGGAATTTTGGATAAAAGAGGTTTTGACAAACTCTCCGGTTATCCGGGTGGATGAACCGGCGAGTGGGGTTAAGATTTTGTTTCTAGAAAATTTTTATTGAAAAAAATAGATTCTGACTAATCGTTTGGTCATCTGAGTGGATGAACTAATCGGTTGGTCAATAGGTCAGTGTTGGTTTGCGAAAATTTGTGGGGAATGAAAGGGTCTGACCAACCGTCCGGTTATTCAGATGGATGAACTGGTCGGTTGGTCAGTAGGTTAGAGTTTGATTCTGGAAATTTTATGGGAAAGTAAAGGGTCTAACTAACCGTCCGATTATAGGGGTGGATGAACTAGGTGGTTGGTCAGTAGGTATAAGCTAACCCGTTTCTAATTTCTTCAAGTAATTCATTTATGACTAACCGTCCGATTAAGAGTGTGGAACACCGTCTAGTTAGGATTGTGAAAAACCAGCCGGCTAGTCAGAGTCTCCCCTCCTTTGCAAGATTACCAGTTAGCTTACTGAATATAGGTATTCTCCCAAAAAAAGGTAGAACATTGAACGGTCTGAGAGTGTGATTTTTCTTTTAATGCCAGTTTAAGGTCACTGTTTTGGCTCCATAATTCAGGTATTTAATAATGGGAGATCACGAGTACGTGTACAAGCCGTTCAATATATCAATAAAATTAGGAAGTTCCTTTAGTACAAGGCCTCGGAGCTGAGGGTACAGTCGAAAGATTGCCTCGCAACCAGAAGGTTCAAGAGCTTTAACCATTACCCTCGAGTTGATAGGTTAGGTGTGTGAGGTATAGAAATAAAAGTACAAGTACCACATTAATATCACATTGCACGTGTTATAAAATACAAAGAAAATGCAACAAGATAAAAAATCAACATAATTTTTTTTAAGACTAGTCCTTTTATTTTAAAGTCCCCAGCGGAGTCGCCACTTTAACGAATTGTGTCGAAAAAATTCCACAGAAGGATTTTATAGAGTTGCCATCTTATTTAATAAAAAATAAAAATAAGAAAAACTGATTAATAATTCTAAAATGTCCAAAAGAAAATTAATCTATTGAAATTAGAGAAATAGGTTTGGGGATTAAGTTATGTAGTGGGAAAGTGGTAGGCATCCGCCACACCTTTTCGGTCTCTATTTCATTTTTATTGGTTTTTAAGCTTTAAAACACGTAACATGCAAATATGCAATAAAACGATCCTAAGTTTATTTTTATATTTTTGGCTTGTATTCGACATTGGGGGTCAAATTGTCTACGTATCCGGCTGGACGAATCGGAATCATAACCACCGTAATTCGATCTGGTCCTACCAGAAGTAATCTATATTTTAGTCTTAGACTTAGACTGAGGGATGAAAAAGACTTTATGATTTTTGAAATGAAAATGCGATCGCGGAAAATAGGAGACAATTTTATATTAATAAACTAGACTAGAAAGTTACTAAAGTTTGCCTCAAGAATTTACTTGTCTAGAGGACTATGGAACGCTCTTGGATGAATCCACGATGCAAGAAATTAAATGACGTATAAGCTGAATATGGAGGGCTTAATTCTCAAGAGAAATTATATACCACTTCACAAAGAAATAGTATAATATCTCTAAGGAGGATAAGCTAAATTATATCTAAGACCCCTGAAAATGAAGACCAAGGGGCCTATTTGTAGAGCTCTAGGGTGTAGAACTGATAAGAATGATTGCCAATTTACGAGCCAGAGATACGTCAAAATATTTCATAAAAATCACAGATAAACAAAAAAGACAAACCAGCCGGTTCATCCCAAAGTCTAACCTTGAGTGTTGTTTTCTTGACCAACCTTGAGAGTTTGGCTTATTAACACTGAGGAATACTGTTATTTTGCTCTTTATTAACCCTAAACGTAACTTTCTCAATAAATCCTAAAACTTTTTGACCTTTTAAGAGTAAGAAAGACTTTATAATTAAAGCCCAGTTAGAACTGACCTCACCCAAGCTTGCAGTCATATCTTTTTTTTCTTCTATCACGTGGGTTCTTATCGTCTCTTAATTATACACGTTTTCATTCCCATGCTATCTCATGCGCTATTCTATGAGGGGTACCTTCACAAATAGCATGCGGCCGAATTTTCTCTCATTTATATGGAAGGTAAGCTGGAAAATGCTGCTTTCCATAGTAATTGAAAAAATCCATATCCAAATGTATGAAAAAAAATAACTATATTTTGTTTGAATCAATGTAAACGTTGCTTCAAATTTCTGAAAAATAGAAAAACAAATCACCTTACAAAGGGTGAACTCAGGGAATTGATTGCCTAATTTTTCAACAAGGGTAATATCAAATGAACACATGCCTTGGGTTTATTTATTTTCCCACAACAACAATATTATTTCAACAATTGAATCAAAACTTAATTTGTTTACTATCCCATGGTATGTTTTGTATCCCCTAATCGAAAGAAATAATTATAATTACAGAGAAGAAGTATGATGCTGGAGTTGCAAATCAGCTACATTTAAATGCGTAATACACCTGTATAAGTTATAAAATTGGAGAAATCTTATTTTGACCCCCTGTACTTACATCAATGCATGATATGACTCCCGCATGTTACAAATGTGTACTATGCCTACGCCATTCTAAAAAATTGTGCACATTAACCACCTCCATTATCGGATTATTGAAAAGACGTAATCACTCTCACGCTTTGTTTTATTTACTTCAAATATTTTTAGGTCTTCATTTCCAATTTTGTCTTCAATGACGGTTCCACCACCCAGATCCATGCTATATCTTCCCATGCCTTTGCCATAGTTGCCACCCATCCCCGTCACCATAGGACTTAGCCACCGCCACCGCAGCACCACCACTGTAGAACACCGATCCACCTTATCATCCCACCCACCGTCACATAGCCACCAACCACTCCCGTCACCATTGCGGCCAACGTCATCACAACACCACCACCACTGAACACGACAACACTACCACCATTACAATCGCTTACATCAAGCATCATGCCAAAAACACCAATAACTCAACCACCACTGTCAAACCCAACACCATAACCCCCACAACTACATCCTCGTTACAACCTCACTAAAGCATTTAGCCATCACTAACACAGCACCACCACCTCTGTTAGTGCCGTGATTTCTAGATCCGTGGGCATTTGCACCAAATACTCACACATGGTTCTGATGGTCCTTATGAGTGGACTTTAGGTGGTGCATTTGGGATTTGTTCTGGTGGCAAGGTTGGTGGTTATGGTGGTCCTAAATGGGTGAGAATGGACTTGTGGTGGTGGTAGTGCATATGGGTATGGATGGACTTGAGGTGGTAGGTGGTGCTTTTGGGGGTTGGTTGTGGCAGCATGATTTGTTACTGAGGTGGTCGGAGATGGGTGTGGATGCGCTGTTGGCGATTAATTGAAGGTAGGAAAATAGGAGATTGGGGTTGGTGGTGGTGGTGGTGTTGTGAGCTGTTTGGTTTATGGCCGAGGAGTAGCTATCCTCTCCTCTATATTAGCTATGCATTTACTTCTTTTTTGACTAGCTATACATTCTATTTAAAACAATGTCCCTTTCTCTATTAACCGTGATTCAACATCTATAAAGTGGGAATCAATGCTACTCCAAGTGATTTACTCTATAGTAATAAAGTCAAGTCATAAATTCAAAACCCAAACGTATCCAAAAATTTTGACTTTTCCTCCATTTAATCGTAAATCAGAGTTCATAAAGTAACTTATTTTCATTATTAACTATGCGTTTAATCCAAAATTTGACCTTTTCTCTATTAACTGTGATTATGTATGCATATAATTCAAAATTCGAATTATCCATGGAGGGAATCACAGAAAAGAGAAATTGTGAATTAAGTGGATATCTAATTAAGAAAAGGGTAAATTATATAGGGCACCCCCTGAGGTTTGGCCTAAAATACACACCGCTCCACCTAACTTTTTTTTATTATTCCCCACCCCTTGTAGTTTGTCATTGTGTTACATAAGACCCATTTTTGTTAGGGCATCGTGAGAAAAAATTAGAGCAACATTGATTTATTACCATATACTAAAAATGCCCTTATGTCTTCCTCTTCTCTCTCACCACAAAAGCCAAGCTATTACCGCCACTGATTCTCGCCATCGCCGTCGACAGCTGGTCACGATCTACTGCCTATAGAGAGAGAGGCACATACACAAAGAAATCTGTAAGAAAAAAAAGATAGAGATCAGAGGTAAATAAAGGAGAAAAAAAAGAAAAGAAGCAAGGCAGGAAGAGAAACAGAGGAGGACATGAAACATAGGAAAACAAAGAGAGCAGGGGAATGGAGAAAGAGAGAGAGGATCGGCGGGTCAGTGGCGTTCTCCACTGTTGATGGACGTTGACCAAGGACAACCGGCATCCCCACGATCTACCCTAGTGACTGTCGGCATCGATCTACCCCAGCGATGATTGGTGACCACCGACAGTAGTGGATCTCAAGGCGAAGAAAATTTTTGACAGTGGATCAGTGACCGCCGTCGTAAGTGATTGACAACGAGGATGATATGAATAGAACAGAGAGGGCCAGTGTGGTGGCCTTAGTGGTCATGGGTGTGCCAGCGTTCTTGTGGGTGGCCGATTTAGAGGAAATAGGCCGATAGTGGTTGGTCAGGGGCAGTATAGGGCTAGTAGGGTTACCGACGGTATCGCCAGAGAGTGTTTCCTAGGGGTGGGTCATGGTGGCCTGTCAATAAGGTGAAGGGATGGACTGTTGGTAGTTGGTGGGGCAATGGTAGTTGGTGGGGTTGTTGGTCATTGGTTGAAGATTGGGAGTTGGGTTTGTTTTGGGGGGTGATGGTAAGCCAATTTAAGGGAATGGGGGCAGTGGTGGTTATCTACATTGGACAGGGCTGTTGGTGGGACTGTTGGTGGTACTGTTGGTGGTTAGTTAGTTCACAGGAGATGTGTGTGGGTGTGCATGAGAAAGAGGTGAAAAAAAAATTATTTGTTTATAAGGGGTATCATAATCTTTTCATTTATTTTTAAAAAATTATTTGTTTATGAGGGGTGTCACAATCTTTTCATTTATTTTATTAACTATGATAACTAAAAAATAGCTTAGTGTAATAAAAAAAGTTAGGTGGAGCCGTGTGTATTTTAGGGTAAACTTTAGAGGTGCTATGTATAATTTATCAATAAGAAAATAAGTTAATGAATACCTCGTTGTGAATTATATAAGGTCATGAGGGTATTTTGGCCTTTAAAATATGATTGTGGTCACCAAACAATTCTCTTCCAAAAGCAGGGTTAAGTTGAAAGGAATTATTGATATGCACAAATTTTGAGAGTTGGGGTACGTTTTACACTCATTTTTATACGTGACTGGGGCATATCGTTTATAGGTGTAAGTACATGGAGTCAAAGCACAATTTCTCCTATAAAATTAATCCTTCCTGTAATTTAGTGATAAAAAAATTAAATTACAGACCGATTTTAAAGATAAGTGTATCTACGATAAGGTAAATGTGAATGTACATTTGTTAAATACTTCTCGTAAAACTTGACTCTTTCAACCGTTAACATATTAAAATTTTATTTTCATCCATGGCATGTGCAAGGAGAATAATTAATTAAACTCTTGAAAAGATAGTAGCAACATAGTTTAAGAAATTGGAAAGGCTCGTAAGCTCGTCTTGGTGAATGCAAAATGAAGTAGGTTATCATATGATAGGGGATAAATAATATAAGCTATATAGCCACTCTAGTTTTGAAAGTATTTTAATAAACTACTATATAAGAAGAGTTATGATATTCACTTTTCTTATTACACACACACACACACACACACACACATATATATATATATATATATATACTACTTATAATGAGAACATCTTTTTTTATTTTTGGTGTAACACCTTTTTTGGCGTTACACTGAAACTGATTGAGGTGCTGACACTGAAACTGATTGAGGTGCTGACAAGCGTCCTTTGTGAGGACAAAAACGAAAAATACTATGAGCCAATCTCCAAAGTCTTCCACTTTCTATACTTGGCGTAACTGCCCTTCTTCCTTCCTCCCCTTCTCCCTTCCTCTTCTACCATTACAGATTGCAATCGACTTCATACCGGCAGGAAATTCACGGATACGATTTTCTACCAATAGTTTTCTTTCATCTGCATCTTTCTTGCTTTTTTCAACGTAGTTTTTCTGCATTTTCTTAGGTCTATTTGTCGTATTTATTGTACTTATAAATCATTTATGATACTTTAATTATCTGTAAATTGGGTTTTATTGCTGTTTTGGGTTCTGTACTTGGTCGGCGCAATGTTGGTATGGGGTATGTGATTATTGTGATGGGTTGTCGATGTGTGTGTGTGTGTGTGAGAGAGAGAGAGAGAGAGAGAGAGAGGGAGGAGGTTTTTGTTTCAGGTGGATCTTTCTCTACACAGGAGTTGGATTGGGCTACGAAAGGATCCTAAAAAAAGAGCAGATCAAACAAAAGGAAGAGGCGTCGGCCTGGTTCAAACCAGAGCTGATGGGGACAGTATTTCCCAAGTACAGCGGCGAGCAGTGGGTGGTCATTGCTAGAGGGTGCTGTTAGCGTTAGCCATTGGGAACTGGGATTTGTGGCAGTTAGTGGTCGTGGGTTTTTTTTAGTGTCGTTGTCGTGTGGTTATTAGTGGTCTTAGGTGGGTGAGAATTTGACTCATTTACGTCGGAGGGTGTTGCCCGCGGTGGCACTTGGTGAGTTAGCGAGATTGGTGTTGGTTGGCGGCCGTGGGAGAGCCGCTGTGGTTGCGGGTGGTCGTGGGTAGGGGAGAATGTGGAAATGTGGTTACCTTCTTGGGGAGATGGTGGCCGACAGTGGTGGGTCATGGTAATGGCAGGGGTAGTTGCCGGAGAGTTTTGCCGGCAGTGTTGGTCGTCGGTAAGTGAGAGTGTGGAAACAGGTGGCTCTTATCACAAGTTGAAATTCATCAAAAAATATAGTTAAAAAAAATTGTAATTATTAAGCCAAAACTTGATTTGGTGTAACACATTTTTAGTGTTACATAACTATCAACCTATAATAATGATAAGTGGCATTCTAAGAATTTTTAAAAAAAATGATACAAAATAAAATTCTTAATCGGTAAGTAACTACCTACAAAAATATATTTAATTTTCACAAGTTAAAATTCATTAGATAATATAGTTAAAAAATAGTAATTATTAAGCTAAAATTTGATTTGGTATAACACCTTTTTGATGTTATATAATTACCAACCTACAATAATGATAAGTGACATTTTAAGAATTTTTTAAAAAATGATACAATATAAAAATCTTAATTGGTAAGTAACTATCTACAAAAATATGTTTAGTTACACAAGTTAAAATTTATTAGAAAATATAGTTAAAAAAAATTAAAGGCGAAGTTTGATACGATAATAATATTTTGCTAACTTATTTTAGACACGTATAATTAACTTATTTTTCTATTATTTAATATTTATTTACAGAATATGACAATAAACACGTATATGTGATGCTCGATTTTTTATTTTTTTAATAAAAGTTATACGATTAATTTTATTTTTGCACATGCATCGTGTGTGTCACACCGTGACTCATATTACATAATGTAACAAAAATTCCATCTAAACATTTGAAAGTCTCAAAGAATTGGCTAGAAACTAAATAAATAAAGAGTAAATGGATAAAAATATAAGGGTAAATTGCATAAACCCCCTAACATTTACACCCGGTTCTCAATTAAGACCCTGAAGTTTCAATTTAAACAATTAACACCCTAACATTGATAATTGGTTCCAATTGGACCTAAAATCATTTTTTTGTTTAAAAAGAGGTGGATGTCCATCCACCTTGAGGGGCATTTTAGGTAACCCATATTTGGTGGTCTCTCTCTCACACACATACACACGCTGAAGCACAGATCCACCCACACACGGTGGTGCTCCCCACCTTCCCCCCACCAGCACACAGAATGTCTATCGCATCCTCCGCCCCCATCCACCAACCTCAATCCAGTCCTAGATTTCATTGTTTCACCGTTAATCTCTGTTTTGCTTCCCTTCTTTGGATTCGTGGTCATCACCTGTTGATAGCTTGATTTTTTAGTGCATGCAGTGAGTGTCGGTTTCCTTAGAAGATCGGTAGTGGGTTTGCTTAGCAGATCTCTGGTTTTTTACTCAGCTGGCTGACATCAGTCTTTGCCATGTTCGTTGCCGACAGTTTAGTCTAGGGCGCCGACGATTCATTTTCTTCCATCTAATTCTAGTCGTCTTCCGACAACCTTGTGTTGGGTTGTCAGGCGCTGTCATGGCGCTTTGCCGGAAACTGGCGCCACCGAGTTGTGTGTTCGTGATTGTGTGTGTCCTGTGTACGTACGTGTGTGTGTGTGTGTGTGTGTGTGTGTGTGTGTGTGTTTGTAGTGTGTGAGTGCACTGTGTGATTAGGGAAGATGCTGGGGGGTGCATGCTTAGATGGAATGGTGTAGGGAAGAGGAGCGCACCACTGTCTGTGGGTGGGTATGTGTTTTAGTGTGTGAGAGAGAGAGAGAGAGAGAGAGAGAGAGAGAGCACCAAATATGGATTACCTAAAATGCCCCTCAAGGTGGACGGCCATCCACCTCTTTTTAAACGAAAAAATTATTTTGAGTTTAATTGGAACCAATTCTCACGTTGGGATGTTAATTGTTTAAATTGAAACCTTAGGGTCTTAAGTGAGAACCGGGAGTAAATGTTAGGGGGTTTATGCAATTTGCCCAAAATATAAACCCCATTTGGACAACTCATGCCGACGACCTTGTCGGCACGAAACACAAACACAGATATCTCCATCTCCTGCGAGATCCGTTGGACGGTGTTTTGTGCAGACGAGGTATGCTGAATCTCAAATCCTTCAATATCGTATCCTAGGTACTTAACTCCTATTTTTTGATTCTCAATTTCGCCTTATGCGCTTATGTTAACGTTGTTGATTTCTCGTTTTGAATGTATTCACTACAATGTCGTCTTAGCGTAATGATGATGATGTTCAAGGGAGTTTCGTAATTTTAGTCCTATTCGACTCTTTGCTAATCTTGAACAGTAATTATAGATCAGATAAAAATTGTTTGAAAGGCAGTGTTAAATTTCTATATTAGGGACAAAATTAATGAAATGGAGGGAGTAATTGTTTGGAGCTTAGACCTCTTTAAGCTTTGGTTTGTGTTGTAGGAAAAAGCTTGATGGTACCTGGGAAAATGTGTGTTCAACCAATGTAATCAAAGTTTGCTGGAAAAAGGAAGATAATCCAACTCTTACAAAGTAAGAAAATATTGGGTAACTAATCGGAATTTATTTTTTGAAGCCCTAAAGTCTAGTTATAAACCAATTAAACTAGGATCTTATGCACAACTATGTGAAATATTAGGCCCCCATGTCCTTGAGAAAGGTCTTAGTAACTTTAAGTGCATACATTGTTTCTAAAGTGTCATTCGCTGTATTGGCATTAACTTAATTGCTAATGGCTGTCCCATGTACATGTTGATGCAGAAGGTACAACAATGCATGGTTCTAGGTGCATATGAGTGCTATAAAAAAATTCAGAGTGCCAATAGGTTTCCCTTCTAAATTTGGTAAACCCTTTTCTTGATACTGTGTCCAATGCTGATCTAGTTGACTTGCAACTTAGGGAATTGGAACGCATGTGGCCTGTTGCACTGCTTCTTTTGTGTTTTCGTGTATATTTTAGGCTGTAAAAATTGCTGATCGCTATACATGCCATTTTATCACAGTCATGCAATTAATCTTTTACGAGTGCATTAATTCCTTGAACCAGTATTAGTCTTGTTATTACACACGTGTGTACCCTTTTGCATTTGAAAACCTCTTTCCCTCTCTGCATATCTCTCTCTCTCTCTCTCTCTCTCAGTGTCTCTTCGAGTATCCTGCCGGTCCTGCAAGTGTTTTGTTGGCAACTATTTGAGCACAGTTGGTACATATTCTGAATAAAGTGATTCTATCTGGCCACTTGCTTTGAGTAATAAGAATTCTTTTGCATTCGTGACGCTCATGACAGATTATTGTAAATTCTCCTAGGGGACAAGACTCGGTATCCTCTAAAAAAGTTGGTATGGGAACAGAGAGTCATGATTGGCATTTGCATTTAGTCTATGGCCAGTGGGTAGCACTCCCTGTATCTGGTCCACGACCATCAGCTCGCTACAAGGTTGTTTTTTGCTCTAAGCTAAATATAAACGTTTCTACTAAGCAAAATCTGTGCCTCTGGCTTCCTTTTTTTTTTTTTTTTTGGTGCTTTTGACTAAAGCAATGGAAATTGCTGCATGCCGTTTTAAGTCTCGGACTCTACCTTTTTTCCCCTCTGATTGCTAGTGTTTATTCTTGATTGTCATTGTTTATTGCCACCTGTTTACGATGCCATTTTCTCTTCGCACTTTAGCATGCTGCAGCCGTAGCTGATGAGAAGTTATACATCACTGGTGGAACACGTAATGGTCGATATTTATCTGACGTTCAGGTACATGTCATGCCAGGCATTTCTGAGGATTATCGAACTCTTGTCCTTTCGTGGGTTCTGTAATAAGTGACTTTTTTTTTTGTGCAGGTTTTTGATCTCAGGAACTTGACTTGGTCTACCATAAAAGTGTCCACAGAACCAAGTGCTGATAAGACTGAAAATAATAGCTCACATGAAGGTCTTTTGCCTATTTCTGGTCACAATATGGTGGGGTGTTGATTGAAAATCGACATATTTTGTACTGCCATGTTACTTGGAACACTGGCATACGTTTAAATTCGTATCGCTTGTAAATTGTTTTGACATTTTAATGTGTAATTCATATTGGCAGATTAAGTGGGGAAACAAGCTCCTCCTCCTTGCTGGTCATTTGAAGAATATTTCTGAGAGTGTAACAGGTTTGTCTCCTCAAGATCCATTCTCATCTTGGGTACCATTCTCCTTCGTATCAAGTTGGTCCTTATGCGTCCTTATTCCACTTCTTGTAGTGCGATTCATCGATCTTGAGTCACACCTGTGTGGTGTTGTAGAGACCTCTGGAAAAGTTCCGGTAACTTACTGACTTCTTTGATGAGACCTTTTTTATTATATAATTGATAATGTAGATTTGATTTTCATAGTGATATGCATATTGCTAGTCATTAGATTTAAATAGCTTGGAGAACAGGAATCTCAGATTCTTCTTCACTTCAATAGGTGGGAGTCTTTCTCAATTAGGTTCACCAAAATTATAGTTGGCACTTATGATGTATCTTGCAGGTAGCTCGTGGTGGGCAGTCTGTATCATTGGTTGGTTCTAGACTTATAATGTTCGGTGGAGAGGACCGGCAGAGACGACTTATGAATGATGTCCATGTTCTTGATTTGGAAACATTCACTTGGAATGTTCTGGAGACTACGTAAGTATCACATACTCTATAGGCATCCAATTACATATGTAGGAAGAGTTCTTCATCACGTTTCTGTGCTTTGATAGGCAGACACCTCCAGCTCCCAGATTTGATCACACAACTGCTGTGCATGCTGAACGCTACCTTCTAGTTTTTGGCGGATGTTCTCATTCAATCTTTTTTAATGATCTCCATGTGTTGGACTTGGAGACAGTAAGCAACATATCTTCCTAATCACTGTCATGCATTGCTATTTATGATGAAGTAGGAAAGCCAGTGTAAGTTTGATTCAAACTTGACAAGGACCTTGTCAAGTTCTTAAACCAACTTAGAAGGACCACATTGTTGGCGGTTTGTCCAAGCACCCAACTCAGGTTCAGGATAATCTTGTTAGATGTTGACTACCATCGGCTTACATCTACTTCTGGATTCTACACGAGTGGCCTCAAAGGGACTTGCTCATGCCCATCGGTCAATTTAACTTTTTGGTCCATGGTGGTTTAACTTGCTAATACTTGTAAAGCTGCAACGCAAATCATGCTTGTATGTTTTAGAAAGTTTCTTTCACCATATGTGAGTTCCAGAACTTCTCTTTGGATTATAAGATTCATTCCTGCGATACCTTCTTCATATTATCATGTTTAAGGACGTGGTATATGCATTTCTTTGCTTGTGGGTGATTTGCTCTAGGTCACTGATTTTCACAGAAGCTGTTTGGCAGCCACGTAGAGGTTAATGCAGTTTCCCTTCAAATAACCTGTTGGTGTCCCCTTCCCATGCTTCTTTGAGACAATTGCAGGAAGTAAACCTACACATAATCTGTTTGGATGTTTTCAAACAGCATTAACGTGTCATTCTATGGTGATAAAATTGTTGCTGGAATTACATTCTACTTTAGCTATATATTGGTGTTCGACTATCATCCCTCCCTGTATTTCCAAATAGGGTTAATAAAATCTTGTCATTTCCAACATTGGGTGAGGCGGATCATTGTTCTACAACATTTTGTTCGTAAATTATGCATTAATCAAAGAATATCTTGCCATTTACTCTGGTGGGTGAGCTGGTAAGTTCCCCTGCAAAATACTTGTTGGCAAGTTGGTCATTAGATCTCCATAGTGGATTGGACCATGTAGTATCGATCATACTGTCTCTGACATACAAATTACGGAACTGTTAATGGTTTCTTCTTCTTAATTTACCTTTAGCATGTAGCTTTATTTATATACTGCAGATGGAATGGTCCCAACCGCAAATTCAGGGTGATTTGGTGACTCCTAGGGCAGGTCATGCTGGTATCACCATTGATGAAAACTGGTACATAGTTGGTGGTGGAGATAATAGAAGTGGTATAGAAAAGTATTTTATTTTTGTAATTGGCGTGAGTAGGCGTTCTTCATTACTCTATTAATAACTTCTGTGGAATGTATGACTGATCTTGTGCAGGTTCTCCAGAAACACTTGTGCTAAATATGTCTAAGCTTGTCTTGTCAATATTGACTAGCGTAAAGGAAAGAGATCCACTAGCCAGTGAGGTTGGTATTCAGTGCCTTGTTTTCCTTCTCTTCTTTTTGCTTTGTACTTTGGTAAAATAATTAGTCTTTCAGAGGGCATAAGTATGTAATTATTGTAGTACAAGATTGTCTTAAATAGTTTGGACTTTGAAGACCATAGCTGTATCATAGCAAGTTTATTTACCATCAAGTTTTAGATATGTATGATAACAAGCACGCAATGATGTACCTTATGTAGTTTATAAGAATATGCTTCTTGTAACTTTCAGCTAGTCCTGAAAACCTGCCGATCATTCTTCATAATGTCACTCCGTTTCTTATTTAATATTGGTATACTCTTTGAGATGACAGTACCTAGTCTTACAGCGTAAATACTGTATTTTTTTCATGTCTGCTAACCAATGTAAGTTGCTTCGTAAAACCTTTTTCATGCTTTAACTGTTTCTCAGACTTGAGGTAATTGATTTTCTTTTTCATATTTAAGTATTGTCTCAGGCTTTTAAATCCGAATTTTACGGCTATTTTGTTGTGCATAGTACACAGATAAATAATTACAATAGCGTTTCTGCATACGAACAGGGACTCAGTGTCTCCTCAGCATCTCTAGATGGCGAGAAGTTTTTGATTGCTTTTGGTGGTTACAATGGGAAATACAATAATGAGGTATGTTTTATGATTAAACTACTTAAATAATTTGTTGCAATGTTCTGTTTGTCAAAAGGAAAATCTTTCTCTTCAGTTTTGCATGCTTAAAAGATATGGGTTCAGCTGATATTGTTTTGACTATAGAAGAAAATTTAGCATCAGTCAACTTTTTTCGTTATTTTATTTGCAGGAACACATGCAGTGTGTTCCGTGATTGTATCATGCTGACTGATATTGCAGAAATTCTTCAACAAAGTTATCATTTGAACATATTATAGTTCTTTTCTTTTTTCTCAGTAAGGGGGGCAGGAGAAATTTACTTCTCCATTTCTGTGTCTTCCTATTAAAACAGATGGACCTAAAGAAATCCCTCCTTTTCCTTCCTTGCTTTCCTTTATACCAAATGAACTAGCTGTCTCTGTTGGTACTGTCATCTGGAGTCTACAAATTGAAATGGAGCACGTAATTGCATTGTAATTGAAATGGAAAAAAAAGCAACTGGATCTAATCTCTTATACAATATCAAGCAGAAATCACTAGAATGTAACCTCTTACAAAAATCGAGATGTAAAGTCATTGGAATAGGTAAAGCTATGGGTGTCAGGTATTAAGTGGAGAGCATGATGCCGTCATATTGTATCGTCGTGTACAAAATTGAGCACACCGTGTTCAGTCATGATCTTCTCAGACTTCTAAAATTTTAGCTCATGGAGTTACTAGAATCTACCCTCTTACATGTTTGCTGCAATCTCCTTGAAATTATAGGTCTTTGTCATGAGACCTAAACCAAGGGACTCTTTGAATCCTAAGATCTTTCAATCACCAGCAGCTGCTGCAGCAGCAGCTTCTGTTACTGCTGCTTATGCCCTAACCAAATCGGGAAAGTTGGACTATGGTGAAAAGGATGATTCTTCCAAGGTGGATCTTTCAGTTGAAACTAATTCACTTAGAGAAGGAAACAAGATGTTGGAATCATCTGTTGCAGAAACGGCAGCAGAAAATTCTGCCATCAAGGCTAAACTCAACGAAAAAAATAGTACTTATGCCGAGTTGTCAAAGGTATGCAAGCATATAGATCTCTAGTAGAGATTATTTCTAGTTAGTGTTAGCCAAATACTCCTCATTTTGTCCAATTTACCTCAGGAACTCCATTCAGTTCAAGGTCAGCTGGTAGCTGAGAGATCAAGATGTGCTACACTGGAGGTTTTCCTCTTATTATTTATGTGCTTATTTATACTGTTTGATGTTTTCTTCTCTCTTTTGGTGTCAACTTGGTCAGAATTTCTAGGGTTAGGTGTTCAGTGATGAATGTTGGGAGTGTGATTGAGTTTTCACCTTTGAAATATGACTTTTCTGTTTGTTATGTAAGAGAGTTCTTGATTTTATTCCCTTGCTTCTTAATGGCATCTTCAGGCACATATTGCAGAGATACAGAAGATGCTTGTGTCTATGCAGTCTATAGGTGAAGAGGTTAAGGTACTCCGGAGACAGAAATCTGAATTTGATCATGACATGGAGGTTGCTGCAGTTGCCCAGAGACAAAGTTCTGGTGGCGTTTGGAGGTGGATAGCTGGATAGTTTGGTACAAATAACCCATTGAAGTTGCAAGGTTAGCTGCTTGAAGTTATAATGGCTCATCCACCCGCAGTCGTGAATATCCAAGCAACAGTGAGTTCCTTTCGGTCTGGCAGAAAGTAAATGCAGCTTGCTGAATTGATGTCCTACTGTCACTCTTATATGTTCAAGTTCTACTATCACTCTTATATGTTCAAGTTGCACAAGGCATTCGGTGTTCAAATGTTTGCCGAGTTTTGTTTTTTTGTTTTTGGGAAGATAGAGGCTACAGGAGTTTTATACATCTTTCAGCAGCTTTGTGTACTTCATTTAATATTTTACACATGTTTGCACGTGTAATTCTTTTTTAAGCTTATATTCTCACAATGTTGCGTTGTCCTTCTATTACTCCTATACCTTCAATAGCTTTTTGAGCTTTTAACAATGCCGTTGATGGTTCTGATATTTCTTGTACTTCAAGATTTCTATCAAACAAGATAGAAAGAATCAAATTAATTATGAGGGTAATATAAGTCAACAGCATAGGTTACTTGTGGACAAATATAAGCGGTCAGTTCAAGCAACTAAACATTAGTGAGACTGCAGGGAAACACCGTAATTTCTAACTATCAAAATCATTGGTACCAACCTAGAGCACAAGGCAGAATCAATAACACCAGTTTCAGGTTCATCAAAATTAATGACTTCACTGGAAGCCTTTTACTCCTTCCATTAGACGCAGGGAACAATTTGACGACGGGGCAAGCAGATGTCTTCATTATTGGTGTTGCAAGATATTCTACGGCCAACAGCAGTTTTACAGTGAGCTAAATCTAGGAGAATCAGAGTTTGCTTTCTCATTAAACTTTGTAGTGGAGGGTATAGTTGAAAACATTGTGCATATTCCGGTACTCTGTTTATCCTGTCTAATTTTACTGCTATAGCTTACAGAACAGAGAGCACGGCCGACAATGAACTTCATATGTGCGAAGAAATTGCTAAAATTGGTCACAGTTTGGAGATGACTTTTTGTTGGCTTTGAGAAACTAACTGCTTTCGCAAAATTTTACCCGCAGAGGACCTTGGTATGGCACTGATGAAGCCTACTCTTCTAATCTTCTTGTATGGGGCCACCTGAAAAATATAGCAATTAAACCTTAGAAGGTGTTTTCATTTTGTAGATGCTAAACGGAGAAGGATGTTGCCTATGCAAACCTGGCCGGCAACAAATTCAATGACTTGGTCTGCAGTAAGTTCAGCATCGACTGCTCTCACTACGCATGCCATAGGTATTTGTCCTGCCTTTTCATCTTCAAGACTGCAAAACAAGTTACTGTCATGGTCGAGCTCGGGTTCGCGCACACTTGCACACACACAAAGCACAGGGGGGATAGGGGGAAAGAGAGAGTTAAAGAGAGACGCACGGTATAACTGCTGCATCAAGTATATGTGGATGACTCAGAAGTATGGCTTCCAATTCCGCTGGGGCCACCTGATATCCATTGTGCTTGATAAGCTCCTTTATTCGGTCAACAATGTAAAGAAACCCATCTCCATCGAAGTAACAAAGATCTCCTGTTCGCAGCCAACCATCTGAATCGATAGTTGCAGCGGTTGCTTCCTCATTTTTAAAATATCCCTTCATCACAGCTGAGCCTTTCAACCACAACTCCCCTTCCCTGTAAGGCGGCAACGCCAATCCAGACTCTGGATCCACCACCTTGGCACTATAACTTGGAAGCAACCTTCCTGATCCGCCAGAATGAGCCTTGGCTTCTTCATCGGAAATAAAGAAAGTAGCTGCACCACAGCTCTCAGTTAGTCCATACCCTTGCCTCAGTTCAACCCATGGATACTTTTCTCTGAACCCGACTGACACCTCTTTGCTAAGTGGCGCAGCCCCTGATCCCACTCTTCGTAGCGACGTCAAGTCATAGCCACCTTCGGAATATTTTACCAGCCCAAGTATAACTGGAGGAACTGCTGGAAGGTTATTGATGCGATACTTTTGTATCGCTTCAAGCATGGCTTGAAAGTCGAACTTTTGCATTAGGACAGTAGTGTTATTTGAACAAAACAATCCCAGGCCAAAAAATACAAGGCCATAGATGTGGAACATTGGTATGAAGCACAAGAATACGTCATTGTTGGAAGATGTTACATCCATGGAAAATCTGAGTAACTGCATGAGAGAGATGAAGTTCCCATGGGTTATTATCACGCCTTTGCTAGTCCCAGTAGTCCCTGAGGAGTATAGGATTGCTGCTGTGTCGGACTGAGTTGGCCGAGTTTCTGTCAATTCTTGCGGCTCACAGCTATCCAGCAACTCTTCGACAGAGAGTGCATTCTCATCAGAGGTACGAGTAGTGAGGAGCGTAGGAACTCCGGTAGGAAGCAACTTATGTATTTCTTCTGGTGCAGCAATAGCGAGTTTGGGGCTCGAGTCCATGACTTGCTTGGCAATTTCCGTCTCGGTATTGAGTGGGTTGGCGGAGGTCAGGACCGCACCCACGGAGAGTATCGCAAGACAGATGGTTGGGTACAAGAGCGAGTTTGGGGACAGGACGAACACAACGTCACCTTTACGGACGCCTAGTCCATGATATAATCCAGCAGCGAGCGAGTGGATGGAGCGCTGGAGTTGTGCGTAGGTAACTTGGTGGTTTGTGGCCGAGTCGATGAGTGCAACTCGTGGCTCGGCGTGGTCCGGGAACCGTGACAGCACAAATGTGGCTGTGTCAAGGTCAGGCCTAGTAGGGATCTTATAATGCTCCCCGAGTTGGACGAGTGAGTTATAGACACCGGTTTGCGAATCGAAACCACTTCGGTTGAGCACCCGACGATGGCTTAATGGTTCTTCTTCAGCGAGCGACATGATGGAAAGTGGGTGAGAATTTGTTGGATTGAGAATGTCGAGTGTGGAGCTTTGTTATATGTGGTTTTAAGTATGATTAGGAGGCAATTATCATCATCGTTAGTGCCGTTTGTTAGGGAATATACTAAGCGTAATGTAATGTGCTTAGTTGCTGCCGGCAATAACAAGGTGAAAAGGTGATGGATAGTATCTTGTCATCACTCGTCAGAAGATTCATTTCTGCTGCCCTTTTTGCAGCTGTTTTATTTGGTGAATGACATAAATATCCTTTTCCCTCCCTTGTGCTGTTGCCGCCGAGAATAAGTTGACACGGTACATGCCAAGTTTTGAAATAAACAAAAATAAAAAATAAAAAATTTCAACCTACACTTTTTGTTTGGAAGGTGCCATCAAGAAGGTAGTCCCAGATCAATATACGATTATTAATTCGTATTCGTTCTTCTTTCTGTGGGGGTGGGTGTCGTTGGGTGTGCATTGGTCTGAGAGTTTTATTTTATTATGATAGATGCTTATGTTTTGTTTAGAGTGAACTATGTCAAGGACTACTGTACTTCGCTTAAAATTACACATTCTTTACTGGTATAGCGACCATTACGCTCCCAATCAACATAAGACACGCTTCACCTATGACTCATAGTCCGACTAGGCCAATTCACGTGATCATTACTTACATGGTTAGAGGACTTAGAATCCCTTGATTTTCAAGGATCAGCTTTAAACCCCAGTTATGACTCCTAATACTACAACGGTTCTAGCACCCATGCTCGAGGGGGGTGGGGGAGGGACTCCCATAGGTACGTAGGCTAACTACAGACACACATAGGCATTGTACTTTCTTGCTTTCTCAGAGTTCTACCATGTAATTGTGCTCTGACGTAAGTATCGAATAGCTCCCCCGTTAGATCTCCCACCCGACAGTAACTCTTTTTCTGTCTTGCAGTTCATCGTTCCAGGTTGTGGTTCCCAATTAACTTTTTAGCAACAACAAATTGGTGCTAAGTACTCATCCTCTAGCGATTCTCCAGTCAGTTGAAGCAACCGTGATTATCGTACAAGATCAAATAGCAGTCATTGACCTGACTGCTCTCCCGATTGACGCTTGACACCCACTCATCACCATGCTACCTCAACTAAAGATGTTCACATCAACATAACATCCAGCACTTCCCAGTCGAACAAACGATCCTGTAGAAATCATTCGTCGACCTCCATGTTGCAAAACAGTGACCTTCTTCATCGAATCAATCGCAAGCTGTTCAAAACCCTGCATGCAAACCTCACAAGAGAGCTTCACTAGTTATAAGGCATGGTGAATAATCTACAAAAGACCTGGATGTTGCAATAGCCTGGGCATCCACAAACTACCCTTATTTTGATCCAAGTGATCTCAGCCTCCACCTTTCGTTATGGTTCAATTTAGAATGCAGATATAAATCAGAGGCTGATCTGACTTACGAGCCAGTGGAGAAAAGCAATAACATGTTACTAGGAATGGTTCGTACTATTGTAAAGATCCATTAGGAGAATATAGCACGAATTCCTCTCCATACAGGCTAGACTCCTTGAAGGGCGCTCTCGTCCCAAAGTCGATCGCCCCCAAGGATGATCCTGTCAAAGGACAGCCTCCAAAGTCCCCAAGGATGAAACCCTGACAAAGCCATCTTTGGTCGCTGTCCTAGCCTCCAAAGCTATAAAAAATGCAAGCTTCCACCCAATTTCAAAATGCAAAAATGCAGCTTGTACAACGGAAGTGGAGATCTAAGAGGTTTACCAATTTGAAACCAACATGATGTGACTCCAAGCCAACCACCCTCAAAAAAGTCGCATACTCTTGGTTCAAGTTTCTCCGCCTAGGTCGATCCATTCCTCCCCCCAGCTTTCCGACCTCTTCCAAAAGCACTTTGTAAGCAGTTGATCCAGATGCAAGAGTTCAGCAAGCCTCCTCAACATTTTACAAGAAAAGAATGAGTCATTGTCTTATTACCTCAACTGCCTTGACGCTGCAACATTAGAAGTAGACAACCTATATGATTCAGTGAACTATACATCTTTCTTGCTCGGCCTCCGTCCAACATCAAGGTTTGTTTTTTTTGTGAACAAAAGCCCTATCGATAACATGAGTGCACTATAGGATAAAGCAAACAAATATATTCAAGGCGAATAAATTTTGACGACCTGTCAAGAAAACAAAAGGGAAAAGAATCATGAGCAAGCAAGAAAAGCTTAGGAAGACAACAGTCTTAATGAATGAGACTTCAAGCGCTCTAGGCGCTACGGGCATCACCTCAGAGAGAAAATCGACATGAAAAACCTGATGCCCTTGAGTACTCATTTATCGCAAATTCTACATGAGATCAAGGACAAAGAAGCTATCAATTGGTCAAACAAGATGAGAGTTCTTGGACACAAGAGAGATAAAAGATTATGGTGCCGTTTTCATAACGACCATGGCCACGCCACGACCATGGCCACGCCACGGACGATGGCGAATCATTCAAACGAGCCATTGAAGCACTCAATAAGCGAGGCCACTTGAAGAATTATGTAGCCAAACCAGACACCAGGAGGGAAGCACCCCCTACCATAGAAGAGAAGAAGCACGATAAGAAAGAACATATGCAATCAACATGATCTCAAGGGAATCACAGTTGGAAGCCTATGCGGGCAAGCCCGGGAGGTGTATGCCAAAGAGGTAAGCATAGCTGTACACGCTCCGAATAAAAAAATGAAACCCTTCCTTACAACCATCTCCTTCTCAGATAATAACATCAAAGGCTGAAGGTTCCCCATGACAATTCTTTGGTCGTCACACTCCATATTGGCAATTTTGACACAACAAGAGTATTGGTCAATAATGGGAGCTCGGCAGAAATACTTTTCTATGATGCTTTTAAGCAAATGGGCATTCCAATAAATCAACTCCAAAAGATGGATATGCCACTTTACGATTTCTCCAACCATCCTGTGAGGGTTGAGGAATCAAAAGTTTACCAGTTTCTAGTGTTGTCAAACGGGCCGGGCGGCCCGCGGGCTGGCCCGACCCGGCCCGGTTCTGGCCCGGGCTGGCCCGGCCCCGACGGTGAACAGTAACGGCCCCAGCACAGCGGGCCTGGGGCCTGGGCCTGGACCAGGCCGTCCATTGCTGTGAAAAAGCCCGGCCCGGCCCGGCCCGAAAACGGGTTTGGCCCGGCCCGGGTCTGGCCCGGGTCTGGCCCGGTCTGCGGCCCGGTCTTCGGCCCGGATCTGGCCCGGGGCTGGCCCGGTCTGCGGCCCGGATCTGGCCCGGGGCTGGCCCGGTATGCGGCCCGGGTTTGGCCCGGTTTTGGCCCCACTTGTTTGAATTTTTTTGTTTTTCCCCCCTTTCTTCCACCCCTTTTCCAAAATTCCACTTTTACCCCCCCAACAGCAATATAACGGCTAGTTTGGGGGGTATTTTAGTCTAACCTCTATTTTTCAACTCCTTTACACTCTTACCCTCCCCAACAACTATAAACGGATAGTTTGTAGGGGTATTTTGGTCTTTTGTGAAGTTTCTAAAATCTATAAATTCACACCATTTCTCTCTAATTTTTCACACCAATCTTCTTACTCTCTCTTACCTAAACATTCTATATTTCTACAAGCTTTGCTACTATTTTCCTCTCCAATTACTACTCTTGCTAATTACTACTAGTATTTACTAATTAGTACTCTTGTTTATTAATTACTAGTCTTGCTAAATTCTTTTTAATTACTACTCTTGCTAATTACTACTAGTATTTACTAATTAGTACTCTCGTTTATTAATTACTAGTCTTGCTAAATTCTTTTTAATTACTAACTCTCTAATATTTGTTACTCGTTCATTCTTTTAATTGTTATTTCTTATTACTACTCTTATACTTGTGTATTTAGTTACTCTTACAAAGTTTAGCTCGAAATATGGCTGGATTATTGAAGAAAATGAGGCGTGCATCGTCATCACGAAAAACATCATCATCATCGCAAGCACCACCACCAGCACAAGCGCCAGCGCCACGGCCATCACAAACACCAATCCAAGCACCAACACAACCATTCGTTCCTGGACGAATGAGTACAGGCTGTATGATAGATACCCAAGCCAATTGGGAGTTCAATCAAAACATTCCAGATTTTGAATACACGCCTGATGAAGACCCCCCGCATTATAGTCAAGGACGCAGCTCGGTTGGCGAAGCTACTACTCCGTGGCATAATCTCAACCCTATGCCTGGTCATGATGAAGAAGGGCCGAGCAATGCCTCCGGTAATGAGCCAGAAGTCCAAAAGGGGAAAAAAAGAAAGCCGAGTGTTGGAATCATTTCGATGTAGTTACGGTGGACGGCATCCGAAAAGCTCGATGTAAGTACTGCGCTAAATTATTTTCGTCTGGTAGTGGTAATGGACATCTTAACAGGCATTACCCTCTGTGTGCACCTCGACAAGGCCACGTCGAACCTACCCAAACGCAGTTATCTTTTGACGGTAAGTTATTTGTTTATAATCAGCGAGAGCAAAGAGACGGTCTCGCTGAATTTGTTATTCATGATGAACAAGCCTTTTCTTTTGCCGATAATCCTAAGCACTCTAGATATATGAACACATACGTTCAACCTTTGTACAAAAAGGTTCATAGAAACACAACTAGATCCGATGCACTCCGACAGTACAATGCTGCTAAAGCACGCCTTATCGATTATTTCGATAAATTTGAAGGTAAAGTTAGTCTTACTTCTGATATTTGGCAATCTCCTTTACTTTTGTTAGTTATTCTTGTGTGACCGCTCATTGGATTGATGCAGATTGGGTTATGCACAAGAGAATCATCGCTTTCGAGCACTTCCCTTATCCGCATGATGGAATGAACATTGCTATTCTTATATTAAAAGCATGCACCACATTTAAAATTAAGGATAAGATTATGAGTGTTAGTTTTGATAATGCTTCTAATAATAAAGTTGCTGTTGCAGCTTTAAAGGAGACGCTTCAACCTGTACTTAATGGTGAATTATTTCATGTTCGCTGTGTTTGTCACATTATTAATTTAATTGTTCAAGATGGTTTAGCTGCTGCAGGAGATATTCTTCTCAAAATGAGGGGTATGACAGCGTATGTTAATAGCTCGAGTCCGAGAACACAACAATTTAAAACGTTGTGTGTTCAATATAATATGCCTCGCAGGAGAGCAGTTACAGATGTGGTCCACAGGTGGAACTCTACATACCACATGCTTTTACACATTCTGGCATACCGAGAAGTCTATACGCATTTTCTACTAACCCAGTTCCCAGCCGGCTTGCCAACTCAAGAGGAATGGCAGATGGCCACATACCTAGCTGAATTTTTGGAGGTATTCTACACGTCTACCAATTTATTGTCTGGTACGTACTATCCCACCTCTCCTCTCGCTGTAATAGAAATTCTCAAGATGGCTACAATGTTAACAAAATGGAGATATATAGGACCCTTTAAGGAAATAGTAAAAGTGATGGATCAAAAATTTAATAAATATTGGAGTAACTGCCTGTTATTTTTACTGTGGCTACTTGTTTAGATCCTAGGTTAAAGTTGCATGGCGTGAACGCCTCGATACAAGAGATATCGAAATTAATGTGCTACACAGCAGAGGAGACAACCGCATTCACAGCAAAAGTGAGCAAGAGGTTTGAGGACTTGTTCAACGTCTATCGTAATTCTGCTGACGTGCGCGGGCGAGCTACATCATCATCCACTGTTGAGAGGTATTATGCGCCATACCTTAAGGGCTTTGAACATCTAGTAGCAAGACAACTACCAGGTGAAGGTACTTCTAATTCGGCAGGTTCGTATACTTTTTCCTCTTTTAATGAGATTGGTGTATATGCAAATACTGATCATTATTCTGATTTATCAAGGCAAGAACAGGTTAATTTTAATTTGTTAAATTTTTGGAAACAAAATCAAAACATGTATAAAACTTTATCCCAAATTGCACGGGATGTACTGCCAGTGCAAGCCTCCACGGTTGCTTCAGAGTCGGCATTTTCAGCCAGCGGGAGGGTTTTGGATGACAGGAGGAGTCGTCTTAACCCCGAGTCGCTCGAGCTATGTGTATGTTGGAAGGATTATCTTGATGCGAAATACCGCGAGCAAGATAAACCGATTGATGATAGGAAGAGCAGTGACTCGGATATTGAAGTACTTCTGGATGATTAGGTAATTTGTTTTTATTTTCCTCTTTTGATCCTTTTGGTTGACGTTGCAGATTTCTTGATCTTTGATTGCTGATATTTTGGATAGACATTCATTATTATTTTGATTGTTAGAATTTTAAGAATAAATTTTTTCACAAAATATACTTTTTTTCCATATATATAAAATAAATTTTTACAAGCAAGATATATATTTTTTCGTATATATAAAAAAATAGGTAACTTCGCCTGTTTGTTTACAAGCAGCCGGTCCCAAGCCCGGATAAAAGGAGGAGGGCCTATGAATACATTTATTATTTTTCTATATAAATTGTTATGTGTTAAGATTTTATTAATAAAGCTCACCAAGAAGAGTATGAAAATGTTTAACATATAATAAAAAATATAATGGCTAACAAATAAATATGTATATACATACATACATATATATGTATATTACTTATAATGAAATAAAAGGATAAAGATTAGGTTCGTTAAATTGTGAATATTGCCTAGAGATGAAATTTAAAATTGAATAACAAGAAGAAAAAAAAAAAAAAAAGGGCCCGGGCCCGGCCCAAGCCCGGCCCTAGCTATTGGGCCTAGGGCCTGGGCCTGGACTGGGCCTAGGTTTGCCTTCGGCAGGCCCGGCCCGGCCCGGCCCGGTTGGCAGCCCCCATTGGCCCGGCCCCGGCCCGGCCCCACAGCAGGCCCGACGGGCTTGGGCTGGGCCGGCCCAAGCCCGGCCCTTTGACATCTCTACCAGTTTCTATAGGGACACCCTCGGCCTATGCAAACTTAATGTTTGACTTAATGGTGGTCCACACCCCTTTTGCTTACAACACCATTCTTGGGAGTAGTGGCTTAAATCGGTTGCAAGTAATGGTATCTACATATCATCTAAAAATGCAATTCTCAACCGAACACAGTGTTGGCATGGTAAAGGGAGATCAGACTGTGGCATGACAATGCTACATTACAGCGTGCCGAACAAAACAAAAAACAAAGAAGCCCTCATTGTGGAAGAATTGAGGGACGAAACAAAGGCACAAAGCGGAAAGCTAGCTTAAGATTTATTGGATATTGACCTCTTCCCAGGAAACAAATAAAATTCGACTTGGATCGGGCCTTAAGGAGGACGTCAAGCTTAACATTATCAACCTTTTATGCAGACCTCTTTGCCTAGATAGTTGCATATATGCTGGGGATTGATCCTGCCATTATTACGCATTGATTAAACACTAATCCTACCAAGAAGCAAGTGAAAAAAAAAATATTTCACTCTAGAAGGACAGGTGAGGGTTGACGAAGAAGTAGATAAACTCTTGAAGACCGGGTTTGTCCAGAAAATTTACTATTCAGATTGGATAACCAATGTTGTCATGGTTTCAAAACCTAACAACTGATGGTGGGTCTGCATCGGTTTCACGAACCTGAACAAGGCATGTCCCAAAGATAGTTATCCATTGCCAAGGATAGATCTCTTTATGAGTGCTACATCAAGATACAACTATTAAGCTTCATGGATGTATATTCGGGTTAAAACCAGATAATGATGCACGAAGATGACATCCCAACACCTCATTCATCACTGCATGAGGGCTTTACTATTACAAAGTCATGCCTTTGGACTAAAAATGCAGGCGCCACTTACCAACTCCTTGTTAACTTGATCTTTTATAACTTGATCAAAAAACTATGGAAGTGTACGTGAACTACATGTTGGTGAAAAGTATCAAAGCAGATTGCCATGTCGAAGACCTCAAGGAAACAATTGACATTCTAAGGAAGTACTAGATGAAGCTGTACCCACTCAAGTGCGCGTTTGGCATAGCATCGGTTTATGGTCTCTCACCGCTACATCGAAGCAAATCCAAAAATGATCAAAGCCATTGTTCCCCCCAAAACCATCAAAAGCAAGAATAAGAGTTGACATACAGAGTTGCCATTTTGGGTAGATTTACGTCTCGTTCAGCAGAGAGATGTCTCCTATTTTTTAGGCAATTCGTCGCGCCAAAGATTTTGGTTGGATAGATCAATGCAAGCAATCCTTTAACGAGTTGAAACACTTCCTGTCAACTCATCCCCTCCTTACAAAACCACTACCTAGGGAAAATCTCTTCCCTTATCTCTTGGTAAGTGAGCAAGCAGTTAGCACTATTTTGGTTAGGGATGAGCATGGTATCGAAAAACCAATTTACTATGTTAGCAAAATCTTGCAGGATGTAGAGACAAGATACCCTAAGATCGATAAAGCGGCATTAACCCTTATCACTTCAACATGATGTCTTCTTCCTACTTCCAATCCCATATGATAGTAGTTTTTACGGATTAACTCATATGGAAAGTCCTCCAGAATCCAAGAGGCTTTAGGGAGATTGGTCAACTGGTTGGTCGAGCTAAGATAATTTGATATCCAGCACCGACTACACTCCGCGATCAAGGCCCAAGCCTTGTTAGATTTCATTATTGAGTGTACTTTACCAAATGATCCTCTCAACTGATCCTTTAGAAGCGCCAGATCCTTGGAAACTCTATGTTGATGGATCAACAAGACTTGGGAAAAATAATGCAGGCCTTATCTTTGTCAGTCCCGAAGAGTTCATCATGGAATATGTCCTCATCTTTGACTTCTAGGCATCAAATAACTTAGCAGCATCTGAAGCCCTTTTTACAAGAATACAATTATTTCCTACCTTACAAGTCTACTTTCTATGCACTTACAACGACTCTCATTAGTGGTTAACCATGTAAAGGGGAATATGAAGCATAGGATGAAAGGATGTTGCCGTACCTCAAAATTGTTAAAAGCTCGGCAATGAAATTCAAGAATTTTGCCACTAACCAGACCCGAGAGTGCAAAACACTAAAGCCGACTCTTTATGTAGACTGGCCTCAATAGATTAGTCTAAGCTCCCCCTTACAGTTTATGTCAAAGTCCTCAAAGACCGGAGCATCAGACCCAATATTGATGTTGCGGACAAAGATCAATGACCATGTTGGATGAACCGAATTCTCTATTACCGCACCATGGGCGAATTGCCAGAAGAAGAAACAAAGCTGGAAACCTATGGGTCAATTCCGCTCATTATGCTCTGGTGAAATCATATTATACAAGAAATCATCCAGTTTACCTTATCTCAAGTGCTTGCGACCCCTAAAGGCATTTGTGGATAACACTTAGGAGAACGAACTTTGGCACATGAATACTCTGCCAAGGTTATATTTGGCCAGGAATGTAGAAGGATGGAATTGAATTCACGCAATGATGTGATAAATATCAAATGTTTGCTTCTGTCTCTCACACCTGGTTGCTCCACTGCGCCCCTTGGTCTCTTTGATCCCCTTTGCATTATGGGGCACGAACATTGTAGGACCATTCCCTATTGCCTCTGGACAACAAGGATTTGTGATAGTTGCTGTTGTCTATTTCACAAAGTGTGCTGAAGCTGAACCACTGGCCACCATCACAGCTGCCAAATGTGAAGACTTTTTCTGGAAAAATACTCTCTACTGCTTCGGAATCCCTAAAGTCCTCCTCACAAACAATGGGAAACAGTTTGACAACTCCTCCTTTCGAGAATTTTGCTGCAACTTGCCAATTAAACTCTAATTCACCTCTGTGGCCCATCCTCTATCCAATGGCCAAACAAAAAATATGAACGGCAGCATTCTCTAAGGTTAAGAAAAAGTTAGATGACGCCAAAGGCACGTGGGTGGATGAATTCCCCAAGGTATTGTGGGCATATAGAACTAACCCTTATTCCGTTACTAGATAAACACCTTTTTTCCTCTGCTTCGGCACAAAGGCCCTACTCCCACTAGAAATCGGCCTCCCAAGCTCACGAGTACTATACTTTGATAAGATCGTGAGTACTATACTTTGATAAAGAGGAAACGAAGAAGAAAATCTCAAAGCAAACCTAGATCTCTTGGATGATGTCAGAGCTCAAGCTCATTCATGATAATTCATTCACTCTCAAACAACGAGTAGCCAGATATATAGCAAAGGGGTGCAATCAAAGATTTTTTGTTGGAGACTTCATCTTACGTAAATTAGAAGTTCAAAACCCAAAGGTTGCTATGGGTAAGCTATCACCAAACAGGGAAGGGCCATACTGCATCTCACAGGCACTCAAGCCAGGCACTTATTCTCTAAAAACACTTTTCGGAGAACCCATTCCCCGTTCATGGAATGCAGTGAACCTTTGTAAATTTTATCAGTATAATCAAACCCTGTGGCAAGATACTCCTTGATGGTGCCGAAAATGGTTCGATGATACGTGGAGGTGCCACAAAGGATGCGGTCTGAGTTGGCTTCCAGGTAGGCAACGTGGGAGACAGCAAGGACGGCGCAAGGGCCGAGGACAAGGCTCCCCAGACAGGTCGTGAGGGGTGGCAGTGCTGCGCAGGCAAGGTGACGATGAACAGGACCGACAGTCTGCAGTCCGTAATGAGGGTATGGCGTCCAGGGTCCGTAGACGGGAGTTCAAGTATATTTCTCTCACTAGAATTCCAGAGAGAATGTTTCCTTTAGAGAGAGAAAGTGAAAAGTCCAAATGAGAATCCGATCCTTGAAAAAGCTCCAAAGTCCACTATTTATAGGCAAAAATGTGCATGTGTCATAAGTTGACATGTGTCGCCCCCTGGGAACGACACGTCACCAGGGGGCCAACGCACTGACCCTTCGTTGGACTGCCGGTCCCTAAGTTCGTGCTGCCCTGCCCTTGCGACGTCTCTCTGCCTGTCTGAGGAGACTGATCATGCCGCGGTAGCATGGTCAGAGTAGCCCGTTGCCCCAGCCTCCAGTCCAAGCCCTTACTGAATCCCACGGTCCTGGCAGCGGTGGGGAAGACCCGACGCCCAGCTGCCAGGTGGACTAGGCAAGATGCCCTTCCGAAGACCTGCTCCCATCTCGGAGTGACCCGGGGGTCATAGTCCTTAGGGGTGCCGACGCGAGCCCCCAGTGCCAGAGCACGTAGGCCAGTCACGCAGGCACCCCGGCGGAGATAGTGTCCTGGCGGAGTAGCCTATCCCGTGAGCATATAACATGATTGCAGCGCATGGGGCGCGGTTGAGTGCGGGCGACGAGGGTCGCAGAGTGATCTCCGAGCGACGAGGGTCGTTGCGTGGATGGCGCGCGACCGTGAGCGACGGTTGTCATGGCGACAGAGCGGCCACAAGTGACGGTCATCGAGACTACGGGCGACGGTCATCGCGACGAAGGGGCACGGCCGAGAGCGACGGTCGTCGCGACTATGGCGGAGTGCGGCCGCGAGCGACGGTCGTCGTGACAATGTGGTGGGGTCAAAGGTGACGGCGTCGGTGTTCAAGGCAGGTGGCCGACCCCCATGGGGTGGCCGACCCCCAAGGGAGGCCGACGCTTGGGGAAGGCCGAGCCTAGAGGGAGGCCGACCCCCTGAGGGTGGCCGACCCCCAAGGGTGGCCGACCCCTTGGGGGAGGCCGACCCTAGAGGGAGGCCGACCCCCCGAGGGTGGCCGACCCCTCGGGGTGGCCGACCCCTTGGGGGAGGCCGACCCTAGAGGGAGGCCGACCCCCCGAGGGTGGCCGACCCCCAAGGGAGGCCGACCCTTGGGGGAGGCCGACCCTAGAGGGAGGCCGACCCCTTGGGGTGGAAGGCACGCCGAAGTCGCTTCACGAATGGTTCACGTGACTTGAGCATGCGTTGCTTTGACCGGCCCTCGAGCGTTGAAAAGTTGACCGCTGACTGGGTGATGTGTCGTGCAAAGTGGGTCCCTTGGCGGGTCTTGGGGTGCGACCAGAATAGGGTATGAACATAAGCCCCCTGCGTGCGGCGGGCGCGGAGGGGCAACCCGAGCGGGCGTCGCATGCATAAACGATGTGGTTACAGCCCCTATTGCTGCGGGGGCCAAGGTTCCGGGTAATGGAGCCGGCGATGACGCTAAGCCCGTGTAGCAGTTTGATTGAGCCGGTGATGGCTTCAAGGTTGTGAGCCCATCCCGTAGTTGATTGTGCCGGCGATGGCTTCAAGGTTGTGAGCCCATCCCGTAGTTTGATTGTGCCGGCGATGGCTTCAAGGTTGTGAGCCCATCCCGTAGTTTGATTGTGCCGGCGATGGCTTCAAGGTTGTGAGCCCATCCCGTAGTTTGATTGTGCCGGCGATGGCTTCAAGGTTGTGAGCCCATCCCGTAGTTTGATTGTGCCGGCGATGGCTTCCAGGTTGTGAGCCCATCCCGTAGTTTGATTGTGCTGGCGATGGCTTCCAGGTTGTGAGCCCATCCCGTAGTTGATTGTGCCGGTGATGGCACTAGCCTGTGCTGGCGCTCAGCCCATGCCGCAGGGAGGGGTCCTCGTGCAGGAGCACTACGAGCGGAGCCTCCAGAATGCCGCACACTCTAGAGAGTGGGTTGAAGGTCTTCCATGCCCATGGCGGGGGCGCATGGTGTGGTGAACGGGTGTTATGCCCGGAAGCTTGTAACATGGTCGTGGTGCATGGACATGGCGACGATTGTCGCGGGGACAATACATGGTGCTGGAGCACATGTCATGAAAGTGGTGGGGCGACGAACGTCGCGAAGCAATACTTTGTGCCGGGGCACATGTGATAAGAATGGCGCATGGGTGCGGCGACGAAGGTCACGGAGCATATACTTGGTGCCGGGGGCACGTATCATGAAGATGGCGCACGGGCGCGGCGACGAACGTCGCGGAGCTACAGTTGGTGCCGAGGGCACGCATGATGAGGATAGCGCACGGGCGCGGCGACGAACGTCGCGGAGCTATACGTGGTGCCGGGGGCACGCATGATGAGAATGGCGCACGGGCGCGGCGACGAACGTCGCGGTAGTGCATCAAGTGACCATTGGCGTTGAGCGCGCGTTGTAAAGAGCGCGATGAGTTGGCACAAGCGACGCGGTTCAAGGAGATGGCACGCGGGCGACGGGGCCTGTCGCGGAGCTGTCATGTGAATGCGTGCGACGGAGGTCGTGGAGGTGGCGCGCGGGCGCGCACTGCGGTCATAGTGGTGACGGCGCGTGGTCGACAAACTGTGGCGAGGCGCCGGCGGACGGGAGCGTAAAGTAAAGGAAAAAAGAAAGAAAAAGAAAAGAAAGAATAGAAAAAGAAAGAAAGAAAGAGAAAAAATAAAAAGAAAAAGAAAAAGAAAAGAAAAGAAAATTGCCCACCCCTATATAAGGAGCGGAGGGGGGCAGGGCGGAGGCACCGCCATTTGTGCCTACGCAAGTCAGAGAGAGAGAGAGAGAAAGAAAGAGAGAAAAAGGGATGGTGAGAGAAGAGGTGGAATTGGGCGAGGGGTCGTCGGGGCCAGGGGGTCGGCCAGTTGGTGTCTCTGCGAGGGGAGGGGGGTCGGCCAGCCGCGGGGGCTCGGCCGCACGAGGGGGGTCGGCCCAGCCAGGGGCGTCGGCCGGACAGGGGGGGTCGGCCCAGCGAGAGGGGTCGGCCGCGCATGAGGGGTCGGTCAGCCACGGTGGGTCGGCCGCACGAGAGGGGTCGGCAGCACGTGGGGGGTCGGCCGGTCGGGGTGGGTCGGCCCAGCGAGGAGGATCGGCCGGGCAAGGGGGGTCGGCCCAGCGAGAGGGGTCGGCCGCGCATGGGGTGTCGGCCAGCCACGGTGGGTCGGCCGCACGAGAGGGGTCGGCAGCACATGGGGGGTCGGCCAGTCAAGGGGGGTCGGTCACGCAGGGTGTCCGACAGGCCCAAGTCCCATCCTCACAGCCCGGAGCGACGCCAGCAGCGAAAAAAGTTCGGCAGAAGATGTGGGCGAAGCCGCGAGGGGCCGCGACGGGTACATCGCGACCCCCGCGGGATATGATGACTGTACCTGTGCCGGCGCCGCCAGTCGATGAGGCCACACCGTCAGTGGGTGTCGAGGCGGCAGTGCCATTGACCTTTGATGATGGCGGTAGGAGGTCCTACGATCCGGAGCCAGATAAAACAAACACATTGCTGGGGGTGAGGGGAGTAGTACCGTGTGTACCGGACCGTGAGCTGTGGAGGGAGTTGGCCATTCGTGTGGCAGACGGAGCGTTCAGGACACCGTGGGGTGGTCCGTCGATGGGAGAGGAGCCTCGGCTGTCGTCACCCTACCTTCGGGCGCCGAGCCCGGCGGAGGCGCCCGTGATGTCGCCGAGGTATGTACCGGCATTGTTGATTGGGAGAGAGGACATACCTTGGTCGCCGGTGATGTTCAAGGGCCATAGTGCGATGCCGGTAGGGTGGGACTTTTGGTGTGAGCATATGTTGGAGACACCGGTGAGGGCGCAGGTGTTGCAGGCACTAGAGCTGTTACCGGCGATCAGTGTTACGGCGAGAGGGGTGGAGTTATATAGGGATACGCCAGGGATGACCCGATTGCTGGCAAGATGGAGCACGCAGTCGCATACGTTCGTGACCGAGTTCGGGGAGATCGGGCCGACGTTACTCGATGTGTTGATGCTGACAGGGCTGCCGATACACGGGGAGGTGGATGCACGGGTGACCCGGCTGAGCGGGGAGGAGCGGTTGTTGCAGACGCAGCTACTGGACATTTTGGCGGAGACGAAGAGGCACCGGAAGGGGACGTACGGTGGGTGGCTGCGCCAGTTCTACGGCACGCCGCAGGCGAGGACAGGCCAGAAGTTGGGCAATGCTGCCCAGTTTGTGATGGGTCCGTATCATGGCAGTGATCGGTACGAGTTGGTGGCGTTTTTGGCGATGTTCTTATCGAGGTAAATTTTGTACTGTCGTGTGATTATTTGTGAATATATCGTATGTCTTGCTTGCCCTGTAAAACGTCAAACTGACATATGTTGCCGGTCGTTGTTTGCAGGTTTGTGTTTGAGGGGACACCTGAGGATGGCATTTCCCCGAGGGTGTTTCCCTTGGCCATTAGGATGGCGCAGGGAAGGCGGGTCGGCTTGGCTCCGGTGTACTTGGGCACGTTATACTCACGGCTAGATCAGTTCGTGAATGACGTGAAGCGGTCGTATGGTCGGTATCAGGTGGCGACATACGTGGACTGGATGTTTTTGCAGAGGTACCTGTACGAGTGCTTTCCAGGGTACCGTCCTGACGGATACCCACTCGCACACCCGTCACCGACGATGGGGACAGTGACCCGTCGAGGCAGGTCGCGGCAGGTGGCGTTGTGGTGTAGCGGGTCTCGGGCTTTTGCTTGGGCAGGCATCAGGAGGCCGGGGTGCCCGTTGGCACAGATTCTAGACAAACGGGGGGAATGTGAGCGACGGCCCTATATGGAGATGCATGCGTCATATGGTACGCCGCCATGGCTGCACGTGCAGGAGGTGACGACAGATCTGAGCCGGAGAGGCGAGCTAGCGCCAGGACAGCTGGCGCTATTGGTCGCGTATTTTCCCGGCTGGCTCCCGGTATTAACAGATGATGGCGGGAAGCCCGCCGAGTGCTGCTATTATGTGGCGAGGTATTGCCCGGACCGTCTGTCGTTGGCGTTCGGGTACGATCTAGAGCCCCCATGCGGTTATGACAGCCCTTGGAGTGTGGCGACGGCTTTTGGGTATACACTATATGACAGAGCCCGCGAGTGGCCGGCACCGACGACAGAGTGGAGGCAGCCAGGGACAGAGGTGGCAGGGGCGGTGACCGCGGATTATGCGCATTGGTGGGAGCGACTGCGAGGGAGCTGGGCCGGATGGCTGGCACAGCCGTCAGGCACACGTCGACAGGTAGATGTGTTCGCATGTGACCGAGCCCTGAGTTTGATATCGGCCACAGTCGCGAGGCAGTGCGGGATGCTGTCACTGGTGACCGGGAGTTCTGTTCCGAGCTCGGAGAGGGAGGCGGAGGAGGATGCCGTAGAGTTGGGGGACGCGGCTCCCGGGGAGGACCGTGGGGATGAGCCTATTGCCGAGGTGCCGAGGGTGCCGGGGGCCTGCAAGGTGCCCTTGTCGGCATTGCGAGTGGGGATGATGGAGACAGCTCGTCAGGCTAGTGCTGGTACTTCAGCCCCACACCTATCAGGGGCGAAGAGGCCGCGCGACGTATTAGAGGAGCTAGACTCTGAGGTTTGCTTCTGTCCTTTCTTTTTGTCGTATAAATATGGTTTGCATATTGCTCATAATCTGTGAACTGACAGCGGTTTTGCCAGGGGGACGAGGAAGAGGCGGTCGCGGGGGGAGCGAGGCCGAGACTGAGATCGCAGGCGAGGAGGCTATGGCAGCCGAGGCCGGCAGATTAGTTGACAGTGACGAGACCGAGGCCGTTGAGCTATTGACGGCCAGTGTGCCGAGGAGGGTGAGCCCATTGCCTGCTACGGAGGAAACGGTGGGGGCACTATACGGCGGAGAGGGGAGCGATACGGTGATGTTCGACATTGACGAGGACTGGTGGACAGGCATGGAGACGCCGGTTGTGGGAGGTGATGGTGGCGAAATGGCGGAGCCTGAGTCTGTTGTTGCTGCCTCGATTCGTGAGCGAGAGACACCGGTTCAGGCCGTGGTGGTGCGACGGCATGACACATTGCCGGAGTCCGTGGTTGAGGTCGGAGCTACTCTTCTGGCGATGCACTCAGCCACGATTGGGGCGCAGAGGGCGGGTGGGATGTCGGAGATTTCTGCAGCGGGCGGCAGTGGCGCGACAGTCGGAGATATGAGTAGAGGATCCTCGAGCGGTCAGGTGGATGTGGCAGCTTGGGGGGGCCTCCAGCTACCGGCGGAGACTGTGCGCCGGTTAGAACTGGTGAAGGCAGCGTTCCCGCAGACATTCGAGAGCGTGGTGGTAGAGAACCCAGTACTACGGATGTGGGTGTCTGCAGGGTTTATGGAGTGGTTGCTGCCGTTCGCCAGTGTGCCGTCGTCGGGTTGGACTGCAGAGTTCGTTGCTCGGTCGCTTTCAGAGTTCGCTCCGTTCACATCGCTAGGTATGCAGCTGGACTGGCTAGCAGATTTCTTTAGATCGAGGAGCGTCAGCCACGATATGGATGAGAGGCGTGCAGTCGTGGTTATGCGGGAGATGTTGCTGGAGCTGCGCCGCACAGGATTAGAGGCAGAGCGGTCAGAGATCACGACAGAGTTGGCCGGGATTGACATGCAGGTGGCAGAGATAGAGAGACAGCTTGTCGATTTGCAGAGGCAGTTGTCCGATCTACAGAGGCGGCGAGGTGAGGTGGACGGGCGGGAGTCAGAGCGGTTAGGGCGACAGGCCGAGCTTGATGCTGGATGGTCAGAGGTACAAGCGGAGCGGGAGGTACTTCAGGCATTCAGCTCCCACCCAGTTGCATCGCTGTTGTCTAGACTTTCCTAGCTTGTACGTTACTTTGCCGTAGTTGTAGTGCTTAACGACGGCTAGTAAACGTTTGATGTATATGTACATATTTTTGATGGTCTCGGCTTATTGTATGTTATGTTCGGTTGCTCTCTTCTTTCTTCTCTCTTTTTTTTTTGAATGTCTTGCTTGTTTCGGTTACTTGTGAATGCTCTCCCATTCCCGCTCGTAGAAAGTGACTTAGGAAGCATAGGTTGAGAATGAGTGCCAGCTGGGCAGAAGTTGAGGTAACAGCATGACTTTGTATTGATAGGACGCGGTACAAAACACCATTACACGACTAGTGTAGAACGCTACACAGATCAACAAAAAAATACAAGTCTGCAAGCAATGTCGCATGTACAAAAATGCTACGAGGGCGCGTTCTATGACGCGACTACACATAATACTTCTTCAGGTAGCGGCCGTTGATGGGGGCGGAGACCTGACCGTCGTCGTGGTTGAGCAGGAGGTACGAGCCATTAGTGCGGGCTTCGTGCACCGTTAAAGGGCCCTCCCAGTTTGGCGTGAATTTAGGAGCTGACATGTTGGCCCGCACATGCTTGGCAGCTTGAAGAACAAGGTCGCCCTCGATAAACGAACGTGGCTTGACGGTCTTCCCATAAGCTTTCGTAAGCTGCTCATGATACTTCTTCATGCGGCGCAGGGCCGTGGCTCGTCGTTCGTCGAGGCCGTCAAGTGCCGCGAGCCGGGCTTCTTCATCTCCGAGACTGCTGCTTAGGGAAAGTCGAGCCGATGGTTCTGCGATCTCGGCAGGTACCACACACTCGTCCCCGTAGACGAGAGAGAAAGGCGTGGCCTTTGTCGCTGTGTGCATGGATGTTCTGTAGGCCCAGAGTGCCAGATTCAGTTGTTCGGACCATGACCGGTCGGCGTCATGCACCATTCGCGATAATACTCGTAGCAAAGTCTTGTTGGACGCTTCAGCTTGACCATTACCTTGCGGGTAATAGGGAGTTGATGTGGCATGGCTGATGTTGTACCTTTCCATGAGAGTTCGAACCTCTCGGTTAATGAATGGGGTGCCATTGTCAGATATAATACATCGAGGGATGCCGAAACGACAGATGACGTCGCGTAAGAAGTTGGAAACGGCACCTCCCGTGGCTCTCCGCAGAGGTACGGCTTCAACCCACTTCGTAAAGCGTTCAGTAGCAACCATGATCCATGAATGGCTTCTGGACGGCGGGTGGATGGGGCCGATGAGGTCGAGGGCCCAAGAATGAAATGGCCAAGGTGCTGAGATCATGTGCAAGTCGGATGCTGGCGAGTGTATCCTGTCGGCGTGCCGCTGGCAGGGTTGGCAGCGTCGGACATGCGAGATGGAGTCGGATTCCATAGTCGGCCAATAATACCCCAATCTTAGTAATTCTGCATACAGCTTCTGGGAGCCTTGATGTTCACCACAATCACCATTGTGTACTTCGTTAATGACTTTGACCACTTGGGCACCTTGCAAGCATCGCAGGGTGCGTCCCGAAAATCCCTTGCGAAATAACTCGCCTTCCGTCACAAAATACCTGACTGCCTTGCGCTTGATGGATCGTGCTGAGCCGCGGTCAGGTGGTAGAATCCCGTGGGATAGATACTGGATGAAAGGCTGGCGCCAGTCACCCTCGATGTCAATGACAAGAGCTTCGGCACCGTCGGGTGCATACAGGCACTCGGGACAATCCTTTTGTATATCCGAGGCGTCCTTGGCCATGGATGGCCAATATAATCCCATACGCTGGAGGCGACGATACAGAGGGGGACCGTCGAAGCCACAACACTTCTGGTGGCCGAGCTGTAATTTGTGTTTTGCCTCTTCCGGTGCCAAACACCTTGCTAGAGTGCCTCCGGGACACCGCCTGTATAAGACATCTCCCATCATTGAAAAGTCTGTAAGGGTGGAGGCATGAGCAAGAGATGGCGCTTTAAGTTTGTCGATGATAGGTTGCCTCCAATCGTCCGCAGTAACGTCCCTCGGGACTAGGTTCAGTGCTGTGCATGGTTCCATTCTCTTGACGATGGTTAGCATCCGTTGTTCACCATCGACCTCTATCTTTGACGCGATCGTGGCCAAGCAGTCCGCATGTCTGTTGTGGCACCTATTGTGATGTTCATACTGGACATGACCGAGTCTTCCTTCCAAGTGTTGCACCAAGGCACGATAAGGTGCCAAGGCTGGTTCTTTGACCGCGAACTCCCCGTCCGCCTGCTTCATGACCAGATTTGAATCTCCTTTCACACACAGCGCCTTAGCCCCCATACTGACGGCGATCATGAGGCCAATGACAAGTGCCTCGTATTCAGCTTCGTTGTTAGACACCGGGAATGCAAGTTTGAAGGATAATGAAGTGGTAACACCGTCTGGTGCCCGCAAGACTATGCCGGCACCCCCTTGCCGGAGGGGCGTGCCATTGGGGCCTTTGCTAGTGGCAGAGCCGTCGAATTCAAGCGTCCACAGTCCATCGATGTCGGTGATGAGGGCTGTCTCCTCCCCCGGCAGTTGATCCGATATCGGTTCACATTGTTGGCGTGGGAAGAAGGCCAGGAGGTCTGCGAGTGCTTGGCTCCGCAGAGCTGTAGGATTCTTGATAGATAAACCGAATTCGGCCAACAGCAGCAACCACCGTGTGAGTCGGCCAGACAGGGCGGGACGTGTAAGCATGTAACGGAGCGGGTCAGCCTTGGTGACGAGTGTGATCTGATGCGCTAGAAAGTAATGTCTGAACTTTTGTGAGGCGTACACCAAGGCTAGACAGTGTTTCTCGAGCTCGGAGTAGTTGGCTTCGGGCCCTCTGATCACTCTACTGAGGTAATAAACAGGACGCTCGACACCTTCGACTTCTTGGGCAAGCAAAGCCCCGATGGATCTGGGTGTGGAAGTCAGGTAGAGTAGGAGTGGGATGCCTCGTTGTGGTACGACCATGGTTTGCGGTGACATGAGGACCGCCTTAATCTGTTCAAATGCTTGCCGTTGGGGCGCGCCCCAATTCCACGGTGCGCTTTTACGCGTCAAGTGTTGAAATGGCGTAATGAGCTCGGCCAGTGCGGGTATGAAGCGTCGGAGGTAAGAGACCTTGCCGAGGAAGCTCTTGAGTTGCTTTGTGTTCTTGGGGGGGGGCATTTCTTGGATGGAGGCTGCTTTCGAGGGGTCAACGTCGATGCCCTGTCGACTGACCAAGAACCCGAGGAACTTGCCGGAGGAGACTCCGAAGGCACATTTCAATGGATTCATCCGCATGTTATACTGGCGGCAACGATCAAAGACCGCTTGAAGGTCGGTGAGGTGATCACTTTCCTTCCTGGATTTGATAATAAGATCGTCGACATAGTCTTCCACAGTATGGTGTATCATGTCATGGAATATTGCTGTCATAGCCCTTTGATACGTAGCTCCCGCATTCTTGAGGCCGAAAGGCATAACTTTCCAACAAAAATTACCCATAGGAGTGCGGAAGGCTGTCTTGGCGCTGTCGTCGGGGTTCATGCGAATCTGATTATAACCTGCGAACCCATCCATGAAAGATAAAGTTTCATATCCGGCGGCGGCCTCCGTGAGCATGTCGATATTGGGTAGTGGAAACTCGTCCTTGGGGCACGCCCTATTCAAGTCCCGAAAGTCGATACAGACGCGGACTTGGCCATTCTTCTTTTGTACAGGGACGACATTAGCCAGCCAAATAGGGTGAGTGATAGGTTCGATGAAGCCTGCGCGCAGGAGGCGTTCAATCTCTTGCTTGATTTTCAATTCGAGCTCGGGGCGGAATGTCCGCGGGTGCTGTCGGCTAGGGATAGATCCGGTAGCAATGTTGAGATGGTGTGTGACTAAGGCAGGATCCAGTCCGGGCATCTCATTGTAGCTCCATGCTAAGACATCACGATACTCGTGTAGGAGGGAAACCAATTCCTCTCTTCGGCCGGGGGCGAGTTTTGTGCCAATGTAGGTGTGCCGCGGTTCTTCGCCCGGGTCGGCCAGGTTGATTTCTTCAATATCTTCAGCCTGAGGTCGAGGGCCATCCTCATAGCAAGGTGGTGCCGCGCCGGGGGTGAGGTCAGGATCTGGCTGGCAATGCTCGGCCGTGCGGCACCATTCAGTCTCTCCAAGGGGGTCGGGGTCGAGGGGGTCTGAGGAGGGACCGCTGGAGCCCCTGCATACCGTCATAATTGATAGATGATCTTGCCGTCCTTGACGATACGTCGAAAGGCCGGCTCAGCCTTTTGCTTCTTGGACTTGGGGGAAGAGGGGGGGGAATTGGTCGTGGCAGCAGGCGGAAGCGGTGGGGTTGACCCATTATTCTTGTTACTTCTCCCGGTTTTGTCCTTGGGAAGCTTGTCCCCGCACAGCTCATCCCAGGTCGGCAGCCTGGTAGAATGTACATGAGTAGCATTCTCCCCATCCTCGGCGAAATTAGTGAAGAAGGAGGCCTCGGCGAAATAAGACTCGGCGCATTCAAAGGGGGCTTTGGTTGCAGGGATTGTCATTGCTACCTCATGTCCCGTAGAACCGGCTACCAGCTTCACACATTGATGGTATGTTGAGGGAACGGCCTTGTTGTCGTGGATCCATGGTCTCCCGAGCAGGAGGTGAAAGGCAGACTCGCTGTCTATTACGTGAAAAGTAGTGTCGCGACGGACAGTTCCGACCATGAGGTCGACAGTGATATGGCCGAGGGTCGACTGAGGACCCTGTCCAAAGCCGGTAATATTGACGGGGTCACGGATGATTTTCCTTGGGGGAATGCCGGCCTGTTGCAGGGTGATGAGGGGTATGATGTTGATCGAGGCGCCGCAATCAACCAAGGCACGACGGAAGCCCGTGCCATTAACAGTACACTCTAAAAACAGCGGCCGATTGTGATGCTCGATCGGCGGCGAGTCTTCATCCGAGAAGACTAAGGCCGTAGAGGGGATGTGACGTAATTCAGCCTGGGCGGCGAAGCATTCGGAACCGAGGCCGGTGGTGACCTCGAGCAGGCAATTGGAAAGGTAAGTCCGGGCGGCGGGTGAAAACCCCATTTCATCAAAAAAACTTTTGATCTTCGTCATCTGTCGAAGGGGAGGCATCGACTGCTTAGCTGGAGGAGGCACGAGGGTCAGTGTGGGCTCTGCCGGGGCTTCGTGGATTACAGGCTCGACATGGTCAGTGACAGCCATAAGGGCCTGGTGCTCCCTACTGTTGCGATGCGGTGGGTAGGGATCTTTGCGCACATCGTTGTTTTTCCGTAGCTGCAGGTCGCCCGACGCTACCTTCCTTGCAAAGATGGTTCGCAGTGCATTGCAATCTTTGAGCGGATGGCCAAGGGCTCGATGGAAAGGACAGTAGGTGGGCCTGGCCTTTTCTTCGTCTGTGATATTGGTCCGCATTGGTGGCAGTTGGAAATTTTTGTCATGCGCCACCCATTCGGCCAAGAGTTCCTTCACTGTATTCAGGTCACAGGGATAGTCAGGTGCGGGTCTTTGTTGCCTTCGCTTGTCGGAGCCTTGGTTCACATCTGGAAGCTGACGCTTGAAGCCTGCATAGTTGTTGTTGTCGTTGCTACGTTGAGTGATAGGTGCATCTGCTGAGGCCAACAGCGTACTTTGCGGTCGAGGCTTCCATGACTTGACAGGACCAACTGTCTCGTAAGTTCGTCGGGCTGCCTCCTTGAGGTGTCCCCATGACCTTAACTGTAGGTTCTCGATATGCACTCGGTAGACGTCAATCATATTTTTGATGCATATGGGAACCAACGTTTCGTCTTTGCTGAAATCTGTGCACTCAAGGCACTTAAGATGAAAACGATGCACATATTTATTCAAGTCTTCCCCCTGGTTCTGGCGAATGCCAGCAATATCAACGATAGTCACGCGCTCGGTCTCGTAATGAAATTTGTCTAAGAACAGCTGGACCATGTCGCCCCAGGTGTGGACGGTCCCTGCGGGGATCTGGTGATACCAAGTGTAAGCCAAGCCCGTAAGGGACTTGTGGAATTCTCTCAACTTCAAGCTGCTTCCTGTACCATACTGCTCCAAGGAGCCTGCAAACCTTGTTAGATGCTCACGGGCGTTTCCCTCACGTCCGTTGAAGAGCACAAAGTTTGGTTGCTTGTACTTGATGGGGTAGGGTGCGATGGCGATATCATTGGCGTACGGGGCGTGTCCGGTTAGACGGGTTGAGGAGTCCGGCTCGGAATTCCTCGACAGGCGACGGACAAGGGCTTCCAAATCTGACCGAGTGACATAGTTGGAGGATGGTGCCTCATTGCCGGTCAAGGGGTGATGACCGCCTGGTGCGTCGCGAGCCCCCGAGCCCCCAGATGGCACGGCTTGATGAACGGGGACATGGGAGGGTTGGTATGGTGCAGGTGCTGGCAGGGGCAGCTGTGCAGGGGCAAGTGTGGGTTGGCGAGACATGCCCATCACTTGGCCGGGGGTTTGGTGTTGCTCAACTGGATAGGGATTAGGTTCCATCTCGATGGAGTCATGCGTTTCGGAGGAGCTTCTTGCCGGCGTCAGATGAGATGGTGTGACAGCGGGGGGAATCTGCTGCAAGACTGGCCCGAGATCCGTGTGTAGCTTGCGGGGCGGCACTGCAGAAGGAGATATGTCGGCTACCGGCAGCGACGGTGTTGCGAGCCCTACCGCCAAGGGTCTAGATGTCCAAGGCGGCGGTAGTCGCGACACTGGGGCCGGGGCGATGTCAAAAGCTGGCCCCGGTCCTGAAGGCTGGATTGACGGAGCGGCCTGCTGTGAGGACAGGG